>CAUVZT010000045.1:0-382301 GCA_963556525.1 Cochlearia excelsa
TAAGTAGTTTTGCACGTCTCTTCGCTCCGCTGAGGTGGGTAGTCCAACTCGATGGCCCGAGTGTGGATGTTGAAAGATTCGTTGATGTTCTAGTTATTTTCTTAGAGTCTACGGCTTGACGGTCATTGAGGATTTTCCAGATGACGCCAAAGTCGCTGAGTTTGGCCGCTCCATGAGATAGTACCTCGATGTTTATAGCTTCTTAAGGACGTCACCACCATTGTTGCACGCGGCCGACGGTAGGGTTGCAGCTTCTCCTCGGCCACCAATATGTCGAGTACAAGTTTCTTCTTGAATACCCCGTGACCATATATTGCGGTATAGTGAGGTAAAATAGAAGTAGTTCTTCATCTTTCATCTTGATAGGTGAAGGGCAATTCGCTTCAATTGTCTTGAAACCTCGTTGCAATCACCTCTTCGTTCGGGTGATAAAGGTTGGATGAGGTGCTTATGTAAGCCGAGTGAACATTATGCCCCACGGATTTGTGGTAGTATATGCCCCCATATCGCTGGTGACCCGCCATAGTGTTAGTGAGCTTATCTCCTGGGCGAATCATGATTGACGAGAGGTTTCCAACATTGTCCTTGGCAACCCCGTCATGATCGTAATGAAATTTCCTCGCGCTTGACTTCGTCATTGATGATTAAGTCCCCAATCGTAGGTCACCTTAGGAATCTTCGTGGCGTTTCGATTCCTTCGTCGGGTTTGGATTTCGACCTGGCTGTATCCTCCAAGTACGCCTAGCTTCACTAGCGATCTGATAAAGAACTTCTTCGTTGATGGTTAAGTCGCCAGTTGTACGCCTCTTAGACGTCACCCGGTGAATATGCTTACGGTCGATCTTGATCATCTCAACTCCTCATGGAGGTAGGGGTTGATGGCATAATTAAACTTTGATGGAATCGCTTTGGTCTCGTTGAGATCGTGGTTTTCGTACGAGCTCACTTGTTGTATTGATTCCTCGGTTGTATCTTCTAAGATCATAATTCTATAAGCGGTCTTCAAGAGAGTGTTCACCAAGTTTCCATAGTTGATGAATTGTCCTTCCATCGAGCAATAAGCATTAACACGATGATCGGTGCGCCGTGGGGATTCATACTCCTTATGATATCCTCTGAACATGAACAAATTGCGTGGTATACGAATTGCTCAACCGTTCCTTTGGCATCGTTGTTGTGGTGGTTCTTATACTTGCTCCGGTCGTTGAGCTGAGGCAACTTGACGAATTCTGACAATGACGGCGGCATAATCCTCGACGGAATAGGATTCGACTTTAATATCCTTGTTAACAACCAGATATGTCGGTGGCTTTTCGGCTGACGTAATCCTTGGAGGAATAAGAATCATCTCCCTTCTCCTTATGTGATTCATGACAGAGTCGCCGTTTCGAATAGCGCCGGTGATGAATATCCCGCTGAGAATATTATAGGCCGTTGATGAGATGTCTACAAAGGTAGAATACAAATATTGATCAGATACCGATGAACCGTGTATTCTAAAACATTTAAATCAGGACAACATTGTAGGTTCGAGTATTGTGAACTCGATGGTTTGATGCGACATGTTCATCTTAATTCATATGAAAACATGTATAAGAGCTATCAACCGAATATTATCGAGGTAAAAATTAAAAGTTTCAAAAACTTATCTTTTGTCATGGCGCAATCATGAATCGAAGAGGTTGTGAACCGGTCCTCCTTGATGGATCTTCTAACCGTCCACCGAGCATCTATTTCGTCTCCCCGCTTTGTTAACGTCGAAGCATGATCTCCAATACGTTTTGTCCTCTCACTAAGGCTTTACATGTGGAGAGACTGGTGAGTCCGCCTTGCTAATAATGAAACGTGGTCTTTGATACGGTTCGTCTTCTCATGAAGGTTTTCCACATCGTAAGATCCGTGAATCCGTCTTTTGTTTATTGATGATCATCACGGGTCGATTCTTCTTCCCAAGTGACCATGCTCCATATTGAGAACACCTTCCATATCTTTGCATTGGTACTCGGTGAGTTGTTTGTAGAGGTTGATGTCTACAAATAGACCTCCTTTGAATGCATAAACTCCTCTTTGGCATATTGCAGCTTGGGTCTGGAGCCTTTGTAAGATCGTCGTCACCTTTTTCATATTTATATCGTTGACAACCTGGTCGCCGAGCGGATGGTCGACGAGCAAATGGAAGTCGACCGGATGTGAACCTCTCTTTACGTCTTCTGGATCGTCTTTGTGAACAAATCACCTTCATGATTCTGTATAGTTATTAGGGTTTTGCTTTGCCCCATTATACATTCTTGTTGTCTATACGTGATTGTCGGGATCGGTAGAGGCATCGTACATCTTCACCGTTGGGAAGGTGAACTTCTTGGGCATCTCTACCAGTGTTATCTCTCCGTGAAGGGTGAGTCGGCATGGGAGTAACGTTTCGAGCATCTTATGGGTGGAGCAACTCCCGGCATCCGTTCGATCATTGACCTGAAAGCACTGAGCTTTTATCGATGATGAATTCTATATAGGCTTGATCTATTTCGAAGTAGGAACAGTCGCGGTCGAGATCGACGACGTTCCGATCACGAAAGGTAACAGTCTTCATTCTCGTCGTCGGGTAAACTATATCCGATCCGAGTAATCTCACTCGCCGTATTGTGATGACAGATCTCCCGAGGGTGCGGATCTTTGGCCGATGGATGTGAGATTCGCTCTTTGCCTTCGAAGTCGGAGGTTGTCTTCCCCCAGTTGAGCAAGCCTTTCGTTGCTTGCTCGGAGTTGGTTGTTGACAGCGTTCACCCGTCGTTGAGCATGTTCGTCGAGAACGGTGTAGTAGGTTACTCGTTATTGCTCATCGTAACGCTATACTTTTGCCCATCTCTCTAGCGCCAAACCTGTTTGGGCAAAAGTTAGCGATCCTTTAGTAGAGCTACGGAATTCAATAACGGTTTGAATCGGTTTAAAGTGCTAGTTTTATTGATAGCTGATGGTTTACAAGATGAGAGAGAAATATCAAAGAATTAGACCTAAAGTACAATCTAAGCTATGAATGAATAAATCTCTCTAAAAGTAAGTGTTTTTCGTATATCATCGGATCCTCCCATGTCTTCAAGCTTGTCTTCTTTATATAGATGTCTTTAGGTTGATAAGCTTCCTTTCCTATTATGAATAGGATTTGACTTTTTCTTTATTTTTTGATATTTTCCAAGATTCTCTCCTTCATGAATATTTAAGAGAATCTAGCAATATATTTTTTTCTTTTTTCCCTTATGTAAATTATTAAGCCCCAATAAAGCCCAATATCAACCAAAGGAGGCCGGTTCTGATATTGCCGCCGAATCTGGTATAGTCGGTCCGATCTGCCGCCGGTTCTGGTCCGACCTGCCGCCGGTTAAATCTAAACCGGGAGGGTTAAATTTATCCCCAACAATCACTGAGATCTTTTAAGCACATTTCATGATTAAAATATTGTATAGAGTCGTAAAAAATGCGTTGTTAAATGTTTCATAAACTCTAAAACTATTTCAAAGATCATTGATGTACTTATAAGCATTCATCTTGATAAAAATTTGGTTTAGAGTCGTAGAAAACGCGTTGTTAGATGTTTCATAAATTTGTAAAACCTTCACTACAAGAAAACATGCTAATTTCCTACCACATTTCCGACCGTAAAAAAGTGGTCGGAAATTTCCGACCACATTCCGACCGATTTCCGACTACGGCATTTTGGTCGGTAATCGGTCGGAAATTTCCGACACAAAAATTTGGTCGGAATTTGGTAGGAAATTGGCCGGATTTCCGTTTAAATATTGGTCGGAAAAGTGTTCCGTCGGAAATTGGTAGGAAATTTCCGACCAATTTCCGACGGATCACTTTTTCCGACCGATTTCCGACCAATATTTTAACGTTTCGTTAACGTTGTGTAACGGATCAATTGTGGTAGGAAATCGGTCAGAAATTTGTAGGAAATTTTTCTTATATATATCACACCCTCACTTCTTCTTTCTCACAATTTCTCTTATCAATCTCCATTTACCACAAAATTCAATACAAATTATTATAATGAGTTATTTTAAATCGTGGATGGATGGAAATCATAAAGATCCGGCGACAGGATTACTTTCAGAAGAATTTGCGGAGGGGCTTAAACAATTTATGGAGTTTGCCGCAATTCAAGAAAGAACCGTAGCAACAGTAAAATGTATTGTCCTTGTAAAAATTGCGATAATCGTAGAAATGTTTTGGTAAAAGTAGTATGGAAGCATTTATATAATGTTGGTTTTACGCCGGCGTATAAAATATGGTATTCTCATGGGGAAAATGATTTGATGGTAAATTATCCTAGTAGTAGTAATGTACAATATTATGATAATAATTTAGTTGTCCCTCCGGTAGAAGAACCTATATCTGTAGATAGGACCGTGCAAATGGTAAATGATATTTTTCAAGAAACTATGCCGTCGTTTGTTGGAGATCATCATGAGCCTACATTGGAGGAGCCAAATGTGGAAGCGCAGAAATTCTTTGACATTTTGGATGCCGCTAAGAACCCGTTATATGGTGGATGTAGAGAAGGTCATTCACCTCTTTCAGCTGCGACGAGAATGATGTCTATCAAAACGGATTACAATCTTTCAGAAGATTTTGTGGATGCGTGGGCTGGTTTAATCAAAGACAATTTGCCCGAAGATAATATGGCACCGGGGACGTATTATGAAATCGAGAAGTTGGTATATGGTCTAGGATTACCGTATCAGATCATCGATGTGTGCGTCGATAACTGTATGTTATATTGGAGAAGAGATGAAAACCGCTCGGCATGCCGGTTATGTAAGAAACCACGATATAAAGAAACTGGTGGAAGAGTGTCCATACCTTATAAGAGAATGTGGTATTTGCCGTTAACGGATAGGCTGAAGAGGTTATATCAGTCGGAGCGCACAGCAAGTTCGATGAGATGGCATGCGGAACATGAGATGTTAAATGGAGAGATAGCACATCCTTCAGATGCTCAAGCATGGAAACATTTTCAAAATGTGTATCCTAGTTTCGCATGTGAGAGTCGCAATGTGTATTTGGGATTAAGTACTGATGATTTCAACCCTTTCGGGAAACATGGGAGACAATATTCTTTATGGCCGGTGATCGTTACGCCTTACAACCTCCCTCCGTCATTGTGCATGGCTAGGGAGTTTTTGTTCCTATCTATTCTTGTTCCTGGGCCAGAGCATCCGAAGAGAGCACTTGACATATTTATGCAGCCGTTGATACATGACTTGAAGATGTTATGGGAGAGTGGAGTTGAAACGTACGACATATCAGTGCAACAAAACTTCATGATGCGAGTAGTACTAATGTGGACTATTACCGATTTTCCCGGCATATGGTATGTTATATGGATGGACCACATATGGAAGGTTATCTTGTCCTTGTTGTCAAGATAACACCGATGCTTTCCAATTGAAGAACGGCCGTAAATCATGTTGGTTTGATTGTCATCGACGATTTTTACCAAACGATCATCCATACCGTCGGAGCACTACTTTGTTTACGAATAAGAAGAAAATCTATGAAGGACCTCCCGAAGAAGTAAAGCGGTGAGCATATACTAACTCAACTTAGAGATTTTGGAGCAGAGAAGACAAGTACGTTGTGGTGGTAACGGACATCAAGTTGTGGATGGATATGGTGAACATCATAGCTGGCACAAAAAGAGCATATTTTGGGATTTGCCTTATTGGAAGGATCATTTACTTCGGAAAAACTAGATGTTATGCACATCGAGAAGAACTTCTTTGACAACATCATGTTCACCATTATGAACGTGAAAGGGAGGACGAAAGACAACTTGAAGTCCAGATTAGACTTGCCGACTATTTGTTCTCAGAAGGAACTTCATGTCACCAGTCAAGGAAGATATCCCCAACCTGCTTTTCGGTTAAACGCTTCAGCAAAGCATGAATTCTTCACTGGATAATGGACGGTGTTAAGTTTCCCGGATGGTTACTCTTCTAACCTTAGAAACTGTGTTGATCGTGGAGAAGGTAAGTTTTAAGGGATGAAGAGTCATGATTGTCATGTTGTTATGCAACATATTCTTCCATTTGCATTCGACGGGCTTCTTCCGCAAAAATTCCATGAAGCGATTGCACGAATAAGAGCTTTTTTCAGAGACATTTCTGCGAGATCCCTTTCCGCCGAAGAAATCCGAAATCTTGAAGAGAAGATCCCTGTGATATTGTGCAACCTAGAGAAGATATTTCCGCCTTCTTTCTTCGACGTTATGGAACATTTGCCTATTCACTTGCCTCGGGAAGTAGAACTTGGTGGTCCTGTTCAATATCGGTGGATGTATCCTTTCGAGCGCTACATGTACCATTTGAAGAAAAAAGTGAAGAATTTAGCGAGGGTTGAAGGTTCAATTATTGCCCAAAGCATTAACGAAGAGAGGTCTAACTTAGTGGGGTACTACTTTCCACCACAAACCCAAACAAAGAGTGGAAAACAAAAACGACATGATGATGGAGGAGTGCATGCTTGTTATCCCGTATATGTACCCAGAACTTTTTAGACAGGTTGGACGTTTAAGTGGAAAGGGTAAAAGGCGAAGACTCGGCGAGGTTGAGCATGCTAATGTGTGCACGAGTCGAAAATCTAGAAACATCTGATCAAGAAAAATCCAGAGATGCAAATACTATAAGTTGTCTTGGTAAAAGTGTGTAGAATTTAAATTTCATAAGGCATTATAGTTTTTCTCCATTACAACGAGAAATGGGTGATAGATGTGCTTGTGGAGCTAGACGTACGGTAAAATCTAACGATTACTTTAAGGTTCTTCGAATCATTGAACTCTAATGTCGATTGTCTAAATGGATGTGATATTGCCCTTACCGCCCTTGGACAACTAATCAATCATCAGTATAGGATAAAGATGGGTTGGCTGGTTACTTTTCACCTTTCTCTCAAGTTGAGCAAAAAATTATCTTCATAACTTATAGGTTAAGTCTTCTAGCAGCTAGAAGAAATTAAGTACGGTGAAGTATATTCGTACCAAGTTTACGGGGATTGTCTCATGATTGATAGCCTGAAAATGGTGTGATGGTGGTTCTTCCGGCAAGTGTAATTTTATACTTTTTTAAATTTTCATGCAGAGGGTATACACTGAAGTGAATATTCATATTGCATTATTTGTTACTTATCTAGTAAGTACTTACTATTTTTTTTTGCTCTCCAAGGACCTTGTACAAATATCTTAATAACTGGTTTAGTCCAACTAGTAAGTGACTCTTAAGGAATTGGATCTGCCATCCACTCAAAGACGCATGAAGCATCAATGAAAGACTTGATGTGGTTAATAGGTTCACATCAAACCCAAGATCTACGAAAATCACTGGCCAATATCTCCATAAACTTCTAGATTTAAAAAGACTACTCTCGTGCGCATTAAGTCTATCGGCTTTGTTTTTCCTATGAAAAAAGTGCTCAAACAACTAGCTAACAATTGTTCTCCTTCTTTCTCGTTGCGATTAAAGCATTTAGACTAATCGTAAAAGGGTTCATAAGTGAATTGATTTGTTGTTTGTTTTACATAAGGAGACAAAGATGATTAGTTTGCTTTGTAAACTTTCTAAAGTATGAGCTAGACATAGTCCTTTTTCAATTTGAAAGTATACATAGAGAGCATTTTTCTAGATGATCAGGTATCCACTTGTATAGCGAGTTCATTTTTTTAACTAATTTATGCATGTACTTCTCTAGCAGACCAAATTCGAATAGATTTTGGTTTTTTATATAGTTTGAGTGTATCTAATTTTGCGATTAATCTTGTACCAATACCAAGATTGGGACAGACGATAAGGCTCAACTTCTCTTTATTCTTGTGGACGTGTTTATCAGATACACCAAATACTAGTTTGATGTCATTCAAACCATTACTTGCATCGATGTTTTGAGATTATTTGATATCGTTGCCGGTTGCTCTCTGTTTGAAGAATAGCAAAGCATGTTCTTCTTACGGTATCAAATAGTACAAATCAGAATCAGGAAACAAATGGGCCAATGCTTAAGCTCAAAGGACTATGGCATCCTATTGTACTTGCAGCAGATAGAAGTTTGTCAATTCCTAATGATGTATTCCTTGGCGGGGCTTGAAGCAGCATTCAACCTCAATTGTTGTTACCGATCGGACCAAAACTCGGGGAGGGGGTTAACTCTTCTTCGAGTAACATTTCTTGTTGTTATCCTTGCCCAAGTATGTACGCACTTGTTACATAAATCACTTCCTTTGCTTTAGATCTAAACAAAAAACTACCATTTTATGGTGGATACTATCTCCAGAAGGCTTGGCTCATCTGATAGGATCATGACAGGAGATAGTAAATTTGCTTTTCAAGAGTTCCTCAAACAAAAAACAATTATGAACTTTAGTTTGATAAGCAATCTTGTTGTTTTCCGTAGGTACCTTCTTGGTAGAATGCACTCGATACGACATTAGTTCTTTAGAATGCAACTCATGATTCACTCGTAATCCTTAACGAACTGGGTAGAGGAACAAGTACTTTCGATGGATACATCATTGCGTATTAGTTAACTTCCCCTTATCCTTCAAATTTGCAACTCTTTGATAAAAAGATACATTTCAGTTCTTGAAAACTCAATCGATCTATATATCAAGATCTTCGTCACCTGGTAGAAAACGTTCAGTGCCAGTTTCTCTTTAAAACACATTACCACCATTTAATCACGTTGAAACGCATGTCTTGCGAATTAAGATCAAGATCAAGGCCAAAACTTGGTGTGCTTATAACGTTTAGTCGAGGGGGCTTTTCCCGAGAGCTACGAATTTCAAGTGGCACTAATGGCTCGGAAATCAAAGAAATTGGTAGACATAGCATTAAAGGTCGCTAAAGCCATGAAGAGATCGATTCGGGGAAACTTCAAGTCAAGTGAGCAAAAGCCTTAGTTCTCAAGCTTGCATCAAATATGTCTTAGGGAATTGTCGGGTATCGCTCAACTATACGACAACGATAACACCAATACCAAGGAAGAGCAAGAAGATGTCCACGACTGATACTCAGAGTTTTAACCCTAAAATAAACTACTGCAAGTGCACAACAATTTGTTTAGTATTTAGGGATCGAATCCACATAGACCAAGGTTACACTGAAACTCTTAAATTCAAATTAAGCTAAGCGACACAAGAAAGTTTGTTTGTAAAGTGATTGAAAGCAATTAGTAAAAAAATCAGAAAAAGTTTGTAAACAATATATATTAAAAACGTTAGGCACCAGGATTAATCGCAGGGAAATGTAAATGCATAATATAAACGTCGGCACTTGAAGGTTTAAAGTGTAAATGCGAGTCAATTTGGTAGTTTTTATGGGATTTTTGCTAAAAAAACATAATTGTGTCGACAAAAGGTGGAACGTAAATTCTTGTCAACAACTTTGATTTTAATTTATCACAATTTTCAGATAAGGTTTCAATATCACATAATATATATGTTCCTATCAAATATTTAAAAAGACCAAGGTCTAAAAAGAGTTATATTTTCATTATTTTGAACCATATAGAATGTTTATTAGTTATAACACGAGCGTAAAACACAACCATGTCAAATTATATTTTTTAACATCTATGTTAATAAAAACAATAGAGTAAAAGAAACAAATGAACAAAAAAACTAGAAGTCTTCCAAAAACAAAAGCGACAAGAGACTAGTGTTCGATGGTTTAAAAGGTATCCATATATAAACGTATACATAACACATAACATATACATATTTCCTAATATACATACGTATACCTAGGTGTTTAATTTATGTTTCCATATAATGATATATATATATATATGTTTTAGCAAAATAATATATATTTATATATATATATATATATATATATATATATATATATATATATATATTCGTCGTCGTAATAAAGAGGTTTGATCTTGATAGTTAAAAGGGATATCTATCTCTTAAAAACTTTTTTTAAAGTCGTAGAAAACCAGTTGTTAGATGTTTCATAAGTTCGTGAAACTTGTAAAAAGATCATTGATGCACTTATAAGCACTAGTCTTGCTTAACATTTGGTTAAGAGTCGTTGAAAACATGTTGTTAGATGTTTCATAAGTTTGTAAAACTTGTACACAGATCATTGAGACACTAATAAGAACTCATCTTCCTTTGAAACTTGGTTTAGAGTAATAGAAAACGTGTTGTTATATGTTTCATAAGTTCGTGAAACTTTTACAAAGTTCGTTGAGGCGTTGATACATACTAATTTTGTTTAAAATTTAAATTT
Source organism: Cochlearia excelsa (assembly GCA_963556525.1). Lineage (NCBI taxonomy): Eukaryota > Viridiplantae > Streptophyta > Magnoliopsida > Brassicales > Brassicaceae > Cochlearia > Cochlearia excelsa. Next base: position 10,284 of record CAUVZT010000045.1, read on the forward strand.
GAGTCGTAGAAGACGCGTTATTATATGTTTCAAAAGGTCGTGAAAATTGTAGAAATATCATTAAGGCACTTATAAGCACTCATCATGCTTAATATTTGGTTTGGATTCATATAAAACATGTTGTTAGATCTTTCATAAGTACATGAAACTTCTACAAAGATCATTGAGTAACTTAAGCACTCATCTTGCTTAAAACATGGTTTAGAGTGGTAGAAAACACATTCTTATATATTTCATAAGTTCGTGAAACTTGTACAAAGATCATTGACGTACTTATAAGCACTCGTTTTGCTTCACAGTTGATTTAGAGTCGTTGAAAACACGTTGTTAGATGTTTCATAAGTTTGTTACACTTGTACAAAGATCATTGAGGAACTAATTAGAACTCATCTTTGATAAAGTTGTGTTTAGAGTCGTAGAAAACATGTTGTAAGATGTTTCATAAGTTCGTAAAACTTGTACAAAGATCATTGAGGAACTTATAAGCCCTCATCTTGCTTAAACTTGGTTTAGAGTCATAGTAAACGCATTGTTAGATGTTTCATAAGTTCTTGAAACTTGGAAAAAGATCATTGAGGCACTAATAAGAAGTCAGCTTGCTTAAAACTTGGTTTAGAGTCGTAGAAAACGTATTGTTAAATATTTCATAAATTCGTGAAATTTGTACAAAGATTGTTGAGACACTTATAAGCACTCATCTTGTTTAATTATTTGGTTAGAGTCGTAGAAATTGCTTTGTTAGATGTTTCATAAATTCATGAAACTTGTAGAAAGATCAATCAAGCACTTCAAACCATTTAACATGCTTAAAACTTGGTTTAGATTTGTAGAAAACGTATTGTTAGATGTTTCATAAGTTTGTGAAACTTGTACAAATATCATTAAGGCACTTATAAGCACTCATATTATAGAAACTTGGTTTAAAGTCCTAGATTATGTGTTGTTACATGTTTCAAATGTTCGTGAAACTTGTACAAAGATCATTGAATAACTTATAAGCACTCATCTTTCTTAAAATTTAGTGTAAAGTCATAGATAACTTGTTTTAGATGTTTTATAAGTTTGCGAAACTTGTACACACATCAATAAGGTGCTTATAAGAGCTCATCTTGCTTTAAATTTAATTTAGAGTCGTAGAAAACGCATTGTTAGATGTCTCATAAGTTTGTGAATGTTGGTAAAAGATCATTGAGACACTTATAAACAATCATTATGCTCAAAACTTGGTTTAGAATCTTAGAAAACGCTTTGTTAGATGTCTCATAAGTTCATGAATCTTGTTCAAAGATTATTGAGGCAGTTGTAAGCACTCATCTTGCACATAACTTGGTTTAGAGTCGTAGAAAACCGGTTGTTTGATGTTTCGTAAGTTCGTGAAACTTGTACAAAAGTCATTGAGGAGCTTATAAGCACTCATCTTGCTTAAAATTTGTTTTAGAGTCATTGAGGCACTTATAAGGACTCATATTGCATAAAATTATTGTTAGATGTTTCATAAATTCGTGACACTTGTACAAAGATCATTGAGGAACTTATAAGGACTCATACTCCACAAAATTGTGGTTTGAATACTAGAAACACATTGTTACATGTTTCACAAGTTCGTGAAACTTGTGCAAAGATCATTTCGGCACACTTATAAGCACTCATTTGGCATGAAACTTGGAGTCCTTGAAACACGTTACTAGATACATCGTAAGTTCTTGAAACTTTTAACAAGATCAATGAGACATTTATAACCACTCATATTACTTAAAATTTGGTTTAGAGTCGCACAAACCACATTGTTAGATGTTTCATAAGTTTGTGAAACTTGTACAATGATCATTGAGGCACTTATAAGCACACATCTTGCTTAAAACTTGGTTTAGAGTCGTAGATAAAGTGTTGTTAGATGTTTTTCAAATCTTTGCGAAACTTGTAAAAAGATCATTGAGGCCTATAAGAACCCATATTCCTTAAAACTCGGTTTAGAGTCGTATAAAACACGTTGTTAAATATTTCATAAGTTCTCGAAACTTGTACATAGATCATTGGGGATCGTATAAGCACTCATCTTGGTTCAAACTTGGTTTAGAGTTTTAGAAAACGCGTTGTTAGATGTTTCATAAGTTCGTGAAACTTGTACAAAGATCATTGAAAGACTTATAAGCACTCATATAGATTGATACTTGGTTCAAAGTCGTAGAAAACGCGTTATTAAGTGTTTTATAAGTTCGTGAAACTTGTACATACATCATTGAGGCACTTATATGCAATGATATTGAATAAAAATTGGTTTAGAGTCATAGACTATGCGTTGTTAGATGTTTCATAAGTTCGTGAAACTTGTACAAAGATCATTGAGGAACTTATAAGCATTCATTTTGCTTAAAATTAACTTGGTTTATAGTTGTACAAAACGCGTTGTTAGATGTTTCATAATTCTGTGAAACTTGTACAAAGATGATTGAAGCAATTATGAGCACTCATCTTTCTTAAAACTTTGTTTAGAGACGTAGAAAACGCGTTGTTAGTGATGTGTGGCGTTTTAAACATAGGATTAGGCCCAAAGTAGAGTCTTTTTATGTGTCTTTAGTTGTTTTAGAGGTAATAAAATTCATAGTGGTGTCTGCCATATAGAAATGGCTTATGGAGTTTTCGAGGCAAAATATCAAAGAATACGGAAAAAGGAACATCGATCGATCTCATTATGAATCGGTCAATCTCACATTATTGGGAATCAATGGAGAATATATGGATCGATCACGGGTCCACCATTGGTCGATCTTAACCTCGATCGTCCGATCGATCGATTCACTATCATCAAACATCGATCGGACGAACCCCTAAAGACGATCGGGCGATCTCCTCGCCCGATCTTTAAGTATAATTTTCCTTTCATTTTTAGATTTGCCAAGATCTTTTCCTATTTTGTAAGGGAACGTCCCAAACATATAAATAAATGTTTTTAGTCTATTTTAGAGGTTGTGCTTTATTTTATTTTGACTTTGAGAGATTGTAAGGTTTAGAGGAGAAGATTCAATTACTCTTGAGAAGTGTTTCGAACCTCTTTATTTCAATCAAAGTATTTCTTTTATGCAATTATTTTCATCATCTTTTATTTTCTTTGATATGAATATTTCTAAGTAATCCACCTATTAGGTTTTAGGGTTTCAAAGGAATTTAAGAGTTGCTATATTAGATTGATTGATAGGGAAATCTTCTTATGGTTTTTCATCTAGGCGCAACGAGAGTTGGTTTAGGAACCCGATAAAACTTAGATTAGTAAAACGTTTTTAGCCTGCGATAGTAGATTTATTGCGTTTTGTGAACAAAAGAGAGTTTAGTTTTACCGAACAAAAAGAGAGTTTAGTTTTCATACTTGTTAGCATAGGGATTGATACTCCCAGGAGGGGGTCAATCTATATATCGCGTTTTGAGTTTAAGAACGGTTTTAATCATTTCCCAATCGATATATGTCTAGTGATAACTAATTCCTACGATTAATCCTAACGCCTAGCATCTTTAATTAATTGGTTACAACAGTTGGTATTTGCTATAAAAACTTTACAAACAACTTTCTTAGTGTCCCTTAGGTTTATATAGGATTTAATTACGTAGTGTAACCATTGGTCTCTCGTGGTTTCGATCCATGAATTACTACACGAATTGTTGTGCACTTGTAGTAGTTATTCTAGGGTTAAAACTTTGAGTATCGTTAGATGTTTCATTGATGCACTTATAAGCAGTTATATTGTATAAAACTTGGTTTAAAGTCCAAGATTATGCGTTGTTAGATGTTTCATTAATTCGTGGAACTTTTGAAAGATCATTGAGACACTTAAAAGAACTCATATTATATAAAAATTTGCTTAGACTCCTAGATTATGCGTTTTTTTGATGTTTCATAAGTCTGTGAAACTTGTAAAAAGATCATTGAGGAACTTATAAGCAATCATCTTGCTTAGAAATTGGTTTAGAGTGATAGTAAACGTGATGTTAGATATTACATAAGTTCTTGAAATTTGTACAAAGATCATTGCGGCAGTTATAAAACTCAACTTGCTTAAACTTTGTTTATAGTCGTAAAAAATGCGTTGTTAGAAGTTTCATAAGTTCGTGAAACTTGTAAAAAGATCATTGAGGAACTTATAAGCACTCATCTTGCTTTAAACTTGGTTAAGAGTCATAGAAAATGAATTATTAGATGTTTCATAAGTTCGTGAAACTTGTACAAAGATCTTTCAGGCATTTATAAACACTCATATTGCTTAAAACATTGTTTAGAGTCGTAGAAAACCTATTGTTAGATGTTTCATAATTTTGTGAAACTTTTACACAGATCATTGAGGCTCTTATAAGTTCTAATATTGTTTAAAACTTGTTTAAGAGTAATAGCAAATGCGTTATTAGATGTTTCATAAGTTCGTGAAAATGTTACAAAGATCTTTGAGGCACTTATAAACACTCATCTTGCTTAAAACTTTGTTAAGAGTCGTAGAAAACACGTTGTTAGATGTTTCATAAGTTTGTGAAACTTGTACATATATCATTGAGGCTCTTATATGTTCTCGTATTGCTTAAAACTTTGTTAAAAGTCATATAAAATGCGTTATTTGATGATTCATAAGTTCGTGAAACTTGTACAAAGATCTTTGTTATAAGCATTCTTCTTGTCTAAAACTTATTTTAGTGTCGCAAAAAAGTGTTGTTAGATGTTTCATAAGCTCTTGAAACTTGTACATAGATTATTGAGGCACTTGTAAGCACTCATATTATATAAAACAGGGTTTAGAGTCCAAGATTATGCGCCGCTAAATATTTCATAAAGTAGTCAAACTTGTACCAAAAATCATTGAGGCACTTATAAGCACTCATATTTTATAAAACTTTGGTTTGAACATTAGAAACACATTGTTGATGTCAAAAAAATGAGAAACACATTGTTAGATGTTTCATAAGTTTGTGAAACTTGTACAAAATCATTGAGGCACTTATAAGCACTCATATTGCATAAAACATCAGTTTCTAGAATGATCATTGAGGAACTTATAAGCACTCATCTTGTTTAAAACATGGTTTAGAGTCGTAGAAACCACGTTTGTTAGATTTGCATAATATCGTGAAACTTGAAAAAGATCATTGAGACACTTATAAGCACTCAACTTGCTTTAAATTTGGTTTAGCGTCGCAAAAAACGCGTTGTTAGATGTTTGATAAGTTCGTAAAACTTGTACAAAGAACATTGAGGAACTTATAAGCACTCATATTGTATAAAACTTGGTTTAGAGTACTAGATTATTCGTTGTTAGATGTTTCAAAACTTTGTGAAACTAATACAAATATCAATGAGGAACGTTTAGACAATATTCTTCCTTAATACTTGGTTTACAGTCATAGATAACTTGTTGTTAGAGGATTCATAATTTAGTGAAACGTATACAAAAATCATTGAGACGCTATAAGAACTCATCTTTCTTAAAACTTGTCTTAATGTTGTAGAAAATTCAATTTAAGATGTCTCATAAGTACTTGAATCTTGTTCAAATGTCATTGAGGCACTTGTTAGCACTCATCTTGCTTAAAACATGGTTTAGAATCGTAGAACAGGCGTTGTTAGATGTCTCATAATTTCGTGAATCTTGTCGAAGATCATTGAGGCACTTATAAGAACTCATATGTATAAAACCCGTGGTTGACTCGTAGAAACCGTGTTGTTAGATGTCTCATAATTTCGTGAATCTATTCAAAACAACATTGAGGATCTTAAAAGCACACATCTTGCTTAAAACTTGGTTTAGAGTCGCCGAAAACACATTGTTAGATGTTTCATAAGTTCTTGAAACGTATGCAAAGATCATCGAGGCACTTATAAGCAATTATATTGTATAAAACATGGTTTAGATTCCTAGATTATGTGTTGTTAGATGTTTCATAAGTTCCCGAAACTTGTAAATAGATCATTGAGGAACTTATAACATCTCATTTTACTTAAAATTTTGTTTAGAGTTATAGATAACGAGTTTTTAGATGTTTCATAAGTTCGTTAAACTTGTTTAAAGATCTTTGAGGCACTGATAAGAACTCGTTTTCCTTAAAACTTGGGTTAGAGTCGTTGAAAATGTGTTGTTAGATGTCTCATACGTTGGTGAATTTTATTCAAAGATCATTGAGGCACCTACAAGAAACACATTGTTAGATTTTTCATAAGTTCTTGAAAGTTGTACAAAGATCATTGAGTCTCTTATAAGCACTTATATTGCATAAAACTTGGGTTATAAGATGTATCGTAAGTTCTCAAAACTTCTACAAACATCATAGAGGAACTTATAAGCACTCCTCTTGCTTAAAACTTGGTTTAAATTCGTAGAAAACTTGTTGCTAGATGTTTCATAATTTCGTCAATTTTTTACAAAGATCATTGAGGCACTTATAAGCATTCATCATTCTTAAATCTTGGTTTAGGGTCGGAGAAAACGCGTTGGTAGATGATTCATAAGTTTGTGAAACTTGTACAAAGATCACTGAGGTTCTTATAAGAAGAAACTTGCTTAAAACATGGTTTAAAGTCCTTGCATTAAAATCGTAGAAACCCCATTGTTAGATGTTTCATAAGTTCGTGACACTTTTACAAATATCATTTAGGCACTTATAAGCACTCATCTTGCATAAAACTTGGTTTATAGTCGTAGAAATCGCGTTGGTAGATGTTTCATAAGTTCGTGAAACTAGTACATAGATTATTGAGGAACTTATAAGCACTCATCTTGCTTAAAACCTGGTTTAGAGTCCTAGAAAATATGTTGTTAGATACTTCATCAGTTCGTGAAACTTGTACAAAGATCATTGAGGCACTAATAAGTACTCATTATGCTTAAAATTTGCTTTTAAGTCGTAGAAAGCTCATTGTTAGATGATTCATAAGTTCGTGATTTTTTTACAAAGATCATTGAGACACTTATAAGCACTCATCTTGCTTGAAACTTGGTTAGAGTCATAGAAAAAGCGTTGTTACATGTTTCATAATTTTATGAAACAAGTACAAAGATCTTTGAGGAACTTGTAAGAACTCATCTTGGTTAAAACTTGGTTTAGAGTCGTACAAAAACCGTTGTTAGATGTTTACTTAGTTCTTGAAACTTGTACAAAGATCATTGAGGCACAAATACGAATTAATGTTGCTTAAAACTTGCATTAGGGTCGTATAAAAACCGTTGTTAGAAGTTTAATAAGTTTGAGAAAATTGTACTAAGATCATTAAGGCACTTATAAGCACTCATCTTGCTTAAAACTTGGTTTAGAGTTGTAGAAAACGCGTTGTTAGATATTTCATAAGTTCGTGAAACTTGTACAAGGATCATGGTGCATTTTTAAGCACTCATAGTACTTCAACCTTTGTTTAGAAATGTAGAAAACGAGTTGTTAGATGTTTCAAAAGTTTGTGAAAATTTTACAAAGATCATTGAGACACTTTTAAGAACTAATCTTGCTTAAAACTTGCATTAGAGTCGTAGAAAACCCCGTTGTTAGAAGTTTCATAAAGTCATGAAACTTTTACTAAGATCGTTGCTTAATACTTGGTAAGAGTCATAAAAACTCGTTGTTAGATGTTTCATAAGTTCGTGAAAGTTGTACAAAGATCATTGAGGCACTAATAACAACTCATCTTGCTTAAAAATTGCATTAGAGAGTCATAGAAAACCTGTTGTTAGATGTTTTATAATTTCATAAAACTCGTACAAAGAAACTCTCATACGCAAACTTAGAACATTTTAGATAAAATTCACCAAACTCTAAATCAGATTCATACAAGTCCTTTTTCATCTCAAAACCAATGAGCTTAGAGTTTAATTCTGGGAGTAAGGTGTACCTCCGAGACAATACAACTGCAACTACATTGTCCTTACCTTTCTTGTAGTTGATCACGTAGGGAAGTGTCTCAATGAACTCTATAAACCTGCCATGTCGGTGTGAATGACAAAGTCTTTTGGCCATAGGTAGTGTTGCCAAGTCTGTAATGCCCTCACCAATGCATAAAGCTCCTTATCATAGGTAGGATAGTTCAAGGTAGATACTCCTAGCTTCTCACTCAAATAAACAATAAGCTTCTTATCTTGCATTAGGACATCCCCAATACCTACACCAGAAGCATCACACTTAATTTCAAATGTCTTAAGAAAGTCGATAACATAAACAAAGTAGAATTGATAAGATTCCCTTTGAGGCTTAGAAAAGCATGTTCTTGTGCATCTCCCAATTTGTAGCCCACATCCTTCTTGGTAACTTCGCTCAATGGTGCAACAATGGTGCTAAAGTGCTTGAAAAAACACTTATAGAAGCTAACTATTCCATGAAATGTCCTGACTTCTCCAATGGTGGTTGGTCTTGGCCATTCTTTGATTGTCTTGATCTTCTCCTCATCTACTTTAACGCCTATTGTACTTACAACAAAACCTAAGAACACAATCTCATTAGTGCAAAAAGTACATTTGTCTAAGTTAGGAAAGAGATTCTCCCTTCTTAGGACATCAAGGGAAAATTGTATATGGTCAAGATGCTCAACTAAGCTCTTGTTGAAGATCAAGATGTCATCGAAGTAGACCACCACAACTACACCTATAAAAGATCTCTAAACATGATTCATTAGTCTCATAAACGTGCTACGTGCATTAGTTAGTCCAAATGGCATGACAAACCACTCATACAAGCCTTGCTTAGTCTTGAAAGTTGATTTCCATTCATCACCTTCCTTTATCCCTAATCTGATGATAACCCCTTTAAGATAAATCTTGGAGAACAAAGTTAGAACAACACAATTCATCTAACATGTCATCTAATCTAGGAATAGGATGGCGATACTTCACCGTGATGTTGTTGATGGCTCGACAATCAACACACATTCTCCTTGACCCATCTTCCGCCATTTGGCACAAGTAGGACATGTACGACACAAGGACCCATTCTCTCTCTGATGTGTTCTTTTCTCATCAACTCCTCAACCTGCTTTTGTAACTCCTTAGTCTCCATCGTATTGGTTCTATAAGCTAGTATGTTTGGTAGAGCTGAGTCGGGTACTCCATCAATTTGGTGCTCTATGTAGCGCATTGGAGGCAAGCATAGTGGAATCTCATTAGGAAAGACATCATTATAGTCCTGCAAAACCTTAGAAATTGAACTAGGTAGCTCATGTGTAGGGTTAGAACTAACAAGAGTCTCCTTGTACACAATCATTAGCATAAGATAATCATACTTTGAAAGTTTAGATACTTCCCTATGATTGATGTAGAGGTCGGTGCTCAAGACTAGCCCCTTCTCCTTCTCATCTTTGATCTTGAGGTAGAGTTGATCTTGGTATACTCCGCTTGGTGTGAGAGGTACAAGAGTAATCTTTATGCCTTTGAACTCAAAGGAATGCTTGTTAGTGTAGCCATCATGTGAACTCGGCGATCATATTGTCATGGCCTCCCAAGTAGCACATGACTCGAACCCATTGGTATAAAATCAAAAATAACATCATCTTCATACTTTCCAATGGATAAGGAGATTTTGACCTGATGTGTTACCGTTAATGCACCATTCTTATTCAACCATTATAGCTTGTAAGGTCTAGGATGAGAGATGGTCTCTAATCTAAGCTTCTTGACCATGAGCTCACTAGCAGCATTGGTAGAACTACCACCGTCTATGATCAAGCTACACACTTTCCCCTTGATGATCCACCGGGTGTGAAAGAGATGGTCTCTTTGCACTAGCTCATCCGACTGGTTTTGAACACTCAATTTCGTCCTAGCAGACCAACATCTCGCCAATAGCAGTTTTCTCTTCTTCCTCTTCTTCTTCTTCCTTAGAATAAGAGTCTTGAGTTACTATTTCAACATTGTAAAGCATTAGAAACACCTTCTTATTGGGGAAATCACTAGAGTAACGACCAATGCTTTGACATCTAAAGCATCTAACACCACCTAGGGAGGTGCGACTTAGACCTTTAGGATCAGATTTTGCTTCTTCTTTAACCATAGGAGTAGGCTTTTCGTCTTTGGTGTAGGCTGGTTTGGTATCAGGGTAGTCTTTTGGCTTGATAGATGTGGATGAGAAGTTTGGCTTAGCATACCTCCTCTTGTTTTGGCTCTCAACCAACTCAACTTCGTGAACAAGCTATTCAAGATCTACATAGGATTGAAGTTAAACCTTATCTTGAATGTCTCTACTACGGCTACCAACAAATCTGGCCATTGTGACCTCATCATCCTCTTCTAGGAAAGCTCTAATACGAAGTGAATCCATCTCTTGGAAGTAGTCTCGCACGTTGCGGGAACCTTGAGTAAGTTTCCTCAGCTTGCCGAGGATCTCTCGATGATAGTGTCTACGCACAAACCATTTCCTCATGTTTGTAGTGAGATGCAGCCAAGTGGTGATAGGTGATTCATTGTGACGGTTCCGTGTGGTACGAAATTGATCAAACCATAGAAGAGCATAGTCACTTAACTCCAAATGGCTATCTTCACTTTGTTAAAGGCGTAGGTGCCATGACAAAAGAGGAAATTTGGATTTGATCATTTTCCTCTCCCAATCTAAATAAGATTCAGGATCATTGTTGCCTTGGAAAGGAGGAAATTTGGCTTTGATATGCTTCAGTTGCTGTTTCTCCGGGTCTCTATGTTTATCCCTATCACGTATATCACGTCTATAGCTCCTCCCACTACGGTCTGAGGCGTTGGAGTTGTAATAATCATCTTTGGGGTCAACATAGATATTTTGACCATCAATAGTCTATGTTCTGCTGTTATGACCATTATGTGCTTTATGTCTTGGAAATCTCTCCTCTTGCTCAATGCCTTGGATCTCTCTCCTCTTGCTCACTAGGCTCATCAGATTCCCATTATCGTGGTGCTCTTTGCTCTTTCTCAGCATTGATTGAGTGAATGTTGAGGATGGCTCTGAATTTAGATGCACTAGGAATGCCTTTTTTCTTAGCTATCCTCATGGCCTCTAAGCGGTTAGTGTGTGTTCACTCTCGGACTATGAAGTCACTTTATAGCCTTCTTTTATTGTTGTTCACATTCTAAGGCTAATTGTTTAGTTATTTTCTGAGGGGCACTTGTTGAATTTCCTTAGTGATTTGGGCATCAATGAGCTTCTTTAGATCTTCCATGGTATCAATAGGAAGCACCATGTACCTGATTTAAGTAAAGAAAACTTGAATTAAGGTGTTCAAAAGGTGATAACAACAAGTAAAAAGCAAGGAGGGCATATTTGAAAAAACCAACAATCGTGATGATCAAGAATTAAAAACGTTTTCAAAAAGCTTTTTTCTAAACTTAAGAGAATGCAAAGAAACATGTGCATAAGTTGTAAAACATAAAGTTCTATCAAGCACACAAGTGGATGAGATAAGCAAACAATGGACTAGGATCGATAGACAAGCACCCAAGCAACGTTTCTAAGTCTGAACAAGCATGTGAAACAAAAAGGAAAAGTTGACAAGAACAAAAGGAAATTCAAAACCTCTTTGTGGAAACACAGTTTTATAAAAAAGGAAATTTAATAAAATAGGTTTGTCAAATTCAAACGAGGGTATTAAAAGATCTAACAACCTATCTTGCAGCCGTCACACGAAAAACACAAGAACACAATGATCGAGAGTATCTAACACCTAACAACAGCTTGATATCAATATTTTGATGCAAAACAAACACTAAATCTAAACCGATTCAAAGAAAACCAAAGACATAATCATAAGCGTGCTTATATAGCCTAAACAGAGAACGAATTGAATCAGGTCAAGAACATACAATCGATCTGACAAGTTTTAAGGATTAATAGCAATAAGATCAAGACAGTTTCGGACAAGTGCTAATCGTTTCTACCAAGTTCTTTCCAACATAGATTGAATCGAAAGAGAGTTGAGGGTGGAGAAAACCAAAACATTGGTACAAAGTCACTACAAGAAAACACGCAATTTACGACTGCTAAATTAGTCGTTTATTAGTCGTGAATGAACATGAAGCGACTGTTTTACGACTAAAGCGGTAGTCGGAAATCCTTAGTCGCTAAATCGAGTAGTCGTATTGTAGTCGCCAAATGGCGACTACAATACGACTACTACAAGTTGTCGTCAAACAGTCGCAATATAGTCACTGTAGAGTAAAACTATTTAACGACTAAACAACGACTAAAAGAAACGAATAAGCGAACCATTTGATAGTCGTAACGTAGTCGTCAAATATAGTGACTATTTGGCGACTGATTTAAGATTAAAATGTGTTTCTTAAGGTGGTCGGTAAATAGTCGTATACTTTTAGTGACTAAATTACGACCATGTAACGACTAATTTGCTCGAAAAAAATTATTGTATTTAGTCGCAAAATAGACGTTAATAGTTTGCGACTACTCAACGTGATATGCTCTTGCCAAGGACTCGGTCTCTGGAACAAGGTGAGATCGTCTCTATGGTGGTTTGATTGATGAAGGTGGATGCGACTGCAATAGAAAGACAAGAACAGAGTGGTATGATTGAGAGGGATGCGTGATAAATGGTATGGGACGTCTCTAGCAAGCGATAAGGAGCTTACTAGATGGTTAGCGGAATCTCTTGTAAGCGAAGAGCTTGTAAGAGACTCAGATTCAAATCTCTTGACTTGTTTGTGAGTCGAAATTTTATAAGTTGTTTATGAAAAAGCTTGACTAAATTGTAATGAAAGAAATGGCGACCCCTTACAAGGACAAGCACATGCGCTTTCTCTTAGTGGTTTTGGCGTTTTAAACAAAAAAGGAAAGTGCACAAAACAACATTTAAAATCAAAACTTAAAACAACACGTAGTTTTTGGGATACAATGGCTAGTAATTTATAGTTTTCTCGCCTCACACTCTTCGAGCTAATATAACTAAGAAACCGACGTAGTGTTCTTCTTGGCCTCGTTAAAACCCTTGCATAACAAACCCAATGGACACATATCTATGCAAAGGGAAAGAGTACCTAGAAAAACCTTAGTTACTTAGTGTCTATTAGTTTGGTCTTCTTTCTAGGCCTAAATGGAGATGTTGAAGAAACTCCTAGCCGTTGTTTCTTCGTGTTCCTCCTCCTAGATCATATCTTGTGCTCTTCTAGCTAACTCCTTAGCATAAAACATATTTTAAAGTCCTAAAACGTGTTGTTAGATGTTTCATAAATTCGTGAAACTTGTACAAAGATCATCGAGGCACTTATGAGTTTCATAAGTTTGTGAAACTTCTACAGATATCATTGAGAAACTTATAAGCACTCATATTACATATAATTTGGATTTCCATCCTAAAACACGTTTGTAAAACTTGTACAAAGATCTTTGTGGCACTTATAAGTGGTCATCTTAGTTAAAACTTGGTTTAGGGTCATAGAAATGGGTTGTTAGATATTTAATAAGTTCGGGAAACTTTTATAAAGATCATTAAGGCACTTAAGCACTCATATTGCATAAAATTTGGGTTTGAGTCCTAGAAACATGTTATTAGATGTTTCGTAAGTTTGTGAAACTTGTACAAAGATCATTGAGGCAGTTATAAGCAATAATATTGCTTAAACTTTGTTTAGAGTCCTAGAAAACTCTTTGTTAGATGTTTCATAAGTTCGTGAAATTTGTACAAAGATCATTAAGGCGCCCAAAAGCACTCATAGTGCATAACACTTTCTTTAAAGTGGTAGAAAACCTGTTGTTAGATGTTTCATAAGTTTGTGACACTTGTACAAAGATCATTGACAAACTTATAAGCACTCATCTTGTTTAAAACTCTGTTTAGAATCCTAGAAAATGTGTTTGTCGATGTTTCATAAGTTCGTGAAACTTGTACAAAGATCTTTGAGGAACTTATAAGCACCCATATTGCATAAAACTTGGTTTATAGTCGTAAAGGTGTTGTTTGATGTTTCATAAGTCTGTGAAACTTGTGCAAATATCATTGGGGCACTCATAAGAAAACATATTACATAAAACCTTGTTTAAAGTGATAGAAAACGCGTTGTTAGATGTTTCATAAGTTTGTGAAACTTGTACAAAGATAATTAAAACACTGATAAACACTCTTCTTGCCTAAAACTTGGTTAAGAGCCGTAGAAAACGTGATGTTAGATGTTTCATAAGTTCATGAAACTTGTACAAGGACTATTGAGGAACTTATAAGCACTCCTTTTGCGTAAAACTTAGTTAAAAATGATTCATAAATTGTGAAATTTGAACAAATATCATTCACGAAGTTATAAGTACCCATCTTGTTTATAACTTGGTTTAGAGTCATCCAAATCGTGTTGTTAGATGTTTCGTAAGTTCTTGAAACTTGTACAAATATCATTGGCGAAATTATAAGCACTAATCTTGCTTAAAACTTGGTTAAAAGTCGTAGAAAACACGTAGTTAGATGTTGTGAAATTTGTGCAAAGATCGTTGATGAACTTATAAGCACTCATCTTGCGTCAAACTTGAATTAGATTCGTAGAAAACACGTCGTTAGATGTGTCATAAACTTGTGAAAATTGTGAAAAGATCATTGAGGAACTTATAAGCACTCATTTTTCTTAAACCTTCTTTTAGTGTAATAGAAAATGTGTTTTTAGATGTATCATAAGTTCGTGAAACTTGTATAAAAACAATCGAGGGATTAATAAGCAAGAATATTGCATAAAATTTCGGTTAGAGTCCCATAAAACGCGTTGTTAGATGTTTCATAAATTTGTAAAACTTGTACAAAGATCATTAAGGCACTTGTAAGATTTCGTATTTCTTAAAACTTGGGTTTAAATCTTAGAAACACGTTATTAGACATGTCTTAAATTCGTAAAACTTGGACAAAGATCATTGAGACACTTATAAGAAATCATATTGCTTATAACTTGGTTTAGAGTTCAAGAAAACGCGTTTGTAGATGTTTAAAGCACTTATAGCACTCATATTCCATAAAACTTTAATTTGAGTCCTAGAAACACGTTATTAGTTGTTTCGTAAGTTCGTAAATTTGTACAATATACAAATATCATTGGTGCACTTATACCCAATCATATTGCATAAAACTTGGTTTAGAGTGATAGAAAACGCCTTGTTAGATGTTTCATAAGTTCATGAAACTTGTACAAAGATAATTGAGGTACTAATAAGCACTTATCTTGCCTAAAACTTGGTCAAGTGTTGTTGAAAACTCATTGTTAGATGTTTCATAAGTTCATGAATCTTATACAAAAATCATTGAGGAACTTATAAGCACTCATCTCTCTTAAAACTTGATTAAAAGTCGTAGGATTGTTAAGCACTTGTCTTATTTAAATTATATTTTCTCTATATAATGATGCTCCTGTGATTAATAATAAGATAAGTCTTGACAGTTTATTTTTGGAAACTAGAGAGTGATTCTCTTTTCTTTGGCAATGGTGTGTAATATCCATTGATGGGTCATCGTGTGAAATATCCATTGAATATACGATCCGTCTTGGTGCGACATATCCAAGGGATCACTCGGTTTATCAATACCTTTCCGCAAATATTGTGGCACCACTTTAGAAGTCATGATTATATCCTTTACAACTTAGAGTGTCAAATCCCTGGGAGATCCTCATCATCATCTTAATTCAAACTTGGTCTAGAGACATAGAAAACGCATTGTAAGATCTTTCAGAAGTTCGTGAAACTTGTACAAAAATCATTGATAAACTTACAAGCACTCATCTTGCTTAAAATATTGTTTAGAGTCGTAGAAAACGCGTTGTTAGATGTTTTATTACTTCGTAAAACTTGTACACATATCATTGAGGCCCTTTTAAGCACTCATCTTGCTTAGAATTTGGTTTAGAGTCGTAGAAAACACGTTGTTAGATATTTCGTAAGTTCGTGCAAGTTGTACAAAGATCATTGAGTAACTAATAAGAATTCATCTTGCTTAAAAGTTGCACTATAGTCGTAGAAAACCCTTTGTTAGATGTTTCATAAGTTCATGAAACTTGTACAAATATCAGTAAGACACTTATAAACACTCATCTTGCTTCCAACTTGGTTTAGAGTTGTAGAAAACACGTTGTTAGATGTTTCAAAAGTTTATGATACTTGTACAAAGATCACTAAGGCACTTTTAAAAACTCATCTTGCTTCAAACTTGGTTAAGTATCGTAGAAAACATGTTTTTAGATATTTCACAATCGTGAAACTTATACAAAGATCATTGAGGCACAAATAAGAACTCATTCTTCAAACTTGGTTTAGAGTCGTAGAAAACGCGGTTTTAGATGTTTCATATGTTCTTGAAATTTGTACAATGATCATTGAGGCGCTTATAAATACTCATCTTGCTTCTAACTTGCCCTAGAGTCCTAGAATCCATGTTGTTAGATGTTTTATATGTTCGTGAAAGTTTTACAAGTATCATTGAAGCACTAATAAAAACACATCTTTCTAAAACCATAGTTTAGAGTCTTTGAAAACAAGTTTTTAAATGTTTCTTAAGTTCGTGAAACTTGGTTTAAAGTCGTAAAAATGCAGTTTTAGATGTTTCATAAGCTCATGAAACTTGTTCAAAGATCATTAAGGCTCTCATAAGCACTGATTTTTCTTAAAAATTTGTTTAGAGTCGTAGAAAACGGGTTGTGAGATGTTTCCTAAGTTCGTGAAAATAGTACAAATATCATTGAGGCACTTATAAGCAATCATCTTGCTTAAATTAAGTTTAGATTTATATAAAACGCGTTGTTAGACGTTTCATAAGATCTTGAAACTTGTAAAAAAATAATTGAGATCTTGTTTATAGTGATATTGTTTCAAACTTGGTTTAGAGTCATAGAAATCGTGTTGTTAGATGTTTCATAAGTTCGTGAAACTTGTACAAAGATTATTGAGGCACTAATGAGAACTCATCTTGCTGAATGAGAACTCATCTTGTATAAAATGGGTCGTTAGAAAACTTGTTTCATAAATTCGTGAAACTTGTACAAAGATTATTGAGGCATGGGTCTAATGAGAACTCATCTTGCTGAAAACTTGGTTTATAGTCGTAGAAATCGCGTTGTTAGATGTTTAAAAGGTTGGTGAAACTTGTAAAAAGATCATTGAGACACTAATAAAAAGTCATCTTTCTTAAAACTTAGTTTAGAGTTCTTGGAAACGTGTTGTTAGATATTTTATAAGTTCGTGAAACTTATACAAAGATCATTGACGGACTTATAAGCACCCATCATGTTTAAAAATTTGTTTAGATTTGTATTAAATGCGTTGTTTAGATGTTTCAAAAGTTTTCAAAACTTGTACAGAGATCACTAAGGAACTTATACGAACTCATCTTGCTTCAAACTTGGTTTAGAGTCGTAGAAAACATGTTGTTAGATGATTATTATGTTCGTAAAACTTTTACAAATTTCACCGAGGTACTAATAAGAACTCATCTTGCATAAAACTTTGTTTAGAGTCGTAGAAAAACACGTTTTTAGATGTTTCATAAGTCTATGAAACTTGTAAAAATATCATTGATATATGATTTACACTCAACTTTCTTAAAATAGGTTTAGAGTCGTAAAAATCGTGTTGTTAGATGTTTCATAAGGTCGTGAAACTTATACAAAACTGAATATTACACTAATAAGTTGGTTTAAAGTTCAAGATAACACGTTGTTAGATGTTTCGAAGTTCGTGAAACACTCATCATGTTCACTTAAAGAGTCACTCATGCACTTTTTCATAAGCACTCATCATGCTTCAAACTTAATTAAGAGTCATTGGGCACTAACGCATTTGACTTAAAACATGGTTTAAAGTCGTAGAAAACGCGTTGTTAGATGATTTCATAAGTTCCTGAAACTTGTATAAAGATCATTGAGGCACTCATAATCACTCATCTTGCTTAAAAATTGGTTAAGAGTCATAGAAAAAGCGTTGTTAGATGTTTCATAAGTTCGTGAAACTTTTACAGAGTTCATTGAGATCTTATTTGCACTTACCTTGATTTAGAATCATTGAGCTCATTTCGGCACTTATAAGCGTTCATCTTTATTTAAACTTGGTTTAGATTTGTAAAAAACGTGTTGTAAGATGTTTCACAAGTTTGTGAAACTTGTAAAAAGATCATTGGCAAATTTTAAGCACTAATCTCGTTTAAAACGTTGTTTACAGTCGTAGAAAACGCGTATTTCGGTGTTCCATAAGCTCGTGAAACTTTTACAAAGATAATTGAGGAAATCATAAGCACTCATATTGCATGAAACTTGGTTTAGTGTCATAAAAAACTCGTGAAACTTGTTCAAAGATCAGAAGGATGTTTCGTAAGTTCGTGAAACTTGTAAAAAAATCTTTGAGGCACTTATAAGCAATCATATTCCATAAAACTTGGTTTAGAGTCTTAGAAAACTAATTGTTAGATGTTTCATGAACTTGTACAAACATCATTAAGGAAGTTACACTACAAGAATATTTTCGTATAGCCACGAATTTGTCACAAAAGGTTCGTGGCTAAAAATAGAAAAGCCATGAATTAGCCGCGAAAAACAACGAAAGTGAAATTAGTAACGTAACTACTATTCCGATGCATGTCGATGCCAAAAAAGCAAGGTAATAGCCAGGAAATAGTTGTGTCCGGATATAGCACCAGAATGGTAACTTGATATTTTGTGGTTGTTTTGTAACAAATACATTTATTGGCTTATTCCTTGCAACTCTATAACGACGACAATGCGTGGTTAATTCGTGGCTATAATAGCCACGATTAGTAACGAAAAATGTCTTGGCTACTTGTAGAATTGTCAAATCATAATAAAGTTGTTAATTATTCGAAATTAGCCACTAATTTGTGTCGTTGCTAATTTGTAGCTATTTGAATGGGTCTACTTAAAAGTTGTTTTAGCAACGAAATAATTATGTGACTTGTAGTTGCTAAAATAAAACCATAACGCGAAGAAATTTCCATAGCCCCATAATTTGTACTTAAAATTTATGAAATCTCTTTTTTTCTCTCTTCAATCACTCAAGAGAATGGACGGATCAACATATAGTTTCAAACACAAATGACGTTTCTGAAGAATTTAGTAAAGATATTAATACTTTCATAAATTTCGTTTGCTATCAAGCTTCATAGAAAGTACATGGATCGATGCATTATCCTTGCGTTTGGTGTAGAAATTTGAAACACCGAGATGCTTTTACGGTTTATAAACACTTATTAAGGAGAGGGTTTAAAAGAAACTGCTACATTTAGACGGGCCATGGAGAAAACTGTTACGATATTGGAGAATCTTCGATGCCAACGCACTTTGTACATGAAAAAGAAGAAACATTTGATGATAATGTTAACACGGAAGTTCCATATGGTGAGGTTAACATGTTTCAAGAAGGATTCACAGTAGAAGACGAAATTTCAAAAATGTTTAGGATGAGACGGTTAACGATAGCATTTATATAGCTTTTGAAGCAGTTAGTCAACCGTTATACGAAGGGTGTGTCGAAAGAATATCACGCTTGTATATGGCGTCCCGAATTATGAAGATAAAGATTAATCACAATCTTGAAGAGGCATGCGTAGATGAAATCAGACAAACATATAAAGGCATTCCTACGCAGCCATATAATACTCGGCGTCATACTATGAGACCAAAAAGTTAACGGGTTCATTAGAACTCGTCGTTCATAAGATTGATGTATGCGAGGATAATTGCATGCTCTTTTGGAAATTCGCAGATCGAGAGCTTTTGCGTTGACCTTTCTATAATAAAGGTAGGTATCACGCCAACAATGAAAAAGGGAAAAGTATACCTAAGCAAGGAATGTTTTATCCACTTATAGCAGATCGACTGAAGAGGTTATACTAAATGAAAGGAATTGCTGCTCTTATGCGATGGCACGCGAAACATTTGTCTCCCGAAGTAGAAATGCATCACCCATCATACGGAGCAGCGTCGAAGCATTTTAATGAGGTTTATCCTCAATTTTTTGCTGAAAATCGTAATATATATCTAGGCTTGGCTACCGATGGATTTAATCCAATTGGCATGAACATGGAGGCACTATATGTTGGGCCGGTTATTGTAAATCCATATAATTTTTCTACATTGTATGTGTATAAAAGAGAATATTTCTTCTTGTCGATTTTTTTTTCCTGGGCCTAAACATCCGACGAAAAGTCTAGATATTTATCTACAATCATTGATCTAAGAGTTGTAAATGTTATGGACATGTGGTGTTTCTGCTTATGATATTTCGAGAAAGCCAAATTTTAGAATGCGAGTTGCTTTGATGTGGACGATAAGTGATTTTTCGGCATATGGAATGATTTCTTGATGGACAACGCATGGTCGACCGGAATGTTCCGTATTGTCTCAATGATACAAATGCATTTTGGTTACCGAATGGAAGGAAGCACGCTTGGTCCGATTGTCATAGAAGGAATTTTCCACATGAGCATTTTTATCGACGACAGAACGATTGGTGGCTACGACGATTATTATCATCCGATGAAGAAGAGTATATTTTTGGAGTTGCCTTATTTGGAAAACTACTTACTAAGGCATAATTTGGACTTAATGCACATTGAGAAAAACTTTTTCGATAATCTTATCAACACCGTTTTAAATGCACCGAGGAAGACAAAATACAATATTCAATCTAGAATGGATCTTCCAGTGATATGCAAAAGACAAGATTTGGAGATTAAATACAAGATTTCCGATTCCAATCTTCAGATTATCCAACCAAGAGAAGAAGAGTTTTTTGTCATCGTTAAAACTGATATTAGATTTACTGATTGTTATACATCTAAATTCAGCAGATGTGATGACGAAACCAATGGGAAGTTATCTTCGCTAAAAAGCCAAGATTGTCATGTTATTATCCAACGTTTGCTCCCATTTGCGTTTGTAGAGCTTTTGCCAAAAAAATGTCCACACAACCATTTAAGGTATGTTCATATCTTACAGAGAAGAATATTAATTTATTTATCTTATACATATGTCTTACGAATGTTTATGCACATGCATGTTTAAAAATTGCAATCTTTTTAGGGATATTTTTGCTAGAACGTTAAGCGTTGAAAAAATGAATATTTTGAAGGCACGTATCGCTTTGAAGTTGTGCAATTTGGAGAAAATATTTCTTCCACAGTTCTTTGACATCACGGAACATCTACCAGTTCAATTACTTGATGAAGCTGCATTGGGTGGATGTACCCTTTCGAGAGGTACATGTATAATCTTAAGAAAGGTTAAAAATAAAGCTCGTATTGGAGGTTCCATTGTTGCACAACGTGTACATGAAGAGGTTTCGTATGTGGAAACCAATTATTACGAAGACATTGAACTTCTTGGTTCCTCTGATTATAGTGTTCCTAGAGAAGTTCAGCTTACTTATTATACAAATCTCCCAAATAAATTCTACGATACTCGACGAGTTACTGGGAAAAATATAAGTGGTTGGTTAAGTGATGAAGATTATAACGTGCTTCAAACGTGTTTGCTGCTTAATTTTGAAGAATTTGCTACATATGAGAGGTATATATATATAATATATATATATATATGTTGTAATGTTTTAAGTTGTTAAATGTATCTACTAAAGCTTATATTTCAAGAATTAGTTTCAAAAAAATATCAACCATTTAACTAGAAACATTGTTGAAAAAGACTAAATATTCACAAACACTTTTTACGTAAAACCATTTACTATGTATATGAAACCTAAAAATCTAATATATATACCCCCATTATATAAAAATTGTAAACTCAAAATTGAAAATATTGTTTTTATTGTGTAAATCGAAACATAGGTGTTTTGAAATAGTTTTATATCAAAAAACCTCAATACCCTAAAATATTAGCCACGACCCTATTTGTTGCTTTTAGTTGCTTATTTAAAAATCATCAACATTATTATTGGGAAGCAGCTCACCACAGCCTAGTTTTCTATTTGTTGTGGAAGGAGTGGATTCTATCAATTAGCCAAAGAATTAAACGGAAGAAGAGTTGGGAAGAAGCCAATGTACATTTTTGAGACTGGTTGCCTTGTGATGTGTGAGTAACGAGACACATACCAATTATCCAAATAGGTTATCTGATCTTGATGGTTTAGGGGTAAGAAAGAATTGTGCAGTCCAGTTTCTTTTGCCAAAATAGGGTATGATATGGTATGTTTCTTTTCCCATTACTTGGTTCGTGGTATATGATATTTGCATATATTGTGTTGTTTTGGTTCTTGGTTTGTACTTTTTGTTGTTTTGATTGTTGATTTGTACTTTTTATGTTGTTTTAATTCTTGGTTTGTTCTTTTTGTAGATGGCAAAAACAAGTGAAACACCATCTTTTACAGAGCTTGTTCGTAAGACGCATACACGCAAAGATGGTACATTCATTGATAAACGAGCATAGGAGATAGTGGCAGAGGTTGGGGCAGTTGAGGGTGACGGTTCTCCAATCAGCTAAAGTGGGGAATCAATTCCACATACCTTAAGGTAATGACAATTTTTTACCTTAGACATGTTTATGCATTAATTCTTAATGTTGGTTGTTGTTTGTGTTTGCCTTTATTTATTTAATGTTGGTTGTTGTTTACGTTGTTGTTTGTTTATGTTGTTGATTTTTTAATTATGTTGGATTTTAAGCCTAACAAAGGGCGATGCTATGGCCTTGGGAGCACTCAGGATATACATGTCGATCCGGAGGAACCAACTCAATTCTCTTGTCCGTAACACATCAATGAAACTACGGGTTGGCGCTTTGGAGAAGACCGTGGAGATGGTGAATATAAACGTGGATACGTAGAAAGTGATACTTGCAGCCCAGCTCAGACCGTGTCACCAACACTCTCCTCAAGTGAATTCTTTGACCACTAACTTGAGCCAAAATCAATCTTTTGCCCCTGCTACTGAACAGGGAACAACACGAGACAACCCCGACATATTCGACGCTTGGTGCAGTGTCACTCGATCCTAATCTGATCGATGACTTGGACTAATTTGATTAGTATATTTTGTGCATAAATCAGATTGAATGTTTTTTTGGATAAATGATTTTTGGATATTATATTTCGTTTCATACTTTCAAAACATTTAATCTATATCAATTTATTAAACATTTTTCATATAAAAGAAAAATATAATTTAAAATTTTTTATAATAAAAATAAAAAAGCCTCGGAAAAATTTGTTGTTATTTTGGTACAAATAAGCCACAAATTATATGTGGTCTAATTAGCAACAATACTATATGTGGCTATATTAGTAATGAAATGTTCACGATGATTTTGTTGCTACATTAGAAACGATTTTGCAACGGTTTATTTGTGGCTTCAAGCAACAATTTTGCAACGATTTATTTATGGCTTCAATCAACGATTATGCGACGATTTATTCGTAGCTTCAAGCAACGTTTTTGTGACGGTTTATTTGTGGCTTTCTAAGCAAATATTTTGTATTGGCTTTTTGTGGCTACTAAAGCAACGAAGGTTCACGATTTGGTATGTTGCAAATTAGCCACGAAATATCTGTTACAAAATCATTGCTAAATACTTCGTTACTATTTGTTACATTTCGTTAAAACATTAGCAACGAACATCCGCGAATAAAAATATTTAACGACGCTATAGCAACGAAATTAATTCCATGTTGGTCATCACTTTTACACGACATAGCCATGAATTATAGTAACGAACTTGTCCATGGCTATAGGATATAATTCTTGTAGTGTTATTATAAGCCCTCATATTGCATAAAATTTGGGTTTGAGTCCTAGAAACACATTATTAGATGTTTCATAAGTTCGTGAAACTTGTACAAAGATCATTGACGCACTTATAAGCAATCATATTGATTAAAACTTTGGTTAACGTCTTTGAACAATCATATTGCATAAACAATCATATTGCATAAAAAATTGGTTTAGAGTCCTAGAAAACACGTTGTTAAAATGTTATTGTGGAACTTATAAACAACCCTATTGCATAAAAACTTGGTTTAGAGTCCTAGAAAACACGTTGTTCAAATGTTTCATAAGTTCGTGAAAGTTTTACAAAGATCAATGAGGCACTTATAAGCACTCGTCTTTTTTAAAACATGGTTTAGAGTCATAGAAAACGGGTTGTTAGATGTTTCATAAGTTAGTGAAACTTGGGCAAAGATGATTAAGGCACATATAAGCACTAATATTACATTTAACTTGGGTTTGAATCTTAGAAACACGTTATTAGATGTTTCATAAGTTCTTTAAGCTTTTACAAAGATCATGTAGGCACTTATTACTTGGTTTAGAGTCCTACAAAACATGTTTGTAGATGTTTCATAAGTTCGTGAAAAATGTACAAAGATCATTGAGGAACTTGTAAGAAATCTTATAAACACTCATCTTGCTTAAAACCTTGTTTAAAGTCATAGAAAACGAGTTGTTAGATGTTTCATAAGATCGTGAAACTTGTACAAAAATCATTTAGGCACTTATGAAGACTTATATTGCATAAAAATTGGGTTTGAGTCCTAGAAACACGTTATTATATGTTTCATAAGTGCGTGAAACTTGTACAACGATCATTGAGGGTCATATAAGCAATCATATTGCAAAATACTTTGTTTAAAGTCCTAGAAAACGCATTGTTAGATGTTTAATAAGTTCGTGGAACTTGTACTATTATCATTGACAAACTTATAAGCACTCATCTTTCTTAAAAATTGGTTTAAAGTACGAGAAAACGCGTTGTTAGATGTTTCATAACATTCTGAAACTTGTACAAAGATCATTGAGGCACTTGTAAGCACTCTTATTGCATAAACCTTGGGTTTCAGTCCTAGAAATACGTTATTAAATTTTTCTAAAGTTTGTGAAACGTGTACAAAGATCATTGAGGCACTTATAAACAAATATATTGCTTTAAACTTTGTTTAGAGTCCTAGAAAACGTGTTGTTAGATGTTTAATAAGTTCGTGAAAAATGTACAAAGATTATTGAGGCACTTCTAAGCACTCTTATTTCATAAAACTTGGTTAAGTGTCGTTCAAAACGTGTTGTTAGATGTATCATAAGTACAAAGATCATCGAGGCCCTTATAAACAAATATATTGCATAAAACCTTGTTTAGAGTCTTAGAAAATGCGTTGTCGATGTTTCATAAGTTCGTGAAACTTTTACAAAGATCATTGACAAACTTATAAGCATTCATCTTTCTTAAAACTTGGTTTAAAGTCATATAAAACGCGTTGTTAGATGTTTCATAAGATCATTAAGACACTTATAAGCACTTATATTGCATAAACATGGGTTTGAGTCCTCGAAAACCGTTATCAGATATTTCGTAAGTTCGTGAACTTTTGCAACGATAATTAGGGCACATATAAGAAATCATTTTGCATAATACTTGGTTTAGAGTCCTAGAAAACGCGTCGTTAGATGTTTAATAAGTTCGTGAAACTTGTACAAAGATCATCTACGCACTTATAAGCACTCTGATTGAATAAAACTTACTTTAGAGTCGTCAAAATTGTGTTATTAGATATTTCATAAATTCGTGATAGTTGTACAAAGATCATTAAGGCATAAAAAGCACTAATATTGCATAAAACTTGGGTTTAAGTCTTTTCATAAGTTCTTGAATCTTATACAAAGATCATTGAGGCATAAATAAGAACTCATCTCGCTTAAAACTTGGTTTATAGTCGTAGAAAACGCGTTGTTAGAAGTTTCATAAGTTCGTGAAACTTGTACAGAGATCATTGAGGCAGTTATACTCACTCATGTTGTTTAATATTTGGTTTAACGTCATAGAAAACCTGTTGTTGGATGTTTCATAAGTTCGTGAAAAATTTTCAAAGATTATTTAGTCACTTATAAGAAATCATCTTGCTTAAAACTTGGTTTATATTATGAGAAAACGTGTTGTTAGATGTTTCATAACTTCGTAAAATAACTTAAAAGATAATTGATTCATTTATAAGCACTAATCTTGCTTAAAAATTGGGTTAGAGTCGTAGAAAATATGTTGTTAGATGTTTCATAAGTTCGTGAAACTAGTACAAAGATCATTGAGGAACTTAGAAACACTCATCTTCCTTTAAACTTTGTTTACAATCGTACAAATTGCGTTGTTAGGTGTTTCATAAGTTCGTGAAACTAGTAAAAGATCTTTGAGACACTTATAAGAAATCATCTTGCTTAAAACTTGGTTTAGAGTTGTAGAAAACGTGTTGTTATATTTTTCATAAGTTCAGGACAAAGATCAGTGAGGTACTTATAAGCACGCATCTTGCTTCAAACTTGGTTTAGAATCGTAGAAAACACGTTTTTAGATGTTTCATAAGTTTGTGAAACATTTTCAAAGATCATTGAGGCCTTTATGAAAAATAATCTTGGTTAAACTTGGTTTAGAGTTGTAGAAAACGTGTTGTTAGATGTTTAATAAGTTGGTGGAATTTCTTCAAAGATAATTAACTCACTTATAAGCAATCATCTTTCTTAAAACTTGCTTTATAATCGTATAAAACGCGTTGTTAGTTGTTTCATAAGTTCTTGAAAATTTGTAAACTTTGTCGTAAAACATTTAACAACGCGTTTACAATAATTTGAGAAACATTTGTAAACAGTGGTACACGTACGGAGATCTGGCCTGGTCCCAGAGACAAGTGGTCTAGGATAAACTTACTAATATTGGAGCACAACAGAATGACCCTTGGTTTCTTGTTGGAGATTTCAACGAACTCCTCAATAATTCGGAAAAAATGGGAGGACCGGAAAGAGATGAAAACACTTTTTATTGTTTCAGGAACATGATAAATGATAACAAGATTAGAGAAAACCCAAGTTTGGGAAACAACTTCTCTTGGGGAGGGTGGCATAATTCAATTTGGATACAATGTAAGTTAGATATATCCTTTGGGAATGCAAAGTGGTTTGAAATATTTATGAGAGTTCACTCTCAATATCCGGAAAGATCGGGGTCCGATCGTAGACCAATCCTAACTAAATTTGCAAGTGAGGATATTACCCGACAAGGACATTTCATGTTCGACAAAAGATGGATAAAGACCAACTATTCTAAATATAATTAAAGAAACCTGGAGGGATGGAGTAAAAACAGATTTTGGGATATATGCAACAATATTGTCGCAGTTAGGAAAAAAAATCTCAACATGGAAAAAGAGAATAACGGAAACACTAACTCCAAATTCAGGTTACATGTCCTGAAACATAAATCGGAAGAAGAAGTTTCTAAAAGGTATCCAAACGCTGAGTTAATGGCCCATTTAAAATGGGAACTCACAAAAGCATACCATTAGGAAGAAATTTTCTGGAAACAAAAAAGCAAGGAAAGATGGTTAAAGGATGGAGATAGTAACACCAAATACTTTCGTGGCAGTGTACAACGTCGAAGGGCGCAAAACAATAATATATCCATGGAAGACGAGGAAGGTAGAGATCGACTCACAGAGGGTTCGAAGGGAAAAATAGTGATATCTTATTTCAAAAAATTATTTTCATCCAATAACCCACAAAATCCAGAATCTCTTTTGGAGGGGATGCAACTGAGGGTGACACAACACATGAATGATTTCATTATCAAAGACGTAAGGAACAAGAGGTAAAAGACGCGATTTTCAGTGTCAAAAGAGATAATACACCGGGGTTTGACGGAATGACATGCCAAGTTTTTCAAACTTACTAGAACATAGTGGGAGAGGGGGGTCACAACATAGGTAAAAGATTTTTTCACCACAGTGTACGTTACTCACATAATGGAATTATACCCAATTGGTCCTGATCCCAAAAGTTTCTAATGCAAAGAAAATGACGGATCTACGACCTACTAGCCTTTGCTCCGTCTTTTATAAAATTATATCAAAAATAATGTGCAACCGACTAAAGATATTTCTACCGGATAATGTGTCGGACACACAAGGGGCTTTCGTCTCGGTAGACTAATCTGAGATAAAATTTTGTTGGCTCGCCAGATGGTTCATGCACTTCGAACACATGAAAATTGTGACGAAGATTTCATGGCACTAAAGACAGACATGTCCAAATCTTTCGACATGGTCGAATGGAGTTTTGTAAGGCACCTAATTTTAAAACTAGGTTTTCATGAGAAATGGATACAATGGATAAAACAATGCATAAGCATAGTTTCTTACTCGGTAATATTAAACGGGAAACCAAATGGTTTATTTCACCCAAAAAGAGGAATACAACAAGGTGTGACCCCCTATCCCCTTTCATTTTCATCTTATGCGCGGAAGCACTCGTGCATATTATGAATAGGGTTGAACAACAAAGTAAGATCTCATGTATGAAGGTCACCAGGAATTGCCCAGGATTTGCCTGTTTTTTTTTTGTATATCCTCCTTTAAGGAATGTACGAAAAATGATGAGATGTCTAAAACTATATGGAGATGCATCGGGGCAAGAAATAAATTTCAATAAATAATCCATAGCTTTTGGAAGTCAGCTAGACCCATACATGCGAAACTCATAGGCTTATTAATGGCAATTGAGGCGGAAGGTGGAGCAGGGAAATATCTAGGCTTACCATAATGCTTTAGTCGGTCAAAAAGGGAACTCCTAAATTTTATTACGGATAGACTACAGTCACGCTTAACAGGATATTACTCCAAGACCGTATCCCTAGGCGGGAAGGAGATCCTACTAAAATTGGTAGCGATGGCTCTCCCAGTTTATGCAATGTCATGTTTTCAAATCTCAAAATTTCAATGTAAGTAAATCACAAGTGCGATGACTAGCTTTTGGTGGACAAATTCACGAGATTCCAAAGCAATTTATTCACGAGATTCAAAAGCAATTTATTGGGTCTCTTTTGACAGTTCAACAACTAAGTTAACCGAGTTTCCTTTTCTCAATGATTTTCTCTTTGTACACTCCTTTTTCCAATCTTATTCTTTTCCACAAGTAAAACAACTTATGTTTTTACCAAATAGAGCGTTTGATTTCGATCTACCTCTACTTTTTGATATTTCTCTGCCATTTTTGCCGTTTGACTTCTACGATATATTTTCTGATCCGCCCATGTCCTCCACATAAAGCCCTTGTGTTGGTTTATACTTGTTCAACAACCTTTTCTCCTTTAATTCTACCTCTTTTGAATAGGCCGAATTTATGACATCACTCATGATAAGTGTTTCCTTTGAATTACCATATTTTAGTGTGTCAACCAAGGAGTTATATTGTCAAGGTAAGCTTGACAAAACTTGGATTGCTTGATCTTCGTCACTTATGTTTATGTTTAGGATAGCTAGATCTGATACGAGTTTGAAAAATATGTATAGGTTTTCTTCAATACTCTTTTGTTCCTCCATCCTAACGCTTACAAACTTTTGTTTCAAGTACATCCGATTTGGTAAAGTTTAGTTTGATAGTCTTTCTCTAAGACTTTCAAAACCCCACGTGCGCTTGTCTCATTCATGACTTTGCGTAAAACCATATTTTATTGGCTTATACAAATCAAATTTTTAGCTCTCTGGTCCTTTTCTTTGTTTAGTGGGTCCACACTCTTGGCTACAAGTTCATCTTTCTCTGTTTCAGAAGATGACTTCGTAGCCGAAACCGAAACTGTAGTTTCATCAAGGACAAGATCTAAACCTTGAATTTCTAACTTCATTAACATCTTGTAATTTCATAAACCAAAATCTCTTTTTCCATCAAATTTCTCTATCTCAAACCTTCCTTTTGTTGGTTCCATGTCTAACTATATTTTCTCTAACCGTTTGTAGTAAGTGCAAGAAAGATAGAAGATTAATCGTTAAAAGAAGTTGATGGTCGTTGCACTCCTTCCTTTGCCCTAGAAGCTCGATATCACTTGTGATGTAATTTTATAGTGTTAAGCTCCTGAAACTATGAGATATGTATGTTTGCTTACACACGGTATAGAAAAACACGAGTTCCCGTAGGTACCTCTCGGAATAATCTCTTAATGACTCTAGATGATTATTAGAAACTTGATGCTAACTTAAGCTTAAAGCTTTAAGGAACTAAGGCAAAAGACTAACTACAAAGCTTTAAAAAAAGACTCAAACTAGAAGACTACTCTATTTGTTTTGTCTTACTTTGTGCTGTCTCTCGCTTTGCTCTTTTTAATTGGATGATCTCTATGTGTAGATGGAGACTTGTATATATAGGATTAGAGGTTTCCTATTTGGAATATGATATGAAAACATTGTGTATATCTGAAGATTAGTTGAAGATTATCATAATCTTCATGGAAATCAGTAAAGTGGTTAGTGGACTTGTTTGCTAAGTCCAAGCATAGATTAATATGGGCCTAATTAAATAAGCTCATTAATTCACAACTCTAATTAAATCGGTTTTAGTTGTTTTTTGTATACTTATACACAAAATTATAATTATAAAATCTATACGCTACAAATTTTCTTACAAAATATATAAAAACCATATCTCGCATCACAAAGTGGACATTAACCTAAATATGAAAGTTTAATTATATTTTTACTTTGCAGTTTTCATATATATATAACTTTCTATAATTTTCTTAATATGCGCGAAAAACTATACATGATGCTTTTGACAAGAGAGTTTGTGACTTCTAATATATCTTATTTGAATATGGTTTTATTAACTATAATTTTTTTTTTGTGAACAATATGCATCACTACAAATTGATACTTAACAAAATTTTAAATACATTTAATAGATGAATGAAATAGATTACAATGCATATCATTAATAATTTTTTTTATAAAATCCATATGCAATGTATTATATATTTTTTAAAAGAAGCATCAACTTATATTAGTATAATAGATTTATTGTGTTTTCTTATAACGAGTTATGGGTGTCGAATATTATGTTATGTACATGTTGATATTGAATTTAAATAATCAGCTATAAAGATTATAGTGTTAGCATGATGTGTGGAAACGGGTCATACATAAACCAAAACTACACAAGAGAGTACATTAAACTGTTAACATAAAGGATCATATTTTAAAAATCACTATTGTGGGGGACTTAATTTAAACTTACTAATTGTTATATGGGGGACTAAATTTTAATATCTTTATTGTTATGGGATCTAAAACAAATTTTCATTAACAGTATAGGGAACCAAAAAAAGTTTGGACCATACCTGACTACCATCTCCTAGATTCTTGAATAATGGATCTGATCCATCCTCTCACCGGATATAATTAATTTCGCACCATATCAATAGGTATGTGAAATGTTTTGTGAAAGTTCTTGAAATTTTTTTTGAGGCGATGTTAGTGTAAATGGGTTGTTGATATTGAGAGTTAATAATAGTTATGTTAACGATGATAAATGATGATTAAAAAAATTTGAGTATCATCTTTATGGTTTGTTGATATTGTTAAGGTAATTATGGTTGAGTGTTTTAAGTGATGTTAGTTGATAATTATGAAATTAACACTAAAGAAAATATGGTAAGTTATTTATTATTGTAATTTCATTAAGGTCTTGACATCCACATGAAGGCATATCTATTATAGTTCTAATTTTTAATTCTTTTATTGAATAATTATAGTGTTTGGAAATATAAAAAATTTGTCATAAATTTTTTTCAATATTTCTAAAATATATGCTTTGACATGTTAATTTGTTTTATAAACTTGTTAAAACTCTTATCCAAACTTATTAATGTAGAACCAATAACTTTATTCATATAAAAATATTTGTGATTTATTAGCTTTGAAACATATCAAGTTTATGGCATCCAAGTCTTGAAATTTTTAACATTTTTTTTAAATACAAAAAGCCCTCTTTCTTTGAGTAAAATAATCGGCAAAATTGGAAAAAAAGATTGGCGCCAAAAGTTCCCACCATATGGCCGTCAATGGCGGGAGACTTCGACACTAGAGTTACATTTAAATGTTTTAGACATTAGAGTCTAACGTTAGATTTAATTTGCTTTACGACAAATTTATGACGTGGAATAGACTTATTCGTTAGACTCGTTAGATTTATTGTCTGTGATAGCAAACATATTGGTTAGACCGTTAGAGTTATGGAGAAATTAGACTTATACGATAGATTTAAAACACTCGAGGACAGACTTACAAGAGAAGATGATTTTTTCTGATAAATCAATAAAGTTTAAATAGAGTCTATATGTCTAACGTTAGACTCTGACGTTAGACCATAGAGTCTAACGGTGGATTTAATGGCATGTATCTCTATCATTAAAGTCTAATATATTTGGTGGCATCTTATGGATTAAAAATAAGTCTGGTACTTCATTGTGATTCATATTGCCAGATCATTAAATACTACAATAGCATTAAATACTACAATAGCATTAACGAGTTAGACTTATGACGTGACACCGTGTAAATTTTAGGGTTTTTCACAAGTTAAAGTATCTGAATCCCTTTGTGAAAAATAAGGCTTTCGAGTTTGATTTTTTGAAATCAATGGATGTTTCGAAGGAGGAGGAAATCAATGGATCATTGCAGAACTTATAAGAACTCATCTTTTAAAAAACTTGGTTTAGAGTGAAAGAAAATGCGTTGTTAGATGTTTCATAAGTTCGTAAAACTTGTACAAAAATCATAAGATTTTATAAGCATTCATCTTGCTTAATACTCTCTTTAGAGTCGTAGAAAACGTGTTGTTAGATGTTCATAAGTTCGTGAAACTTATTTAAATATCATTGCGGAATTAATAAGCACTCTTCTAGCTTCAAACTTGGTTTAGTGTAATATAAAACAGGTTGTTAGATGTTTTATAAGTTCTTAAAACTTGTTCAAATATCATTGAAGCAATTATAAGAACATATCTTGTTGCAAACTTGGTTTAGACTAATAGAAAACGTGTTGTTAGATGTGTCATAAGTCCGTGAAACTTGAACAAAGATCATAGAGGTACTTATAAGCGCTCAACTTGTTTAAAACTGGGTTTAGAGTCGTAGAAAACGCGTTGTTAGATATTTTTTATAAGTTCGTGAAACTTGTTCAAAGATCATTGAGGCACTTATAAGAACTCATCTTGCTTTAAAATTGGTTTAGAGTCGTAGAAAACGCGTTGTTGGAAGTTTCATAAGTTTGTGCAGCTTGTACAAAGATCATTAAGGAACTTATAAGCCCTTATCTTGCTTGAAACTTGGGTTATAGTCACATGAAATGTGTTGTTAGATGTTTCATAAGTTCATAAAAGTTATAGAAAGATCATTGATGAACTTTTAAACACTAATCTTGCTCAAACTTTGGTTTAGCCTCTTAAAAATGAGTTTTTAGATGTTTCATAAATTCGTTAAACTTGTAAAAATATCATTGAGACATTTATAAGCACTCATATTCCTTCAAATATGGTTTTAAGTCGTATAAAACGCGTTGTTATATGTTTCATAATTTCGTGAAAGATCACTGAGCCACTTTTACGCACACATCTTGCTGAAAACTTGATTTAAAGTCATAGAAAACCCGTTTATTAGATCTTCATAAGTTTTTTAAACTAGGTCAAAGATCATTTGGGCACTTATAAGCAGTCATCGTGCTTAAAACTTGGTTTATCGTCGTAAAAACACTTTGTTAGATGGTTCACAAGTTCGTTAAACTTGTTCAAACACTACAAGAATCTGCACAATTTACGATGAAAAATTTACAACGATTTATTTCGTCGTAAATTTAGGAAGAGGTTACGTTGATTTCACAACGAATTCATAAATAGTTGTAAAATCGTCGTAAAAGCACAACGAATTGAATCGTCGTTAAATCGTGGTAACTTTACGAGGATTTAGGCACGATTTTCCAAATATTTTCTTAATCATCGTTAAATCGTATGCTATTTCCAACGAGTTTACGAGAATCAACTTGAACCGGAAGTATCGTTGTAAAATCGTTGTTAATTAACAACGATTTGACGACAACACACTTAAACCGATATCATCGTCGTAAAATCGTTGTTACTTTACAACGATTTTACAACTTATGTGTTTTGGGACTTTTTAACAACGATTTTGCAAACATTATCTGGTAGGTGAAAACGTGTATTTACTGTTGCACCTAATTTTTTAAAACTTTCATTTTAGTAGTTCAATCCTTGTACATTCGTGGTAAATCCTTTGTTAAATACGATAGTAGTTAAATTTCGTTGGTAAAAAGTTGGTATCTCTTAAGAAAAAAATACATCCTCACCTCTCACCACAAATCATATTTCTCTCTCTCTTAAGAAAAAAAAACTCTCTTTCTTTCCAAAAAAATGTCCGTAGGCGATATCTACGAAATACGGAAGTGGATGTACATACATCGAGGCGATGACGGATCGGTGACAGGAGAGTTCCTCGACTGGGTTGAAATATTCATGCAGCATGCCACAAATCTACCAGTCACTATTGAAAGCGGTATGATGTTTTGTTCTTGTAAGAAATGCGTCAATAGACGGTTTATTTTGGTTGAAAATGTTTGGAAGCATTTGTTAAATAGAGGATTTACACCACAATATTTTATATGGTTTCAGCATGGGGAAGGTAATTGTGATAATGTTGCTAGCAGTAGTAGAAATTATCATCAGAAATCTGTAGACCATGATCAACATCTAGAAAATGAGTATAATTATTATAATTTTCATCATGATCATGGAAATGAACCGGATAGGATAAATTACATGGTTAGCGATGCATTTCGTCTTGAAGTTAACACCTCGTTGCATTCTCATCTGATGGAAATTTAGTCGAACCTAATTTAGATGCTAAAAGATTCTACGACATATTAAATGCTGCAAATCAACCAATATATGATAATTGTAGAGAAGGACACTCTAAATTGTCATTAGCTGCTAGAATGATGAATATTAAAACATACCATAACTTATTTGAGGTGTGCATGGATGATTGGGTTGCATTGTTAAAAGAATATTTACCCTTTGATAATTTAGTTGTTGAAACGTTTTATGAGGTTCAAAAATTAGTTATCAGCCTTGGTCTTCCATATCGGTCAATCGATTTTTGTGTAGACAATTGTATGATATTTTAGAAAGACGACGACATTCTTGAGGAATGTCGTTTTTGCAAAAAACCAAGATACATGCCAGAAGGAGTAGGTCGGAAGAGGGTACCGTACCAAAAGATGTGGTATTTTCCTATAACAGACATGCTTCAAAGGATGTACACTCGGAGAGGACAACTTCTTCGATGAGGTGGCCTGCAAAACATACACAGAAGCTTGGAGAGTTGACCCACCCATCAGATGCAAAAGCCTAGAACACTTTAACTCGGTATACCCCGATTTTGCTAGGCGATAAGGTAACGTCTACCTTGGTCTATGTAGAGATGGACTTAGTCCTTTTGGTATGTTAGGTAGGCAATATTATATGTAGCCCGTCATTGTCACCCCTTATAACCTCCCACCAGAGATGTGTATGCAAAGGGAATTTATATTTCTGAGTATATTAGTCCCTCGACCTAAACATCCAAAAAGATCCTTTGATGTTTTTCAACAGCCTTTGGTGGAAAAGTTGAAGGAGTTATGACACACTGAGTAAAGACTTATGGTTGTTCGAGGAAACAAAGTTTTACAATGCCTGCAGTGCTCCTATGGACGATTAGCGACTTTCCCGCCTACGGAACGTTGTCAGATTGGACTACGCACGAACGACTCTCTTGTCCGTATTGCATGCATCTTACGGACGCCTTCCAATTGAATCATGGAAGGAAAAAAGCTAGTTCGATTGTCACCGTCAATTTCTTAGTCTGCGCCACCCCTACAAGAAAAAAAAACAAATGTTTAAGAAGAACAAAGTGGTTCGTGATCATCCACCGGGGTATTAAACCGGCGAACAAGTTGAGGCGTATATGGATCATTACTTTGTGAATTACACAGTTCCCCGTGGAGGGAACTGGCATGTCCCGCCTAATCTGCCTGATGGTTATCTTACGGAACACAACTGACATAAGAAAAGTATCTTCTGGGAGCTCCCATACTGGAAAGATCATCTACTCCGACACAATCTCGACGTGATGCACATAGAGAAGAAATTTTTCGATAACATTATGAATACTCTTTTGAATGTGCAGGGGAAGAAAAAATACAATTTTTGTATTGGTGTCTTGTTAAAAGAATTCATTTAATTATTCTTTTTTACAAATATCAATTAGTACATGTTGTAAAAATTGAGTTACTATAAGATTTTAAAAGAGTGTTTGAAGACCTTCCATTGTTTTTTGAAGTTACCATTAAACTAGATATGTTAATTGACTTAATTCAATCAATTTTTATTGTAAAACATTGTTGTTTAAAAGTCGAAAAGATGATGAAAACCTTAGATTTCAAGAGAACAATCAAAATCCAATTGAAAGACTCTTTCAACGAATAAAAATAAATCTATGTTAACTTTATAATTACTTTTATTTATAAATAAATATAAATTACAATTTTCAAAATTTAACGGTTTAAATATCATAATGTCATACATTATAGTTTGATTATATTTTCTAGACAAACAATTATTATATTCTTTCTTTAAAATATTTGCTTTCATCATATGCTATTAGCATAATGCTAATATACATAATCAATGTCAACCAATTTAACAAAAATTGAAGATAAAATATTAATTTTCTTATTCTACTTTTCTAATAATTTATATGTAGCTAATGAATTTCGAAGAAAATTATGTATGAATAAATTAGAAATAGTCTTCATTTTGGTTACAAACATAAATCCAAAACTCTATGAAGGTAAATCTTAATATATGATTTTCAATTATTAGGTATGTTTTCGATTTTAAAAATTTATTGCATAAATATTAATATGCAATAAATTCAATTTTAAATGTCAACTTATTTTTGTATTTTTTTTAATTTACGACTAATGATTTACATGACTTTTTATATGTCAAATAAATAAACAATAATCTATTTCTAAACAAACAAAACAAAAAAAGATATAACTTTTATATAATAAGTAGAGGACTTCACAAAACTAGACTCGAATTTTAGATTTAGGCTCGGATTTTAATATTAGGCTCGAATTTTAGATTTATGCTCGAATTTTAGATTTTGGCTCGGATTTTTGTATTAGGCTCGACTTTTAGATATATATAGTCGAAAATATTTATTATTCAAATTATAACTTATTGTTTTTTACTTTTTTTGCAGTTATATACATGGTTCATAGGAGGACGAAGACCGTAACTCCATGCTACATGCAGATGATGGGAGAGAAGGCCGTCGTTTCCCGGACACCTACGGGTTCCCGGTTCCGCTTCGGTTCCGGAACCGCGTCCGTTTCGACTACCCCGACTCCACCTCTCCATTCCGGGACAACTTCACCCGTCTAGACCGGGACGCCTTCAACCATCCATCTCGGGACCCCTCCTCTCGTCCACATCAGGATGCCTCCACCCTTCCGGACCGGGCCTCTTCCACCTCCACATGTGCCCGACGTGCCCGCCCACACGTTGGAGACGTCCCGGGGACACGTTCCTTACGCCACCCTCCGGGTTGAGAATATCCTCGCTCAACCCAAACATAACGGTGTGCACCCGCTTAGATCCGCACAAGAGTGCGGACACTAATTGGTTAATTTTGTTATTTATATACTTTAATAACTAGTTTGTCTATTAATAGATTTGTTTATTAATCAATCGATTTTTTTTTTTCGGGTTCAAGTTTGACAATTTTGTCGCGCGATCTATCCCGGACATCATCAAGGGATACTTCACAGAGTCGCATCCCAACTGGAGCAAAACTCTGGAGCACATCAAGAAGACGTGGTTCAAATGCTTCGCGGTAATGTTTTTCCTATTTTTTATTCATTTATTTAACTTTAAATTATTAATTACTTTATTTATCGCTTAAATTAAAGATTTAATTTCTCAACTTTTGCAGCAAAAGTGGCATTGGGATGTCTCCATCAACGAGTCCGTGAAAACGGAGTTCAACAAGCGGCGAAGTTTCTTCTCGCCAACACCGTCCCCACGGTTTGGGACGGCTTGAAGAAGCATTGGACGAATGACCACAACGCCACCGTAGCTGAGAAGTGTTCCACCCCCAGGAACGCTAAGCCACCTGACGGGACGGCGAAGCAGATGGCTCACACGTCCGGGCATATCTCCTTCGCAGTCGGATGTACGACATGGTACGTTTTATTTTATTTAATCTTTTCAAATTATTTTATTTATTTATTATTAATGTAAAATACTAATGTTTACCATTTAATTTTAGACCAAGCAACTGGGCCACAAGCCCCCGTAAGTGTCGTCTTCGAGAAGACGCACAAGAGGAAGAACGACGAGTTCATTGACGTCCACTCGGAGCGGATTTTCACCAATCTGGAAGCTCGGAAGACGGAGATTGAGACTCAACGATCTTAGAGATCCCGGGAGGCACCGAGCAACTGGCGCGCCACTTTCCACCGCCGAGCTCGATCAACTTTTCGAGCATGTAAGATTTTGTTTATTAATGTTTCTTTTTTCTCAAATTAATGAATTTAATCGATCTTTTTTACTAATCGCTTTATTTTATAGGTT
The DNA here is from genome assembly GCA_963556525.1 of Cochlearia excelsa. Taxonomy (NCBI): domain Eukaryota; kingdom Viridiplantae; phylum Streptophyta; class Magnoliopsida; order Brassicales; family Brassicaceae; genus Cochlearia; species Cochlearia excelsa. The sequence goes on from CAUVZT010000045.1 coordinate 48,679, forward strand.
GCTCCGAAGAAGAAAGGGCTGATTATAGGCATGTGATCCATCCAGGACGTTCCGCTTGATCCTCCTTCCTATCGATCTCCCGGCTTAGATGGAGGGCTGAGATTCAGGAGCTACGGACGACTCAGGCCGAGAGGGAGAAGATTATGACCTTCTACAACAACCTTTTCACGATCCTTTCGCTTCCAACCCAGGCGCTTCTTCGGACGATGCAAACACATCCCGACAGCCCGACCCACGTTGGACCAAGCACCATCGTTCCGTAGCACGCAACGCATAATTATTTCGGGACGATATTGATTTCAACCTACGGGATGAGCATCAAGATCCAGATCGCCTTTAGCATTTATATTTTGTATTTTAATTGTATAAAATTAGTTTGTATATTTTTTTTAATATAACATATTATTTTTTTTTATAAAAAATATTATTGATCGTCGTTACATCGTCGTAACTGGGTGACTACTTTACGTCGATTCTTTAACGACGACTTAACATCTATTGGTGTATCACAGAACTCGTGTTTCACTTTTAAATAACCCACGAATTTACTACGTTTTAGCAACGACGTGTCGATGTAAAAACGTTATAACTTTTTACAACGATATAATACAAACTATTTTACGACGATTATGTTTCGTCGCAAACTAAACGAAGAATTTATGACGATTTGTTATTTACTTCGATCAGTTAACGACGAATTGATTTTCTTTGGTAAATCATCGTAATGACCAATTAACAACGATTTCCTTCGTTGTAAAAGAACAATTTGCTTGTAGTGAAAGATCATTGAGGCACTTATAAGCAATCCTCTTGCTAAAAACTTGGTTTATGGCCGTAGAAAACGAGTTGTTAGACGTTTCATAAAGTTCTTGAAATTTATTTAAATATTATTGAAGAACTTATAAGCTCTCATCTTGTTCAAAACGGCTTAGAATCGTAGAAAACACGTTGTTAGATGTGTCATAAGTTCGTGAAACTTGTTCAAAGATCATTGAGGCACTTATAAGCACTCATCTTGCTTAAAACCTGGTTTAGAGTCATAGACAACGCGTTGTTAGATGTTTATTAAGTTCTTGAAACTTTTTCAAAATCATTGAGACACTTATAAGCAATCATCTTGCTTAAAAATTGGTTTATAGTCGTAAAAACATGATGTTATATGTTTCCTAAGCTCGTGAAACTTGTACAAAGATCATTTAGACGCTTCAACGCACCCATCTTGCTTAAAATTTGGTTTAGAGTCATAAAAACGCGATTTAGATGTTTCATCTCCATTAAAACTTTGTTTAGAGGAATAGAAAAAGCGTTATTATCTGTTTCATAAGTTCGTGAAATTTGATTAAAGATCATTAAGGCACTTATAGGCAATCATCTTGCTTAAAACATGGTTTATATTCGTAGAAAACATGTTGTTAGATGTTTCATAAGTTCTTGAAACTATTACAAAAGATCATTGAGTCACTTATAAGCACTTATTTTGTTTAAAACTTGGTTAATAGTCGTTGAAAAAGCATTGTTAGATGTTTCAAAATCCCGAGAAACTTATAAAAATATCATTGCGGCAATAATAAGAACTCATCATGCTTAAAACTTGGTTTGGAGTTGTAGAAAACACATTGTTAGATGTTTCCTAAGGTCGTAAAACTTGTACAAAGATCATTGAGCCACTTATAACCAGTCATGTTGATTAACACTTGGTTTAGAGTCGTAGAAAACGCATTGTTAGATGTTTCATAGGTTCGTGAATATTGTACAAAGATCATTGAGGCACTAATAAGAAGTCATCTTGTTTAAAACTAGAGTCGTAGAAAACTCGTTGTCAGATGTTTCATAAGTTCTTGAAACTTGTAGAGGGATCATTGCAACACTAATAAGATCTCATCTTGCTCAAAACTTTGTTTAGAGTCGTAGAAAACGCGTTGTTAGATGTTTCATAAGATTTTTAAACTTGTTCAAAGATCATTGAGGTTCTTATAAGCACTTATCGTGAAACTTGTAAATAGATCATTGAGGTACTTATAAGAACTCATTTAGCTTGAAAATTGGTTTAGAATCATAGAAAACCCGTTGTTAGATGTTTCATAAGTTCGTGAAACTTGAACAAAGATCATTGAGGCTGCTTATAAATCCCTAAATGATCTTTGTACAAGTTTCACAAACATACAAAACATCTAACAACGCGTTTTCTTCGACTTTAAGCAAGATGAGTTCTAATTAGTGCTTAAATGATTTTTGTACATGTTTCTCGAACTTATGTCACATTTAACAACACATTTTCTATGAGTCTAAATCAAGTTAGAAACAAGATATGTGCTTATAATATCTTAATGATCTTTGTACAAGTTTCACAAACTTATGAAACATCTAACAACGCGTTTTATACGACTATAAAATAATTTTAAGCAAGATAAGTGCTTTTAAGTACCCCAATGATCTTTGAACAAGTTTTAGGAAGTTATGAAATATCTAACAACGCGTTTTCTACGACTATAAACAAAGTTTTAAGCAAGATGATTCCTTATAATTGCCTCAATAATCTTTGAATAAGTTTTACGAACTTATTTAACATTTAACAACGCGTTTTCTACGACTAGAAACCTAGTTGTAAGCTAGATTATTTCTTATAAGCGACTCAATGATCTTTGAATAAGTTTCACAAACTTATGAAACATTTAACAATCCAATTTCTACGACTTTAAACCAACTTTTAAGCAAGATGAATGCTTATAAGTGCCTCAATGATCTTTGTAACCATTTCAAGAACTTATAAAACAACTAACAACGTGTTTTCTAGGACTATAAACCAAGTTATAAGCAAGATTATTGCTTATAAGTGTCTCAATGATCTTTGGAAAAGTTTCACGAACATACGAAACATCTAACAACACGTTTATTACGACTCTAAACAAAGTTTTAAGCAAGATGAATTCTTATAAGTGCCTCAATGGTCTTTTTACTTATTTCACGAAGTTAAGAAACATCTAACAACAAAATTTCTACCGCTCTAAAAGAAGTTTAAAGAAAGATGAGGGCTTCTAACTTCATGAATGACTTTGTACTAGTTTCACGAAGTTATGATACTAATAAGCTACATATAGTGTTTGACAAAAAAAAAGCTACATATAGTGTATTTCAAAAAGAAGATGGCACATGACCAGCTTGTGGAGAAGAGTATGAGTGGATAAGATCAAGGTGGTTGTAACAAGAGGAAGTTAGTTACAACAACTTCGAAAAGAAGTTAGAGATTAATCTGCTATAAATAGGATCAAGTACTCTTTGTTAATAGTTACGCATTGTATTGCGCAAAAGAGAGAGAGAGAGAGAGAGGTTGTAAAGAAAGTTTTAGAAAAACACTATTAAATAAGTGAAGAGTATTATTCAGAAATATACTAGTCTTTTCTTATCAAATTGGTGCTTTTGTGATCGACCAAGCAACGCTACGGTTTATGACGAAGAAGACAACAAATACGAGGAAGAAACAATGGAGTACGGAAGAGATCTCGGCCAATTTTGATACGGATCCTTCGGCTTTTCTCCTCCTTGTATCGACTTGTTCTTGCCGATATACAACATGCTGGTATGTTGATATCGGTCACGACCGATACAACAAACTGGTACACATTGTTTTTGACGCTTTTCGCCTGAATTCTATGTCTTCACACTCTTCAAACCTGAAAATCACAAAACAAATACAAATACAAACCTGTATGCAACTAAATGTGATCTATATGAGTTAATTATAATGATTAAAATGGTTTAACACATGTAAAATATGCAAGATATCAACTCCCCACAAACTTATCCTTTGCTTGTCCTCAAGCAAGATATCAAAGAATAAAGCTTAAGAGAGAGTATAGAGGCGGGGACCTCGAATCAAAAACAACGCAAAAGTGTAGTGAACTAGCATCTTAAAATTAATGTCCAATCGCAACCATTCACCTTAGACACCGTCTAAATCCGCTATCATTACCAAAAGCATGTGATCCACCTATCTAGTCTAAGTGCCTTTCACGTTCAATTAAGTACAAGTGTGAAACATGATCAAGAGTGTCCACGGGTTTTCTATTTGTCGAGGTATAAAAGTGATTTCGAAAAAGAAAAAGGAGGTTAACACTCGCGGCAATAAGTTCGATGTACGGTTGGTTCACTCGAAAGGGAGTGAAAGGGTTAAGTAAAAACAAGAGAGACAAGGAGCAATTTATGCACACAAATCCGAAGATCCATTTCTAACCAAATGTAGCCACTAACCCGTTGCCCTTTTCTTCGACCTATTACACTTCGAGTTTTCATTAACTTTTCTAAAATATTTTTGTAATTTCGAGGTGCGAACGACGGAGAAGAACTTTGTCAAGAAGCCTTCCTTGCAACTGTACCAAGTCTTGATTGTGTCATTTGGTAGGTTCTTTTTCCATTGGCGGGCTTTGTCCCCTAAAGAGAAAGGGAACAACCTTAACTTGAAGATGTCCTCAATGTCACCGTTCATCTTTAAAGTGCCACACAACGTATCGAAAAGATCAAGATGATCTAATAGATCTTCGTTGGGCAAGCCATGAAACTTTTGATTTGCCACCATGGTGATGAGGCTTGACTTTATCTCGAAGTGGTTGTTGCCTAGAGTTGGTGCGTGGATGTCGCTTCGATTTTTGAAGTTGGTAGGGATATCATTTGTACTTGATTGTACGTGCGCTTGTTTGTTCACCCATCTCTCGAATTGTTCTCGTAAGACACTTCTTGTTGTTGTTTCTTCAGTCGGGAGATAGTTCGTTCGTTTGATTTGATGTCTTGAAACAGAGGGTATGAGGTTTTCTTGTCCTTGACTTCAAAGGTTCATGCTCCCGAGAATAAGACAAGAAAAACAAGATGAAATTAGTAACCTCAAAAGAAAACGTAGTCCCAAGTAATATCAAAGTTCTAATTATTATTCGAGTTCATGAATCGGCAACGACGCGAACGCGAATTTGATAAACGAGTTTTTTCGTCTCGTTGTTTCAAATATCTTAATGTAGTACTTAAGATGTCAATCCGAATAAGGAGCAATTAACACAGTAAAACTTACGAGAAATTAGCTTCTTTTTTTCACCACGAGAAATTAGTTTAGTCTATGTTTTAAAAGAAAAGATTGATTTTATGTTTTTGCAAAGATTGAAAACAAAATTAGAGATGATTTAATAGAATTAATTAAAAAGCTAAACAATCGGGTCGAGTACTTGATCGGATGATCAAACGTCGGGTTTTTCAATGTATTTTAAAAAGGTACAATTTGGGTTTTGAAAACGAATTTAGATCAATCCACTTTCGTGGTAGAGATCTTTTTCCTAATAATTTAACTAACACAATGTCTTGGAAAGTTCAATTCTCAGAAAACCTTAAGTTTAATTCAATTCAATCACTAAGCTTATTAACACAAATCTTTCGGTTAAGCTATGCTTAGTTCTTGGGTAATTTAATCAGGAAGCTTTACAATCTTTCGGTTGTAAAGTTTCCTATGTTCTGTAATCGAATGACCACCTCGATTAAAGCATTAGGTTCATTACCAAAGAGAAAAAAAATTTAAAGATTAAGTTCTAGACAATGATAATCCTAGATCTACTCACTAAGCATATTGAAAATCAAAGCAATCGAGGATGAATAGAACATAAACAAATTCAAAAATTCAAATAGATTAAGGGAACGAAGAAACTCTTATTGTAGATTATTGTTACAAAAATTCTTGTTGCAAAACTCAAAAATCTCTTCTCCAAAGCTCTTTAAAGTTGTCAAAACGAAAATAAAACATAAAGAAAAGAAAACCCTAAAATTTTGTCTCTTAAAGGAAAAAATGTAATTTTCCTTTTTCTTTTTTTCGTCTTTTGTATTTGTCACTTTTGACGATATCGACATATCTATATCGGTCAAGTAATCGATACAACATATCGATATGGGTCCTTCGGATTTCCTCCTCCTTGTATCGACTTGTTGTTGTCGATACAACATGTCGGGTATGTTAATATCGGTCACATGACCGATACAACAACAAGTCGGTATGACCGATACAACAAACCTGTAAATATTGTTTTTGACGCTTTTCACCTGAATTCTCCGTCTCCGCACTCTTCAAACCTGAAAACCACGAAACATATGCAAATGCAACCTATATGTTACTAAATGTGATCTATATGAGTTATATATAATGTTTAAAATGGTTTAAACCATGTAAAATATGCAAAATATCAAGTATCAATCAAATTAGTTGGTGAAGCACTTAGTTGGTATAACTATAAAGTAAATAGAAGAAGATTTAAAGGTTGGGATAAGTTTAAGCAAAGAATGTTAATGAGATTTGGGAATCTACATAGCAGAGGTCCAACCCCAAGCACTATGTTCCTTAAACCGGACAACAATAGTGGTTGATTACGTTCACCGTTTGAAGATTTAGCCTCGCAAGTGAGTGGATTGGATGATCGAAACTCAAAGGGATTTTTTTAAATGGTTTAACAATTGAGATGAGGGAAGTGGTTCATGTAATGAAACCACAATCGTTAGCGGAGGTGATATATGTGGCAATAACGATGGAGTCAAGTATGTTGCAACATGTAGTGAAGAAGGGAATGCAGTTGAGTGGAAAAACCATAAAAGATTTGAAGATAAAGAGAATAGAAATCAGGAAGTAGTACATGAAGGGTGAAGAAAATAGCAACTAAAACACCACAAAAGCCATAAGAGAATAATAAGGGCCAGATTCAGAGATCTCAGTTACGACTAACTTTAGAGGAAACTAGGCTGAGAAAAGAAGATTGAAATTGTGTTACCAATGTGATGTAAAATATTACCAATGTCATGTGTGCATCGGTAAAGAGAATTGCGAGTCCTAGCAATGATTGATGGCTATAAGATGGAAGTGTTGAGAGACTATGATAATTTGTCGATGAGGAGATAGAACCCAGCTCGGGGTGAATAAATGGAGTTGTCTTTAAACTCCTTCTTGGGCATTGAAATCACCAACAACAACAAAGATAAAAGGGTAAATTGGTAAACAACAAGTGTTAGTCATGCTTGATAGTAGAGCTACTCACAATTTCATTTCACCATTAGTAGTGCAGCGGTTAAAACTCGTTTTAACTAAAGATAAAGAACTGAATGTGTTGTTGGAACATGCATATTAATACAAGGCATGGGAGTATGCAAAGAAGTTAGTTTTGGATTATCTAGAGTGATATTTGAAGTAGATTTCATAGCACTAGAACTGGGAAGTGCATATCTTATTTTAGGACTGCAAATGGGATAGTAGAGCTACTCACAATTTCATTTCACCATCAGTAGTGCAATGGTTAAAACTCAAATTAACTCAAAATAAAAAACCGAAAGTGTTGTTGGGAACATGCATATCAATACAAGGCATGTAAGTATGCAAAGGAGTTAGTTTTGGATTATCTAGAGTGATGTTTGAAGCAGATTTCATAGCACTAGAACTGGAAAGTGCAAATCTTATTTTAGGAGTGCAATGGCTAAGAACATTGGGTAGTTGCCAAATAGACTAGGATAGTAATGGACTTTCATTTAGCCATCAAGGAAGGATGGTGATTTTGAAAGGAAAAAATGAATTACATGACATGAAATTTTCCTTGAAGACCTTATCTACTACGATATCATCCCTTTAAAGAATGTGGAGTTAAGAAGTCATGATGACACAATAATACAAGACTCATTTGTGGTACAAACAAGGATAAAAAAAGGTGTTAGTACAATTTGAGTCATTATTTGAGATACCATCGGGATTACCACATGTCAGGGGTAAGGAACATTCAACTCATCTACTTCCTGATTGCAAGAAAATAAGTGTTCGACCTTACAGATACACAGTCACACACACACATAAAGAAGCAATGGAGGAGATGGTGAAGCATATGCTGAGTGTTGGAACCATTAGGCCAAGCCAAACTCCTTTTTCTAGTCCGGTATTATTGGTAAAGAAGAAGGATAAATATTAGCAATTTTGTGTGGACTACAAAGCACTAAACAAGGCAACTATTCTGGATAAATTTACCATTCCTATGATAGATCAACTTCTTGATGAACTACATGGGGCAAGAATTTTCTCGAAACTGGATTTAAGGGTTGGTTACCATTAGATAAGGATGTTAGAAAAAGATGTGGAGAAGACAACCTTTAAAACACATGATGGACATTATGAATTTTTGGTCATGCCTTTTGGTCTGACCAATGCCCTTGCTACGTTTCAAGCTTTGATGAATCAGGTCTTTAGACCATATATATTTGAGGAATTTTGTGATGGTATTCTTTGAGGATATCTAGGTGTATAGTAGAAGCCTACAGGAACATGAGCAACACCCTGGCAACATATTTGAAGGTTTTTGAAATACAAAAGTTGTATCCAAACAGAAAAATGTAGTTTTGGTCAAACTCAAGTGGATTATTTGGGACATATCATATCGAGGTGGGAATATTAACGGATCCCGACAAAACGGAGGTTATGAGGTCATGGCCAAGTCCCAAAGAATACTAAAGAACTGTGAGGATTCTTAGGTCTTACATGCTATTATAGACGTTTTATCAAACGATATGGTGTGCTAGCGAGTCCATTAATAACGAGCTATTGAGAAAAGATGTTTATGCTTGGACTTCGACGACTCAAGAGGCTTTTCAGCGTACGTAAAAGGGCAATGCGACAGCACAGGCCGGTCCTAGCATTACCTTATTTTGATAAGGTGTTTCGGTGGAATACGATGCCTTTGGGTTTGGGTTAGGAGTTGTATTAATTCAAGAAAAACGACCAATATCTTATTCCAATCATGGTCTTACTCGTAAAGAACAACTCAATCCAGTTTATGATTCATCCAAAGAAATTCGGAGAATATTGTGTGGGTCCAAATAGGAAAAGGAGAGAATCAACATTACACAATCAAGGGAAGTAGATTGTGGTATAAAAAAAGGCTTGTTATACCACAAAAGCCGGAGAATAAATAGTTGATCTTGAATGAGTATCATGATGGAGTATTGGGATGACATTTTGGGGTCTTAAAAACATTGAATAGGATTCAACAATCATTCCATTGGGAGAATATGCAGAAGGATGTCAAATGATTTGTCTCGAATGTCAAATTTGCCGAGACTCCCAAGTACTACACCTTGAATCCGGCTGGCTTATTGCAACCCTTACGAATTCCTAATGATGTCTTGAAGATATTAGCATGGACTTCGTGGAGGACTTACCTAATTCTGGGGGTTATAACACTATATTTGTGGTGGTGGATAGGTTAAGCAAATATGGGCACTTCATTGGCATGAAACATCCCTTCATTGTAGCAGATGTGGCTCAAAAGTTCTTAAAGGAGATTACACGTTTACATGGATACCCAGTTTCCATTGTATCGGACGGAGACATAATATTTTTGAGAAAATTTTGGAGAGAAAGCTTCAAATTGTCGGTACTAAACACAAGTACATCACAACATTTAATCCCCAAATGATGGTCAGAAGGAGGTCTTAAACAGATGTATGGAGACGTATCTAAGGTACTTTGCTTCAGCTCATCCTAAACGGTGCTCCACATTTCTACCTTGGGTAGAGCTTTGGTATAACTCTTCATATCACACTTCACCGAAACCGACAACTCTCAAGGTGTCATATGGAAGAGACCCTCCTGCCTTGATTCAATTTGAGAAAGGAACATCTAATTATGAGTTGGAAAGTTTTATGATCAATAGAGATCATATGCTTGAGTCAAATAAATGAACATTTGATGAGAGCATAAGCCTTGATGAAGAATAATGCAGATAAGAAGAGAAGGCACTTGGAATTTGACGTGGGGACAATGGTGTTTCTGAAATTACGTCCTTATAGACAGAGAAGACGTGGCAAAGAGGCTTGTCAGAAATTGGCAGCTAAGTATTATGGGCCTTTTGAGGTCATAAAGAGAATCGTGAAGGCTGCGTACAAACTACACTTTCCAGCATATACAAAAATTCACCATGTCTTCCATGTATCAAAACTTAAGCTAGTATTGGGACAACATCATGAGATCAATCTAGTTCCATATGTTTTGTCGGCTTGGGTGAATTCGTCATTGAACCACAAGACGTTTTAGAGACAAGATATGATGATAAATAGCATAATGTATCTTTGGTTCAATGGAAATGGTTCCCTTCACATGAAAATCCATGGGTTAATGCCAAAGAATTGTGCCAACAATATCCTACCCTTAAACTTGGGGACAAGTATTATTTTAAAGGGGGGAGTTTTGATAAGCTACATAGAGTGTATTTCATAAAGAAGCGACACGTGACCAACTTGTGGAGAAGAGTATGAGTAGATAAGATCAAGGTGGTTGTAACAAGAGGAAGTTAGTTACAACAACTTGAGAGAAGAAGTTAGACATTAATCTGGTATAAATAGGATTAAGTACTCTTTGTTAATAGTTACACATTGTATTGCGCAGAAGAGAGCGAGAGAGAGGTTGTAAAGAAAGTTTCAGAAAGTACACTATTAAATAAGAGAAGAGTATTATATAGAAATACACTAGTCTTTTCTTATCATAAACATCTAACATAGCAATTTCTACGACTCTAAACTAAGTTTTAAGCAAGATGAGTGCTTATAAGTGCTTCAATGATCTTTGTTCAAGTTTCACGAATTTATGAAACATCAAACAACTCGTTTTCAACAACTATAAACAAAGTTTTATGCAAGATGATTGCTTATAAATGCTTCAATGATATTTGAACAAGTTTTATAAACTTATTAAACATCTAACAACGTGTTTTCTACAACTCTAAACGAAGTTTAGAGCAAAATGAGTGCTCCTAAGTTCATCAATGATCTTTGCACTAGTTTCACGACTTATGAAACATCTAACAACGTATTTTATACGGCTTTAAACCAAGTTTTAAGCAAGATGGGTCCTTATAAGTGCCTCAATGATCCTTGTACAAATTTCACGAACTTATTAAATATCTTAGAACGTGTTTTCTACGACTCTAATCCCAAGTTTTAAGCAAGATGAGTTCATATTAGTGCCTCGATGATCTTTGTAAAAATTTCAACACCTTTCGAAACATCTAACAAGACATTTTCTAAGACTTTAAACCAATTTTTTAGCATGATGAGTTCTTATAAGTGGCCCAATAATATTTGTACAAATTTCACGACTTAATGAAACATCTAACAACGCGTTTTTCTACGACTCTAAACCAAGTTTTGAGAAAGATGAGTGCTTATAAGTGTCTCAATGATCTTTGAACAAGTTTCACGAACTTATGGAACATCTAACAACGTGTTTTCTACTACTCTAAACATAAATTAAAGTAAGATGAGTAATTATATATAAGTTCATCAATGATATTTGTATAAGTTTCACGAACTTATTAAACACCTAACGACGCGTTTTCTACGACTCAAAACTATGTTTCAAGAAAGCTGAGTGTTTATATGTACCTTAATGATCTTTGTTCTAGTTCCACAAACTTATGAAAAATCTAACAACGCGTTTTCTACAACTCTAAACCATGTTTTAAGAAAGATTAGTTCTTATATAACATCTAACAACGTGTTTTGAACGACTCTTAACCAGTTTGGAGAAAGATGAGTTCTTATCAGTGCCTCAATGATCTTTAAATAAGTTTCACGAACTTATGAAATATCTAACAAAGCGTTTTCTACGACTCTAAACAAGGATTTAAGCAAGATGAGTGCTTATAAATGCCTCAATGTTCTTTTTATAAGTTTCATGAACTTATGAAACATTTAACAATCCGTTTTATACGACACTAAACCAAATTTGAAGCAAGATGAGTGCTTATAAGTTTTTCAATGATCTTTGTACCAACTTCACAAACTTATAAAATATCTAACAACGCGTTTTCTACGAATCTAAATTAAAGTTTAAGCATGATGAGTGCTTATAATTGCCTCAATGATATTTGAAAAAACTTCATGAACTTATGAAACATCTAAGAAACATGTTTTTACTACTTTAAACCTAATTTTAAGCAATATGGGTGCTTATAAGTGCCTCGATAATCTTTCTAAAAGTTTCCCAAACTTATGAAACATCTAACAATGTGTTTTCTACGACCCTTAACCAGTTTTAAACAAGATGAGTGCTTATCATTGCCTTATTTTTTAGTACAAATTTCAAGAACTTATGAAACATGTAACAACGCGTTTTAGTACAAATTTCAAACCAAGTTTTAATCTTATGAGTGTTTATAAGTTCACAATGATTTTTGAACAAGTATCACGAACCTATGAAACATCTAACAACGGGTTTTCTATGACTCTAAGCAAATTTTTATACAACATGAATGTTTATAAGGTCTTCATTGAACTTTGTAGAAGTTTCATGAACTTATGAAATATATAACATAGTGTTTACTACTTCTCTAAACCTAGTTTTAAGCAAGATGAGTTCTTATAAGTGCCTCGATGAACTTTTTACAAGTTTCACGGACTTAGGAAACATCTAACAACACATTTTCTACGACTCTAAACCATGTTTTAAGAAAGATGAATGCTTATAAGTGTCTCAATGATCTTTGTATAAATTTAAGGAACTTATGAAACATCTAACAACGCGTTTTTTACGATTCTAAACCAAGTTTTAAGCAAGATGAGTTCTTTTAGTGCCTTAATGATCTTTGAATAAGTTTCACGAACTTATGAAACATCTAACAACAAGTTTCTACGACTCAAAACCAAGTTTTAAGAAAGATAAGTGATTGTAAGTTCCTTCATGATCTTTGTACAAGTTTCACGTACTTATGAAACATCTAAGAAACGCGTTTACTACTACTCTAAACCTAGTTTAAGCAAGATGAGTGCTTATAAGTGCATCAATGATCTATGTAAAAGTTTCACAAACATATGAAACATGTAACAATGCATTTTCTACAAAACTAATCCAAGTTTGTTGCAAGATGAGTGTTTATAAGTGCCTCAATGATCTTTATACGAGTATCACGAACTTATCAAACATCTAGCAACGCCTTTTCTACGACTATAAAACAAGTTTTAAGCAAGATGAGTGCTTATAAGTACCTCAATTATCTTTGGACAAGTTTCATGATCATATGAAACATCTAACAACACTTTTTCTACGACTATAAACCAAGATTGAAGCAAGATGTGTTCTTATGAGTACCTCAATGATCTTTGAACAAGTTCAACGAACTTTTGAAACATCAAACAACGCTTTTTATGCGACTTTAAAACAAATTTTAAGCAATATTATAAGTTCCTCAATTATCTTTGAACAAGTTTCACGAACTTATGAAACATTTAACAACACGTTTTCTACGAATCTAAACAAATTTTGAAGCAAGTTGAGTGCTTATAAGTAAGCTCAATGATCTTTTTAGAAGTTTCACTAATTTATAAAACATCTAACAACTCGATTATTGCGACTCTAATGATCGAACTACAAGAAATAACAACTTTAACAACGACCATAATCGTTGTAAAATCGTGGTAAAACGCAGTTTACCATGATTTAACGACGATTTCCATTTCGGCGTTAATCGATCGAAGTAAAAACCAAATCGTCGTAAAATCGTCGTAAATTTTACGACGAACCAAATTCGTCGTAAATTCGTGGTAAAATATTTGTTGTAAAATCGTCGAAACCATTACAACGATTTTACAACGAATATTTGGTTGTAAAATTGTAATTATAATAAATTGAAATTTTTTATAATTTTACAAATCGTCGTAAAATCGTCCCTAATTAGGGACGAGTTTACGACGATTTTAAGAAATATATATTTTACAAATCGTCGTAAAATCGTCCCTAATTAGGGACGATTTTACGACGATTTGTATAATTATATATAAAAAAAAATAATATTTTATAAAAAAATATTTTATATTAATAAAATATTTTTTACAATTTCAAAATACAATTGTAATAGTCCTGCGTCGCGTTCTCTGGATCTACGTTGCTTGTTCCAGCCTGCTTAGTCGACGGACGGTCGGGATATGTCTGCATCGCCCGAAGTAGTTCCGGGTTAGATGCAGAAAGCACCGTCAGCATGTTGTCGTAGAACCCCATGTTCTTCACCCGAGTCGCATGAATGTTCGAATCTCGGCCTCCAACTCAGCCGGAGATCGGTAAGAGGTAGGAGCAAGTGGGACGTCCTGCATGGATCCCATGCCTAGAACCCGTCCTTTCTTCTTAGGAGCAACCTATAAAATTAAACAATTAATAAATGAACGTTTAAAAAAATAATTTTAGAGAAAATTTTAGAGTAAATTCTTACCTCATGATATATTTGATCGAGCTCGGCGGTAGTAAGCGGCTCGCCAGGATATTGAGTGCCTCCCGGGGATCTATGAGATCGCTAAGTCTCGATCTCCGTCTTTCGAGCTTCAAGGTCGTTGAATATCCGCTCGGAATGGGAGTCAACGAACTCGCCGGTCTTTTTCCTGTGCGTCTTCTCGAAGACGGCACTGACGGCCGGTTTATGACCCACTGCTTGGCCTACAAACAAATAATAAAAACATGCGCATTAGTATAATATTAATAATTTGAAAATAAAATTTTTTTTGAAAGAGTAAGTAAGAAAGACTTACCATTTCGTGCGCCCGACCCGCGAACGGGATTTGTCCGGACGTGTGAGTCATCTGCTTCGGCGTCCGTCAGGTAGCTTCGCGTTCCTGGAGGTGGAACACTTCTCAGCTACGGTCGCGTTGTGGCCATATGTCTAGTATTTCTTCAAGCCGTCCCAGACCGCGACCAAGAGATATATTGGCTTCCCCGCGTCGCCGACGACTCTCCACTTGTCCTTCCAGTCGGAGACCGCGTTGACGAGAAGAAATTTCGCCGTCTTGTTGAACTCCGTCCTCACGGTCTCGTTGATCGAGACATCCCAATGCCACTTTTGCTGCAAAATATGAGAAATTATATATATAACATTAGTAAAGTTACGTTTACGAGAGTAATATATAATAAAAAATTTAAAGTTAAATAAATAAATTTAATTGAAATTAAATCAGAACATTACCGCGAAACATTTTAACCACGTTCTCTTAATGTGCTTCGGTGTCTTGCTCCAATTGGGATGCGACTCGGTGAAGTATCACATGATTATGTCCGCGATAGAACGCGAGACCTGGTTGTCGTACTTGAACCTGAAAAAAACATTAATTGATTTATTAATATATTAAAAAATCAAAAAATATAAAATATTAAAATAATTAACAAATGAATTTTAACTTACCAGTAAGTGTCCGCAGACTTGTACAAATCCAACCGGCGGAGACTGTCATGTCCGGGTTGAGCGAGGATATCCTCAACCAGGAGGGTGGCGTACGACGCGTGTCCCGGTACATCCAACTCTGGATGTACCGGGCCCGGGATAGCGTCGTCTGCGGCGTCTGCATCGTCGGCGACGTCGGCGGCGGGCGATAAGGAGGAGGAGGCTGCTCGCCATGGACGGACGTCCCGGTTTGGACAAGAGATGTCCTGGAAGCCGAAGCCTCACCGGAACCCGAGGCTTCCCGGAAGCCCTCTTCTCCGCCAACATCTGCATGTAGTCCGGAGGTAAGGTATTTCCTCTTCTAGGAGCCATGTATAAGTACCTGCCACAAAAAACATTAAATATTTAAATAACAAACATTAAGTATTTAAAAATTATTAAATATTTTAAAAACTAAACATTAAGTATTTTAATAATTAATTATATGTTCTGAACATAAATCTAAAACTAAAATCCGAGCCTAAAACTAATTCCAAATCCTAAAACTAAATTCCAAATCCTAAAACTAATTCTAAAATCCGGTTTTAAAACACATATATTAAAAATATTTACCTTTGGGGATGTTGAAAAAGAGTGAAAGTTGTAGAGTGTTTAAGAGTTTTAGAGAGAAAATTTTAGAGACAGAGAGAGATTTAGAGAGAATGAGTGAAAATGAAAAAATTTGGTCGACTATATATAGACTCAGCAATCGTCGTAAAATCGTCGTAAATTTACGACGATTTTTAACGATTCCTCGTAAAATCGTCGTAAAAAAAGTTCAAACGTTTTGGTTCGTTTTGGTTTGCCGCGTTTTGGGAATGCTGAAAATAAAATCGTCGTAAAATCGTGGTAAATTTACCACGATTTTACGACGATTACTTTATAAATCGTTGTAAAATCGTGGTAATCATTGACGTTGACAACCTCGTACAAACAAAACTCCTGAGGATTTGACGTTTAGAGTTTCATATTTGGTCGTAAATTCGTTGTTAAATTACCACGAATTTCCATCGATTTTGTGTGAATCGTCGTAAATTCGTGGTAAATTTACCACGAATTTACGACGATTCATTACACTAAATGGATTTCGCTGAAATACATATGCCATTTGACTTCATGTTGAATATAATTATCATATTGTATGCATATGAAATCATACTAAGTCATATGATTGAAGAAAAACAAGTTTTGGTAAAATTAGAACATATAGACATATTAAGCACAATATATATAGTACACTTTATCTTAAACTTTATAAATTCTAAGAATATGTAACAAAACTTATTGATAAGCAATTTTAACATTGTTTTATAGTTATTCATTAACTTTAGAGGTCTTAATGAGTGTTTGTACGTAATATAAGACATACTTTTGAAAATGTTTGGGGTTTATATAAAAAATCGTCGTAAAATCGTGGTAAATTTACCACGATTTTACGACGATTACTTTATAAATCATTGTAAAATAGTGGTAATCGTTGACGTTGACAACCTCGTACAAACAAAACTCTTGAGGATTTGACGTTTAGAGTTTCATGTTTGGTCGTAAATTCGTTGTTAAATTACCACGAATTTACGACCATTCATTACACTAAATGCATTTCGCTGAAATTCATATGCCATTTGACTTCATGTTGAATATAATTATGATATTGTATGCATATGAAATCATACTAAGTCATATGATTGCAGAAAAACAAGTTTTGGTAAAATTAGAACATATTGACATATTAAGCACAATATATATAGTACGCTTTATCTTAAACTTTACAAATTCTAAGAATATATAACAAAACTTATTGATAAGCAATTTTAGGATTGTTTTTATAGTTATTCATTAGCTTTAGAGGTCTTTATGAGTGTTTGTACGTAATATAAGATATATTTTTGAAAATGTTTGGGGTTTAGGGGTTTATAAAAAAAAACGTTGTAAAACAGATGTAAATAAACGACTAGTGTACGTCTTATTTACGACGATTGTGTATTTGTACGGCAAAGTACAAAATCGTATGACCTGACAACGAATTATAAGACTAATCGTCGGGAAATCGTCGTAAATTTACAACGATTTTACCACGATTTGTGTATAATTCAAAAAAGTCATAAATTTGTGGTAAATGTACAACGATTTTACCACGATTTTTGTAAAATATAACAAAAGTCGTAAATTCGTGGTAAATTTACAACGATTTTACCACGATTTTTGTATAATATAACAAAAGTCGTAAATTCGTGGTAAATTTACAACGAGTTTACCACGATTTGTGTAAAATACAAAAAAAGTCGTAAATTCGTCGTAATGTACCACGAATTTACGAAGATTGATAATTTATTTTATGAAAAAAAAAAAAATACATAATTTTCATTTTACATTTAAACAAACAACTTATTTATTACTCGGAGTCATCAACAGACTCATGTTCGTTCTCGGAGTCAGATTCATCAAATTCGTCAGTCTCTTCGACTTCTTCTTCGTCCTCATTCACCTCTTCAGCTTCCCTATTATGTGGATCAACGAGTAAGACCATGTCCGTGTTTAGTTCTGGCAAAGGAATATCGACGGACGTGTCATTTTGTAGTGCTGATTCTTCTTCCCTGACTATGTACCCTCTCGGGGCAATTTTGATGACGGATAGCCAATGTATTCCTGTGGACTTAAGATGCGGATAAGGAATGAAGCTTACTTGCTCAGCTTGCGATGCAAGTATGAAAGGCTCGAACTTGTTGTATCTTCTATTCTTATTGACATCAACGATCCCAGACTTGTTGATTCGTACACCTCTTCCGATCGTAGGATCAAACCACTCGCACTTGAAGAGTACGCACTTCAACATGAGCAACCCGGGAAACGTTATTTCTATGATTTCTTAGATGATTCCGTAGAAATCAATGTCTCCTCTAACACAAACACCGTAGTTAACACTTGTTCGATGTCGGTCGTACTCGTACGCGTGGAAAGCATAACCTCTTGTAAAATACATTGGCGATGTCCGAATCTTCGCAAGGGGACGTTGTTGCATCTCGTGGAACCACACCGGATAAGATTCGTCCTCGTACTCAATCTGCAGACAACAAAATTACTTTTGTTTAAATATATTATGTTTATATGTAATTTCATATTCGATATTTTCATATACCTGTGTTTGCAACCACATCACAAAGTGTTGAGTTTTACGGGAATCGAGCTCATCTTCGATATCCCCGAAATCACTTTTTGAACTTGTTCGACGAAGATACTATATGAAAATATCATAAGTAAGCAATATTTTATGAGTGTTGTAATGAAAGAGTATTAAAAAACATTTAATTTTACCTTTCCCATGGAGTAACAATATCGCAATTCAATACAATGTATGTGTGGGCACAATGAATTTTATCCTCGTTGCTCCACCAAACCTCTTTTATGCGTCTGCTAAGCCGACCAATGGGACAAAATATGTCAGGTACTCCTTCCACCGCGTACGTTGTTTGAATGCCTCCGTCATCATATCTCCTTGGCGCTCGTTTACGTGTCCTCACGGTTGGTGCAAAGTAGTACGACGTAAAGTGAGACGTCTCCTCTGTAAAACTACCCGCAACGATTGAACCCTCGACTTTAGCTAGATTCTTCGCCTTCCCTTTTAGATGTTTCATAAATCGTTCGAAAGGGTACATCCATCGGAAGTGAACGGGCCCCCTAGTT
This sequence comes from Cochlearia excelsa, assembly GCA_963556525.1. NCBI lineage: Eukaryota > Viridiplantae > Streptophyta > Magnoliopsida > Brassicales > Brassicaceae > Cochlearia > Cochlearia excelsa. Next base: position 67,587 of record CAUVZT010000045.1, read on the forward strand.
CTGCTTCGTGTGGGAGATGTACTGGTAGGTGCTCCATAACATCAAAAAAGGATGGGGGAAATATCTTCTCCAAATTGCACAAAATGAGAGGAATGTTCTCGTCGAGTTGTCTTATTACTTCATCATTCAACGTTCTTGTGGAAAGATCACGAAAGAACAACCCAACACCTACATAAATTAAATCAAACGTACTTATTACGATAAATTCAGTTATGAAATATTTTATTAATTAATTAGACATTACGTACCAGCAATTGCTTCGTTCACATTTTGTGAAACAAGTTCGACCAAGACAAATGGTAGCAGTCGTTGCATGAACACATGACAATCGTGACTTTTCATACCTGTGAATTTACTACCATCTACACACCGAGAAATATTAGAAACAAAACCATCATGAAACTTAACTTCAGAGATCACCCACTGGAACAACGACGTCTTCGCCGCACTCGATAATCGAATATAGGTACCGGCGCTTTTCCGTCATTATCAATGTGTAATTCGGATCTCGCACATATCTCGGCCAAGTCAAGACGTGATTTAAAATTGTCTTTTGTCTTTCCCCGCACATTCAAAAGAGTGTTCATAATGTTATCGAAAAAGTTCTTCTCTATGTGCATCACGTCAAGATTGTGTCGGAGTAGATGATCTTTCCAGTATGGAAGCTCCCAGAAAATGCTTTTATTATGTCAATTGTGTTTCGTAAGATAACCATCGGGCAGATTAGGTGGGACATGCCAGTTTCCTCCTTGGGGAACGTGTAATTCGCATAGTAATGATCCATATGCGCCTCAACTTGTTCGCCCGTGTAATACACCGGTGGAGGATCACGAACCACTTTGTTCTTTTTAAACATTCGTTTGTTTTTCCGATAAGGGTGGCGCGGACTAAGAAACTTACGGTGACAATCGAACCAGCTAGTTTTCCTTCCATGCTTCAATTGGAAGGCGTCGGTACGATGCATGCAGTAAGGACAAGAGAGTCGTCCGTGTGTAGTCCAACCTGACAACATTCCATAAGCGGGAAAGTCGCTAATCATCCATAGAAGCACTGCACGCATTGTAAAATTCCGTTTCCTCGAACAATCGTAAGTCTTTACTCCAGTGTGCCATAACTCCTTCAACTCTTCCACCAAAGGCTGTAGAAAAATATCAAGAGATCTTTTTGGATGTTTAGGTCCAGGGACTAAAATACTCAGAAATAAAAATTCTCTTTGCACACATCTCTGGTGGGAGGTTATAAGGGGTGACGATGACGGGCCATAAAGAATACTGCCTACCTGACATACCAAATGAATTAAATCCATCCGTGCATAGACCAAGGTAGACATTACATTTTCGTCTAGCAAAATCGGGGTACACCGAGTTAAAGTGTTTCCACGCTTTCGCATCGGATGGGTGGGTCACCTCTCCAGGCTTCTGTGTATGTTCTGCATGCCACCTCATCGAAGAAGCTGTCCTCTCCGAGTGATACATCCTTTGTAGCCTGTCTGTTATAGGCAGATACCGCATCTTCTGGTACGGTACCCTCTTCCGACCTACTCCTTCTAGCCTATATCTTGGTTTTTGCAAAAACGACATTCCTAAAGAATGTCGTCGTCTTTCCAATATATCATACAATTGTCTACACAAACATCAATTGACTGATACGGAAGACCAAGACTGATAACCAATTTTTGAACCTCATTAAACGTTTCAGCAGCTAAATTATCAGAGGGTAGATATTCTTTTAACAATGAAGCCCAATCATCCATGCAAACCTCAGATAAGTTATGGTCTGTTTTAATATTCATCATTCTAGCAACTAATGAAAATTTAGAGTGCCCTTCTCTACAATTATCATATATTGGTTGATTTGCAGCATTTAACATGTCGTAAAAATTTTTAGCATCTAAATTAGGTTCTTCAACTAAATTTCCATCAGATGCAACTTCAGGACGAAATGCATCGCTAACCATGTCATTTATCCTATCCGGTTCATTTCCATGATCATGATGAAAATTATAAAAATCATACTCATTTTCTACATGCTGGTCATAGTCTACAGATTTCTGATGATAATTACTACTACTAGCAACATTACCACAATAACCTTCCCCATGCTGAAACCATATATAATATTGTGGTGTAAATCCTCTATTTAACAAATGCTTCCAAACATTTTCAACCAAAATGAACCTGTCTATTGTCGCATTTGATACAAGGACAAAACATCTTACCTCTTTCGATAGTGACAGGTACATTTGTGGCTTGCTGCATGAATACTTCAACCCCGTCGAGGAACTCCCGTGTCACCGATCCGTCATCGCCTCGATGTATGTACATCCATTTTCGGATTTCGTAAATATCGCCTCCGGACATTTTTTTTTTATAAAAAGAGTTTTTTTTTTGTATGTGAGAGAGATATAAAATTGATGGTGTGATTTAGGGTGAAGATGAGGAGGTATTTATAGGATTTTTTAAAATTTTCCAACTTTTTACCAAGGAAATTAACTACTAATTTACAACAATTCATAATTTAACAAGGGATTTACAACGATTTTACAACGATTTTACAACGATTTAACGACTAAAATGAAAGTTGTAAATAATTAGGTGCAACAGTAAATACACGTTTTCAACTTCCATATTAAATGCCTTTAAATCGTTGTTAAAATGTCCCAAAATCAGAATTTGTAAATTCGTTGTAAATTAGCAACAATTTAGCGACGAAATATTCTTATAAATCAAAATCGTTGTAAATTTTTCGTGGTAATTTGCGCAGATTCTTGTAGTGAATGAGTGTTTATAATTTCCTCCATGATCTTTGTACAAGTTTCACGAACTTATTAAACATCTAATATCGAGTTTTCTACTACTCTAAATCTAATTTAAAGCAAAAATAGTGTCTATAAGTGCCCCAATGATCTTTTTGTACAAGTATCACGAAATTATGAAACATCTAACAACGCGTTTTCTACAATTCTAAACCTAGTTTTAAGCAAGACGAGTGCTTATAAATGCCTTAATGAAACTTTGAACAAATTTTAAGGAAGATGAATGCAAATAAGATCTCAATGATCTTTATACAAGTTTCACAAACTCATGAAACATCTAACAACGCGTTTTCCATAACCTTTAACCAAAATTTAAGCAAGATGAGTGCTTTCAAGTACCTCAATGTTCTTTGGACAAGTTTCACGAATTTATGAAACATCTAACAATGTGTTTTCTACAATTCTAAGCCAAGTTTTAAAGAAGATGGTTTCTTATAAATTCCTCGATGAACTCGTGTACAAGTTTCACGGACTTATAAAATATTTAACAACACGTTTACTACTACTCTAAATCTAGTTTTAAGCAGGATGAGTGCTTATAAATGCCTCAATGAACTTTTTACAAGTTTCACAGAAACATCTAACAACACGTTTTCTACGACTCTAAACCAAGTTATAAGCAAGATGAGTGCTTATAAGTTCCTCAATGAACTTTGTACAAGTTTCACGAACTTATGAAACATCTAACAACACTTTTTCTACGACTCTAAACCAAGTTTAAAGCAAGATGAGTACTTAAAAGTTGCTCAATAATCTTTTTACATGTTTTCCGAACTAATGAAACATCTAACAATACGTTTTCTACGACTCTAAACCTAGTTTTAAGCAATATGAGTGCTTAGAAGTACCTCAATGATCTTTTTTAAGTTTCATGAACATATGAAACATCTAACAGCGCGATTTTTATGACTGTAAACCAAGTTTAAGCAAGATGAGTGCAAGTAATATCTCAATGTTGTACAAGTTTCACGAACTTATGAAACATCTAACAACGCATTTTCTATGACTCTAAACATCGTACAAGATCTCAATAAGATCTCAATGATCTCAATGATCTTTTTACAACTTATGAAACATCTAACAACGCGTTTTCTACAACCTTCAACTAATTTTAAGCAAGATGAGTGCTTATAAGTCCCTCAATGATCGTTGTACAAGTTTCATAAACTTATGAAACATCTAACAACGCGTTTTCTACAACTCTAAGCCATGTTTTAAACAAGATGTGTGCTTATAAGTTACTCAATGAACTTTGTATAAGTTTCAAGAACTTATGAAAAATCTAATAACGCGTTTTGTACTACTATAAACCAAGTTTTAAGAAAGATGAGTACTTATAAGTTCATCAATGATCTCTTTACAAGTTTCACGAATTTATAAAACATCAAACAAAGTGTTTTCTACAACTTTAAACAAGGTTTTAAGCAAGATGAGTTGTTATTAGTTCCCCAATAATCTTTGTACAAGTTTTACGAACTTTTGAAACATCTAACAACACGATTTCTATGACTCTAAGCTAAGTTTAAAACAAGATAAGTTCAAATAAGATCTCAATGATCTATGTACAAGTTTCACAAACTTATGAAACATCTAACAACGTGTTTTATACTACTCTAAATCATGTGTTAAGCAAGATGAGTCTTTCTTAGTGCTTCAATGATCTTTGTTTAAGTTGCACAAACTTAAGAAACATCTAACAACGAGTTTTCTACGATCCTTAACGAATTTTTATGCAAGATGAGTGCTTATAAGTTCCTCATTGATCTTTGTACATGTTTCACCAACATATGAAACATCTAACAACATGATTTCTACAACCCTAAGCCAAGTTTTAAGTAAGATGAATGCTTATAAGTTTCTCAATGATCTTTGTACAAGTTTCACGAACTTATGAAACATCTAAGAAACGCGTTTTATACTACCCTAAACCAAGATTTAAGCAAGATGAGTGTTTATAAGTGTCTCAATGATCTTTGAACAAGTTCCACGAACTTATGAAACATCTGCCGACACATTTTATGTTACTCTAAACCGAGTTTTAAGCAAGATTAATGCTTTTAATGTAACGACCCGACCCGCCACCACTCGTGAGCAACCCATTCCCGATCTCTCGGCCCATGGGCCCCACTCTCGATCGACGGTCGGTCCATTATTCCATGAGACTCTCGATATTTTATTATTGACCATACAATCACCACATGACCTTTTCCCGTATTTTGTCCTCAATCGCACGATTTCGGGAATCACTTCTCGGAATGTCACACATCCATAGATCTCTCCAGCCCAAGCACACTTAACTTTGGAATTCTCTACGATAAGTGATCGGAAAAGTAAGTGCCCTTTGATGACAGAGGTAACCAAATTATTTTTGTTAAATCTCTCCACGTACATATCATATTTCACAAATTTGGGTTTCACAATTTGTAACGACCCTGGCCAGGCGTTTGTTACCGTTGAGAATCTTAACCCTTCCTTAATGTGATATTGTCCGCTTTGGGCCTTAAGGCCCTCACGGTTTTTCTCTTGGTTTCCTTCCCAAACCGCCTCACATTAAATTGGGGTTTGACTTTCCCTTATATATTAGATTTCCATCTCTAAAGATCTAATATGGGACGAATGTTACAGTTCATCCTCACCAGGCCATAGAAGATCAGCCCTCTAGGTCAGGACTAGAGTGGCTACTCGCTCTGATACCACTTGTAACGACCTCGACCTGGGCGTCTGGTACCTTTGAGAGTCTAACCTTCCTTAGTGTTATAATTTTCTCAATGATCTTTGTACAAATTTCACAAACTTATGAAACAACTAACAACACGTTTTCTACGACTCTAAAAAAAACTTATGAACTTATGTAGCATCTAACAATGAGTTTTGAACGACTATAACCAAAGTTTGAAGAAAGATGAGTACTTATAAGTGTCTCAATGATCTTTGAATAAGTTTCACAGACTTATGAATCATCTTACAATGCGTTTTGTACAACTATAAACATTGTTTTAAGCAAGATGAATTCTTATTAGCGCCTCAATGATCTTTGTAAAAGTTTCAAGAACTTATGAAACATCTAACAAAGCGTTTTCTACGAATCTAAACCAATTTTTAAGCATAATGAATTCTTTTAAGTGCCTCATTGATCTTTGTACAAGTTTCCTGGATTTATGAAACATCTAACAACTCGTTTTCTACGACTCTAAACGAAGTTTTAAGCAACAAAAGTTCTTATGAAATAATTAACAACGCGTTTTCTACGACTCTAAACATATTTTTAAGGAAGATGAAATCTTATTAGTACCTCAGTGATCATTGTACAAGTTTTACAAACTTATGAAACATCTAACAACTATTTTTCAACGATTCTTAACAAATTGTTAAGAAAGACGAGTGCTTATAAGTGCAACAATAATTAAGTTTCAAGAAATTATGAAACATCTAACGGTTTTTATACGACTCTAAAGAAAGTTTTAAAGATATAGATTTCCATTTTAACTATCAAGATCAAACCTCCTTATTACGACAAATGAAGATATATATATATATAAATATATTATTTTTCTACCAAACATATATATATCATTTTATGAATACTTAACTAAAACACCTAGGTATACGTATGTATTTTAATATATTGTCTATTACTTATAGTTAAACAAATGAAAATATTAAAAATTAAAAAATTTCAAGGAAACCCAAATCGATTTGGAAATTAGGATTTTTGAAAGAAAGAGAATGATAGGAAGTTTTGGATTATAATCAAAAGTTTAATAAAAAAATAAAAGTTTGATAAAAATAACCCAAATCGATTTGGGAATTTAGGGTTCCTGATGGATCCAAATCGAGGAGGTTAACATCTTGAATCTATAATTTCTCTTAACATGACACCAACACATTTTAGTTTCCATGACAATCATTCATTCAACCTATCAATTTCAGTTCTAAATCTCAAATTTATAGTCTCTTTTTTCTTTTTGTGTGTTTAAAAAGACTAGTTTGAATTAGAACTAATCTCAGTGGAGAATAAGAGATGAGAATGGATACTAGAAGCTATAGAAGAAAAATGTGGAACTTGATCATCTTATAGACATATGCTATTTGGACAAAGTTTTGAGAAATAATAATGTATTTTAAATAGAGAAAGAAAAGTGAGGAGAGGTTGAAGAAGAACATATCCTACGGGTTATTTTTATTAAATTTTTATTTATTTTTTATTTCGTATTTAATAATAATCCTAGTCGGAATCACGGAAGATACTTTCATGGTTTAAATTATAATTTTGTCAATATGTTGGGAGTGGAAATACGAGTCACTTTGGTGATTTTTATGGGAATTTCCCTTTCTTTTTTTTTATAGCAAGGAAATTCTCTTTCTTTTTATTACATCTTTTGTCTTCTTTTTTTTATCTTTTGTCACTATTACATTTCTCTCTAGGATTTGTCTCTTTTATATTTCTTAAAAAAGATACAAAATGGTCACGTCACCAACTTCTCACCACGTCACTACCACATAAACATTTTACCAATTCTTCGTCCATCACAGCTGTTAGATTCTGCCGCATAAAAAACAAACAATCATTATCGACAATTCAAAATCAGTGAAGCGACCTCCATTAACGGCGTCAATGACCAAGATTCCCTGCTTTACGTACGTTCTATTTCTTTCTGCAAAAAATTTTCTCCGATAAATTCTTCGATTTTGGATATCATGCTCTATATGAATTAGTGAAAGCGATCCATAACCTGAAACTCGGATTTGGTATGTATCCTTTACATGGTGGCGACTGGTCTCGTCGATGTTTTTAATTATGCTAAAAGAAGAGATGCCCATAAATTATTCGATTATGGCGACTGGTCTCGCCGATGTTTTTAATTATAATAAGACTGGCAATATTGTAGAGGTCATCGATGATGAAGAAGTCACAAAATTTGTTGGTGAAACAGAGGATCTTGTTGCAGATCAGGGACCATGTTTAATGGTTCGACGTGTCTGCCTAGCTCTGGGCCACGATGATGAAAACCCTCACTGTCACAACATGTTCCATTCAAAGTGTAGTATCGAAGGCAAGGTGTACAAGTTTATCATTGACTTGGGCAGTAGTGAAAACAAGCTCAAAATGACTACGAAACTCCATCTGACGCCTTATAAACTATCATTGTTAGACAAGAAGACATATATGATCATCACTCGTCGCGCCTTGGTATCGTTTTCGATCGGTTGTACATTGCAGGATCAAGTTCAGTGTAATGTCGCACCTATGGACGCTTGTCACCTGCTTTTAGGACGCCCATGGATATTTGATCATCGCGTCCAACACTATGGTTATCTCAATACCTAGACATTGCGTTACAATAACCTCAGTTTCACCCTTCAACCTTCTTTACCCAAGAAATAGAGCAATCCATCAGCTCTCGTCCTAATCCTTCAACGAAAACATTTTGACGAAGAACTTCACGAAGAAGGATTTGTTTTTATACTCATCAACTCGTCGATTGAGTCTTCATTACCAGTAATTCCATATACCTTTCAAAGTATCTTTGACGAATTTCAGGATATCTTCCCTAGTGAGTTCCCACACGGCGTTCCTCCTCTGCGTGACATTTAGCACCACATTGATCTAGTGCCCGATGCGACGTTTCCTAACCGAGCTCATTACCGTATGAGTCCTAGTGAACATGAAGAACTTCAACGACAAGTTGAGGACCTCGTGTCAAAAGGATATCTACGTGAAACCCTTAGACTGTGTGGAGTTCCAGCATTGCTGATACCAAAGAAAGATGGGTCTAGGAGAATGTGTGTCAATAATCACGCTATAAACAAAATTACAGTGCGTTATAGATTTCCCATACCTTGACGATCTCTTGGACCAAACTGGTGTTGCAACGATTTTGTCTAAGGTAGATCTTCCTAGTGGATATCATCATAAAATGATAGAAGGAGTTTTTGAATGGTTTGTCATGCCTTTTGGTATGTCCAATGCACCAAGCACTTATATGCGGGTTATGAACCAGTCGCTACGTCCTTTTATCGACAAACTCGTTGTGGTTTATTTTGACAATATTATGATCTTCAGTATGTCACATGAGGAACATCTTGATCACTTACAAGAAGTACTTCTCATCCTCCGTCGTGATCAGCTAGTTTATACATTAAAAAAGTCCGAGTTCGGTTCTTCGCGGGTTCATTTCCTTGGATATATTGTCTCTGCCAAAGGACTCGCAGTTGATCCTGGAAAATTTAACGCAATCAAATCATGGCCTACTCCAACTACATTATCAGCAACACAAACCTTTCATGGCCTCACATCATTTTATAGACGATTTATGTCGCACTTTTAGTACTTTGATGTCGCCTCTTATTTATTGCATTCGTCGGGATGGTCTATTTATGTGGACACCGAAGCTTTCGAATGTTTTGAGATCATCAAAACGAAGTTAACTTCCGCCCCCATTCTTGCTCTTTGTGATTTTACTCAAGTCTTTTAGCTCAATTGTGATGCTTCTAAGATTAGGATTGGTGTTGTCTTAAGTCAGCATAACCGGCCTACCGCCTTCTTCAGTGAGAAATTAGTCGGGGCTTGTCTACGATACAATACTTACGATGTTGAGATTTATGAAGTGGTTCAAGCAATCAAGCACTGGAGATGTTATTTCATCGAGATTCTTTTCTCTATATAGATCACGATGCTTTAAAACACTTGAGTAGTCAAGATAAAGTCTCAGGTCATCATGCTTAGTGGGAGTCTTTCTTGCAACAATTTACCTTCGTTATCAAGCATACATTGGGTGCTTCCAATAGAGTTACAGATGCGATGAGCCTTCGCCATACCTTGATGGGTATACTTCATGTCTTTGTCCCGAGATTCGCAACCTTTGTCGATTTATACGAGTCTGATGATTTCTTTGGTCAAATTCTTCTTGACGTTCGAAATGGTATTTCTCGTGATTTCACTCTTCACGATGGGTTTCTTTTTCATGATGATCGTCTCTGCATCCCAGACTCCAGCTTGCGACTTCAATTGATTGCTGAGACACACAATGAAGGACATATCGGTCGTGAACGGACGTTGCATTTGATCTCTCAATTATATTTCTGGCCTGCCCAACGCCGTGATGTTGAGCGTTTTGTCGAACGTTGTACGACTTGTCAAACACAAAGGGACATGTCACAAACACAGGTCTAAACCTTCCTCTCCTTATACCAACTCAACCATGGACTGATATCCGTATTGATTTCGTGATGGGTCTTCCTCGTACGCAAAAGTGTTTCAATTCCATATTTGTCATTGTAGATCGTTTCTCTAAAATGGTACACTTCGTGCCTTGTAAGAAAACAACAAACGCGGTTCAAGTCGCCATACTATTTTTTCGTGAGGGTTACAGACACCACAGGTTGCCAACCTCTATTGTTTCAAATCGTAATTCTCTGTTTCTAAGCCACTTTTGGCGTTCTTTATGGAACTGCTTGGTACCAGCCTTGTTATGAGTTCAACTTATCATCCTCAAACAGTCAGTCAAACAAAAGTAACCAATAGATCACTGGGAATTTTGCTTCGTTGTCTGGTGGGAGATTCTATTAAAACTTTGGATTCAAAGCTTCCTAATGCAAAATTTTCTCATAATCATACTCTCAATCGAAGCTCGGGGTTCAATCTATTTCAGATTGTTTATGGTCTTCTTCCTCGTGGTCCTTTGGATTTAAAGTCTCTTCCCGACCGTACACGTCTTCATGGTGTAGCTGATGATTTTGTGAAAAGATATAAATATATCTCTAAAGATGTCTACCTCGCGGCAACTTAATTTGTGGAAAGTGTTCTTTTGTTCTCGGAGCACCCATTTCGATCAACATCGAAAACTGGTAGAGACGTAAGAAAGGTATAACTATAACTCCATATACGAGTTTCATTACATTCCAAAACATATGCCACATTTATCTTAAATGTATTCCCTCTATCTTCATCTCTCTTTATATGGTAGGTGCTACTTGGAAGATTCATCAATGTACATGCTACAAACGGTGGACCATTTGGTATTGCATTTCGCCTTAAGTACATACCATACCATATTCTATTATTTCAATATTTTATGGTCCACCTACCTTACTTGTATATATATCCACAATTTATTCTCACACAATTGTTATGAGCACATGGTTGTTTTTTTGTCTGTTATATAAGGGAGGAATGAGAGTAGGGGAGAGGTATCAAAACTTTGGATGATATTGATCATTGGTAAGGGGGAGAGATCCTTTTACACCTCTCTTGTTTGTAAACAATTGATTTCTTATATAATAAATAAACCTTCCTTTATAATATGTATTTCCATTACTCTATTTTGAGAAATCTAACACTTATCAACTTGGTCTCAGAGCTCTCTACGAACTTGGAGAGTAAGATGAGTCCCAAAGAAAGCCGATAAAGCCACCGAGGAGAAGAGTGAAAACCTGCTGCTGGATGTTAAAACGATGCAGAAAGAGGTGATGAAAATCGGATCTCTTGAAGAAGGGATGAACAATCAGCATAAGCAGATGAAGAAACAAAGTGACCAACACGGATGTCGACGGCAAACGACCGATAAAGGAGGATATGTAATCGCTGAAGGACACAGCGACGTCAACGGAGGATCTCAACATCGTGACAAATGGTGTAACAACGGGTGAAATCCCATACCCAGCGACGAGATGGTGTCCAAACAATGTGCAACTTCTACGGTTGATCGTACTCAATTAGCGAGGAAGATCAAGTTTTCAGTGTTTGATAGAGAAAACGCCGCGAACTAGGTTCATCAAAATGATCAATATTTTGAGTTGGAGGATCTCACGGAGAAGGAAAAACTCCGAGCAGTCAGGACGTGTTTTGACGATGAAGCTCTTGTATGGTATCGGTGGGAGAGAGATCGGAATCCCTTTGAAAACCGGGATTCGATGATGGTGAGAGTGCTCAAAGAATTTTCAGAGGTTCATGAAGAATATCTAGGAGATGGTATTAAGGCTGAGAAAAATAGAGACAACTTGATTTTTTTTAGAATCGTTGAACTGGTGTTGATGTTGGCATTCATGGAGGGTCTAAAACCTAAAATTAAAGTTGGGTTTAAGTTTTTCGCTCCAAAGAACCTTAAACAAATGATGATTCAAGAAAAAATGGTGGATGATTATGAGGATATGGAGGACATTTAGTCGGAAAAGAGGTACGTGAAAGTTACGCGTGATTTAGGAGAAATGTTTTTTTTGTACTCAGGTGGGGACCAAAAATAAGCTGGTGGTGAATTTGTTGAGTCAAAGAAGAAAGATAGGCCTAACATGGATAATACACGCACCTCAAAAATGGTTTCGTAGCAAAACCCTAGATTCCCAAATCAAAAGAGGGGAAAAAATATCTTCCGTTTCGTAAGCTCACCGATGAAAAAATGTTCGATCGTAAACCTAAGGGCTTGTGCTTCCGGTGTGACAAAAAAAAAATTACGGGTAACAAATGCAAGTATAAGGAACTACATGTAATCATGGTTTTAAATGATGGTATTGAGTTTGATGTCGAAGGCCAAGATAGCTATGAGGACGATGATTACTTGCCGGTAACGACGAAGATGGTCGTGTTTTCCTTGGGGTCAATGTTAGGGATCTATTCTCCTAAGACGATCAATGTGGGAGGATCTATTCAGAAAAGAGACTTTACAATGCTAATAGACAATGGAGTTTCCCATAACTTTCTCAATGTTGGAGTAGTAAATTATATGGTTATTCTCGAGAAGGATTCACATGGTTTCGGTGTAAGGCTTGGCACATGATTGACAGTAAGAAGAAGAGGTTTATGCCAGAGAGCAGGGTTGAAGGTACAAAAGTTGAAGGTTGTATCAGACATGGTGTTGATGGAACTGGGCACCACATATGTGATTTTGGGTATGTAGTGGTTAGAAACTCTTGGAGATACCACAATTAACAGGAAGACACAAACATTGAGATTTCTTTGTAGTGATCAAGAAGTAACTCTACAACGGGATAAAACCTTTACGAAATGAATCAATATCTCTTAGGCTATGCGTAGAGAGCTACAAGAAGAGGGTCAACCTCCGTTGGTAGAATGCAGTAGTTTGACGATAGATTTTGCTAACTAGGAGTAGATACCAGACGAGATAGACATGTATTGAGCAGTTTTGGTCAGGTATTTGCAGGTATTGAGAAGGTCTGGTAAGACTAGCAATGGTAAGGATTGCGAGAAGGTCTTTTTGAGTGATAATCACAAAGGTAGTTTATGTTTGTTTATGTTTATGTAACATGTTTATGTAACATATGTCTTTCTATCTATGTCACATGACTATGTACACCATATGTGGCTAAATTTTTGAAAAAAGAACACACACAAGCAACTAATTGAACTGTTGTAAGAGGCACTAATCAGATGTATGAAGTGATGCTTGGAGGAGACTATCATCGTGTCTGCTTGCAAAGGAGGACTCGCACATGTAGGAAGTTTGAGATTTGTGGCATTCCTTGTGAGCATGCTTATGGAATTATTATTGAGAGAAACCTACTTGCAGAGGATTATGTTTGGTGTTGGTTCAGGACAAACCTTTGGAAAAGAAACTACACAGACGACATGGGTCCACAAAGGGGTCCACGACATTGGCCTAGAACTGGTGTTGGAGTTGTTCATGCCCCTCAACAGCTTATAACTGATGATTAATCTCAATCCAACAAAAAGATGAACAAAGCAGACAAGAAAAGGGAGAAGGGAGTGAATGAGTCTCTAACCAAATAGAAACAATCTGAGAATAAAAAGACTATGCATTGTAAAGTTTGTGGTCATAATAGCATGAGACAAAAGAATGGACATTCTCAGGTTTGTGTTTAACTTTGAGATTATGATGATATGATTTCATTAAAATTCACATGGTTTTTCTAATTCATATAGGCATCTAAATGTCAGGTTGAACCATCACAAGGCTCTTTATAACATGGTGTTGTTTTGTTTTATGTTTTTTGTGTTATCGGCTATAACGATTACAATGTTTGTTTTTGTGTGTTTGGTTTTGTTTTGTCTCCTTTGTATGAATGATGTTTAAGACAAAAAAAGTTTTAAAATTTCTAGTCTCTAAAAAATATCATATTTAAATACCACTCATATATAACACAAATACCACTCATATATAACATAAATACATTAATTATGTCTCTAAATTTGGTCCAAACATGTCATATATAACACAAATACCACAACAATGTGTTTAAACAACACAAATACCACAATCATGTCTTTCATCCTGGAAAAACAACACAAATACCACAACCATCTTTAAACAACAAAAGCAGAATTACCACAATAATGTCTTTAAACAACAACTACATACTACCAATAAACCTACTCATAGATTATAATACCTCTCCATTATCTCTTTCTCATGCTTCATTTGAATCTTCTCACACACCTTGAAATTCTCACACCTAATGAATCTATTTCATTTAGATGAGCCTCATCAACTCGTTTAAAAGTGTTGTTATCATTCCTAAGCTACAACATTAACAAAAAAGACATAATTAAACCGATTTTAATAAAACATAACAATGTTCGTAATGTACATTTATAACACAATCTAAAAATGATAAAGAATTAAATATATCTTGTTTGTTACAACATAAGCACAACGAAATACCTACGATATAGATTTGCGTCGATTTTGATATGAGATCCATCACTCGATGCCCACGTACACATTTCTTTGGAACTCTTAAAGTTCTTCCTCTATGAGGTGTCATTGATAAAGAAATCGAATGCCCAGATTCATTTATCATTTTAGATATCGACAATTTTGGGAGAAATCGTATTTAAAAATAATTGGGGTTCTAAGCGTTTGATTTTGGGGATTTTATTTACGGATTAACGAATCAAAATAGTGGGTTACAGGTTGGGTTACGGTTACAGTTAAACAAGGTTTTTGTTAAATAAGGTTTTGGTTTGGTATTCAGTATGATTTGTTAATTTTCTCTCAACCTGTGAATTTGAGAAAAATTGGTTGAAATTGATATTCATGGGCAATTAAACATTACAAGTTTGATCCATGTACAATTAGACCTAGGTAACATTCGAATGTTCTCTTGGGGAAATAGACAGTTTTCCCAAGGTAGTGCCATGATATTTTTTAAAAATAATAGTAGAAAATTAATTACCCTAGATTATTGACCACATTTAAAACATAATTTTTACTAATATTGTTGAATGCAGAAGGAATTATTCAACACACATATTTGTGTCGAAATCACTGATGAAGTCACATTTTCTTTTAAATAATTTACTCTTTGAATTTTGACCATACTTGCAGTTTTCTCCTCCTATAAGAAAATATTAAAACTCGTCTAAAACAAAATGGAAAAAATGTCAATTAAATCATGAACTTTCAAAATTCACCGAAAAAAGCATGAACTTTCATGTGAACCATTTAAATCATGTATTTTTCGCTGACTGGTATAGAAAATGATGATTTATATATGTATACCTCAAAAATACAAGACAATCGCTGACCAATTTAATCGTTTTAGCAAACACACTCCAGCCCGTTGTGAAAATATGTCTATGTTGTGTACCTTTTTAATTATTTGGAGACTAATGAAGATCAACAATCACTAATCATGATTTGACGTTAGATGAATATTTTACCTCTTAAAATGTGTTTAATCTTCATTCATAACCATAACCATGAAGATCTTTAGCAACTATTTCTTGAGTTGGATTTTATTGAGACATATCCTAAAGATTAATTCAATACAAAATTTAGAGCTACAGTTAGATTAAGAAAAATTATTCGGTTAAGTGAAAAATATCAATGGAGGACATTCAATGGCTTGTCTTTTTGGAATAGTCAATCCTCACCCTTCAACATATATACTATCTGATACTGAAACCTGATCAGAAAATTATGATAAATTAAAATCAAAGTTGTTGACAAAAATTTACGTTCCACCATTCGACAAACACAATTATGTTTCTTTTTTAGCAAAAGTCCCATAAAAATCAAAAATTGACTACATTTACATTTTAAACCTTCAAGTTTAGCACTCCCAACATAAACCTCCAAATTGACAAATTTACTATTTAAACCTCCAACATGGTTTCCGTGATCGTGACTCGGGTTGTTGTAACGAAAATTGTCACAATGTTACCGAAACAGTTAACCCCGTTCCGTTTTATTAACCATGTTCACCGTTTTTGTCTTTAAATTCAGAAATTAAATTTCTTTTAATATATTGAATTTTTTTGGTCAAAACTTTTAATATATTGTCTATTACTTATATTTAAACAAATGAAAATATTAAAAAAAAATTTAAAGGAAACCCAAATCGATTTGGGAATTAGGGTTCTTGAAAGAAAGAGAATGAGAGGAAGTTTTGTATTATAATCAAAAGTTTAATAAAGAAATAAAAGTTTGATAAAAATAACCCAAATCGATTTTGGAATTTAGGGTTCCTGATGGATCCAAATCGAGGAGGTTAAGATCTTGAATCTATAATTTCTCTTGACACGACACCAACTCATTTTAGTTTCCATGACAATCATTCATTTAACCTATCAATTTCAGTTATAAATCTTGAATTTATAGTCTCATTTTGCTTTTTGTGTGTTTAAAAAGACTAGTTTGAATTAGAACTAATCTCAGTGGAGAATAAGAGATGAGAATGGATACTAGAAGCTATAGAAGAAAAATGTGGAACTTGATCATCTTATAGACATATGCTATTTGGACAAAATTTTAGGAAATAATAATGTATTTTAAATAAATAAAGAAAAGTGATGAGAGGTCGAAGAAGAACATATCCTATGGGTTATTTTTATTAAAGTTTTATTTATTTTTAATTTCGTATTTAATAATAAAAATAATTAAAAAGCGGTGCACGTGTTATTGAAAGAAAACATAAGTTAAATGTTCTGTTAACGGAGTTACGCTTTCCGTTAACATAATCCGAGTCGAAATCATGGAAGATACTTTCATGGTTTAAATTATAATTTTGTCAATATGTTGGGAGTGAAAATACGAGTCACTTTGGTGGGTTTTATGGGAATTTCCCTTTCTTTTTTTATAGCAAAGAATTTCCCTTTCTTTTTATTACATATTTTGTCTTTTTTTTTATCTTTTGTCGCTATTACATTTCTCTCTAGGATTTGTCTCTTTTCTATTCCTTAAAAATAGATACAAAGTGGTCATGTCGCCAACTTCTCGCCACATCACTACCACATAAACAGTTTACCAATTCTTCGTCCATCACAGCTGTTAGATTCTGCCGCCTAAAAAACAAACAATCATCATCGAAAATTCAAAATCAGTGAAGCGACCTCCATTAACGGCGTCAACGACCAAGATTCCCCAATAAATTCTTTGATTTTGGATATCATGGTCTATATGAATTAGTGAAAGCGATCCATAACCTGAAACTCGGATTTGGTATGTATCCTTACATGGTGGCCACTGGTCTCGTCGATGATTTTAATTATGCTAAAAGAAGAGATACCCATAAAGTACTCGATTATTGAGACTGGTCTCGCCGATGTTTTTAATTATAATAAAACTGGAAATGATGTAGAGGTCATCGATGATGAAGAAGTCACAAAATTTGTTGGTGAAACAGAGGATCTTGTTGCATATCAGGGACCAAGTTTAATGGTTCGACGTGTCTGCCTAGCTCTGGGCCACGATGATGAAAACCCTCACCGTCACAACTTTGTTCCATTCAAAGTGTAGTATCGAAGGCAAGGTGTGTAAGTTTATCATTGACATGGGCAGTAGTGAAAACAAGCTCAAAATGACTACGAAACTCCATCTCACGCCTTATAAATTGTCATTGTTAGACAAGAAGACATATGATCATCACTCGTCGCGCCTTGGTATCGTTTTCGATCTGTTGTACATTGATGGATCAATTTCAGTGTGATGTCGCAAGTACCTATGGACTGCTTGTCACCTACTTTTAGGATGCCCATGGATATTTGATCATCGCTTCCAACACTATGGTTATCTCAATACCTAGACATTGCGTTACAATAACCTCAGTTTCACCCTTCAACCTTCTTTACCCAAGAAACAGAGCAATCCATCAACTCTCGTCCTAATCCTTCAACGAAAACACTTTTATGCGGGTTATGAACCAGTCGCTACGTCCTTTTATCGGCAAATTCGTTGTGGTTTATTTTGACAATATTATGATATTCAGTATGTCACCGGAGGAACATCTTGATCACTTACAAGAAGTACTTGTCATCCTCCGTCGTGATCAGCTAGTTGATACATTAAAAAAGTGCGAGATCGGTTCTTCGCGGGTTCATTTCCTTGGATATATTGTCTCCGTCGAAGGACTCCCAGTTGATCGTGGAAAAGTTAACGCAATCAAATCATGGCCTACTCCAACTACATTATCAGCAACACAAACCTTTCATGGCCTCACATCATTTTATAGACGATTTATGCCGCACTTTTAGTACTTTGATGTCGCCTCTTATTTATTGCATTAGTCGGGATGGTCTATTTATGTGGACACCAGAAGCTTCCGAATCTTTTGAGATCATCAAAAAGAAGTTAACTTCCGCCCCCATTCTTGCTCTTTGTGATTTTACTCAAGTCTTTTAGCTCAATTGTGATGCTTCTAAGATTAGGATTGGTGTTGTCTTAAGTCAGCATAACCGGCCTACCGCCTTCTTCAGTGAGAAATTAGTCGGGGCTCGTCTACGATACAATACTTACGATGTGGAGATTTATGCAGTGGTTCAAGCAATCAAGCACTGGAGATGTTATCTTTTTCATCGAGATTCTTTTCTCTATACAAATCATGATGCTTTAAAACACTTGAGTAGTCAAGATAAAGTCTCAGCTCGTCATGCTTTGTGAGAGTCTTTCTTGCAACAATTAACCTTTGTTATCAAGCATACATTGGGTGCTTCCAATAGAGTTGCAGATGCGATGACCCTTCGCCATACCTTGATGGGTATACTTCATGTCTCTATCCCGATATTCGCAACCTTTGTCAATTTATACGAGTCTGATGATTTCTTAGGTCGAGTTCTTCTTGACGTTCAAAATGGTATTTCTCGTGATTTCACTCTTCATGATGGGTTTCTTTTTCATGGTGATCGTCTCTGCATCCCAGACTCCAGCTTGATTGTTGAGACACACAATGAAGGACATATCGATCGTGAACGGACGTTGCATTTGATCTCTCAATCATATTTTTCGTTTGGCCAACATCCACATGTTGAGCGTTTTGTCGAAGATTGTACGACTTGTCAAACATCAAAGGGACATGTCACAAACACAGGTCTATACATTCCTCTCCTTATACGAACTCAACCATGGTTGAGAGATGCGGTTCAAGTAAAACATGGTTGAGGAAAATAGTATGGCGGTTCAAGTCGCCATACTATTTTTCGTGAGGTTTACAGACTCCACGGGTTGCCAACCTCTATTTTTTCAAATCGTGATTCTCTGTTTCTAAGCCACTTTTGGCGTTCTTTATGGAAGCTGTTTGGTACCAGCCTTGACATGAGTTCAACTTATCATCCTCAAACAATTAGTCAAACGGAAGTAACCAATAGATTACTGGGAATTTTGCTTCGTTGTCTGGTGGGAGATTCTATTAAAACTTGGGATTCAAAGCTTCCTCATGCAGAAATTTCTCATAATCATACTCTCAATCGAAGCTCGAGGTTCAATCTGTTTCAGATTGTTTATGGTCTTCTTCCTCGTGGTCCTTTGGATTTAAAGTCTCTTCCCGACCGTACACGTCTTCATGGTTCAGTGATGATTTTGTTGACAACAATCACAACGTCCATACGCAAGCGGTCTACAATCTCGAGTCGTCTTCGTCAAAGTATAAAGCTGTGTTTGATCCTCGTCGCCGTTGTGTTATCTTTGAAGTTGGTTATCAAGTTTGGGCATTTCTTACTAAGGACCGGATATCGGCTCATGCTTACAACTTGGAGCGCATTAATGATAATGCATATGGTCTACAATTCCTCCAAACATCAACACCTCAGATGTCTTAAATGTTCGCTACCTCTCCCGCTTTGTTCCACAAGACCACGCTGCAGATTTGCGGTCGAATCCTTCAAACTCGGAGGGACCTGATGCAACATCATAATACCTTCACCGTCAAGCAACTATTTTCTATTTAGGTTTTTAAAAATTTTCCTTTTCTATCTATGATTTCCTTTTATTAGATTTTCTAGTTTTAAGAGGTTTAGGTTATTATAAACCGTGATATCAACCTATATACAGGATTGTAAGTTGGCTTTGATAATTAGTTTTTGAAAGATAATAAAAAATAGTTTTCTCTAAAGCCTTGCATTGATACAAAAGCCTTGTATCGAATTTGATTAAGTTATTCGATTCAACAAGTCATGTCTCTAAAGATTTACCCTAAATCTTTATATTTGAGTTGGGTTACCGTTGATACACCGCACCATCGTGTCATCTTCAAATGTATCCAAACCATATTTTGTTTGGGTTAAACATGTGAAAAGATTTAATATATCTTATGTATGTATTTTGTACATGTCTACCTCGCGGCAACTTAATTTGTTGAAAGAGTTCTTTTGTTCTCGGAGCTCCCATTTCGATCAACATCGAAAACTGGTAGAGACGTAAGAAAGGTATAACTATAACTCCATATACGAGTTTCATTACATTCCAAAACATATGCCACAATTATCTTAAATGTATTCCCTCTATCTTCCTCTCTCTTTATATGGTAGGTGCTACTTGGAAGATTCATCAATGTACATGCTACCAAACGGTGGACCATTTGGTATTGCATTTCGTCTTAAATACATACCATACTATATTCTACAAACGGTGCTACTTGTATATATATCCACAATTTATTCTCACACAATTGTTATGAGCACATGGTTGTTTTTTGTTTGTTATATAAGGGAAGAATGAGAGTAGGGGAGAGGTATCAAACTTTGGGTGATATTGATCATTGGTAAGGGGGAGAGATCCTTTTACATCTCTCTTGTTTGTAAATGATTGATTTCTTATATCATAAATAAATCTTCCTTTATAATATGTATTTCCATTACTCTATTTTGAGAAATCTAACACTTATCAACTTGGAGAGTATGATGAGTCAAAAGAAAGCCGATAAAGCCATGTAGGAAAAGAGTGAAAACCTGCTTCTGGATGTTACAACGATGCAGAAAGAGGTGATGAAGATCGTATCTCTTGAAGAAGGGATAAACAATCAGCGTAAGCGAATGAAGAAACAAAGTGACCAACACAGATGTTTGACGGCAAACGGCCGATATAGGAGGATATGTAATCGCTGAAGGACACACCGACGTCAACAGAGGATATCAACATCGTGACAAATGGTGTAACAATGGGTGAAATCCCAACCCCACTGACAGATGGTGTCAAAACACTGTGCAACTTCTACGGTTGATCGTACTCAACTAGCGAGGATGATCAAGTTTCCATTGTTTGATAGAGAAAACGCCGCAAAATGGGATCATCAAAATGATCAATATTTTGAGTTGGAGGATCTCACGGAGAAGGAAAAACTCCGAGAAGTTAGGACGTGTTTTGACGATGAAGCTCTTGTATGGTATAGGTGGGAGAGAGATCGGAATCCCTTTGGAAACCGGGATTCGATCATGGTGAAAGTGCTCAAAGAATTTTCAGAGGTTCATGAAGAATATCTAGGAGAGATGGTATTAAGGTTGAGAAAAATAGAGACTACTTGATTTTTTGTTTTGAATCGTTGAACTGGTGTTGATGTTGGCATTCATTGAGGGTCGAAAACCTAAAATTAAAATTGGGTTTAAGTATTTCGCTCCAAAGAACCTTAAACAAATGATGATTCAAGCAAAAATGGTGGGTGGTTATGAGGATATGGAGGACATTTTGTCGGAAAAGAGGTCCGTGAAAGTTACGTGTGATTTAGGAGAAACGTTTTTTTCGTACTCAGGTGGGGACCAAAAATAAGATGGTGGTGAATTTGTTGGGTCAAAGAAGAAAGATAGGCCTGGCATGGATAATAGACGTGCCTCAAGAAATGGTTTTCGTAGCAAAGCCCTAGATTCCTAAATCAAAAGAGGGGAAAAAAGCAAAAAATATCTTCCGTTTCGTTAGCTCACCTATGAAGAAATGGTCGATCGTAAACCTAAGGGCTTGTGCTTCCGGTGTGACAAAAAAAAATTTACGGGGTAACAAATGCATGTACAAGGAACTACATGTAATCATGAGTTTGATGACGAAGTCCAAGATGGCGATGAGGACGATGATTACTTGATGGTAACGACGAAGATGGCCGTGTTGTCCTTGGGGTAAATGTTAGGGATCTATTCTCCTAAGACGATCAATGTGGGAGGATCTGTTCCGAAAAAAGAATTTACAATGCTAATAGACAATGGAGTTTCCCATAACTTTCTCAATGTTGGAGTAGTAAATTGTATGTGTATTCTCGAGAACGATTCACATGGTTTCGGTGTAAGGCTTGGCACATGATTGACGGTAAGAAGAAGAGGTTTATGCCAGAGAGCAGGGTTGAAGGTACAAAAGTTGAAGGTTGTATCAGACATGGTGTTGATGGAACTGGGCACCACATATGTGATTTTGGGTATGTAGTGGTTAGAAACTCTTGGAGATACCACAATTAACAGGAAGACACAAACATTGAGATTTCTTTGTAGTGATCAAGAAGTAACTCTACAACGGGATAAAACCTTTACGAAATGAATCAATATCTCTTAGGCTATGCGTAGAGAGCTACAAGAAGAGGGTCAACCTCCGTTGGTAGAATGCAGTAGTTTGACGATAGATTTAGCTAACTAGGAGTAGATACCAGACGAGATAGACATGTATTGAGCAGTTTTGGTCAGGTATTTGCAGGTATTGAGAAGGTCTGGTAAGACTAGCAATGGTAAGGATTGCGAGAAGGTCTTTTTGAGTGATAATCACAAAGGTAGTTTATGTTTGTTTATGTTTATGTAACATGTTTATGTAACATATGTCTTTCTATCTATGTCACATGACTATGTACACCATATGTGGCTAAATTATTAAAAAAAGAACACACACAAGCAGCTAATTGAACTGTTGTAAGAGGCACTAATCGGATGTATGAAGTGATGCTTGCAGGAGACTATCATCGTGTTTGCTTGCAAAGGAGGATTTTCACATGTAGGAAGTTTGAGATTTGTGGCATTCCTTGTGAGCATGCTTATGGAATTATTATTGAGAGAAACCTACTTGCAGAGGATTATTTTTGTTGTTGGTTCAGGACAAACCTTTGGAAAAGAAACTACACAGACGACATGGGTCCACAAAGGGGTCCACCACATTGGCCTAGAACTGGTGGTGTAGTTGTTCATGCCCCTCAACAGCCTACAATTGATGATTAATCTCAATCGAACAAAAAGATGAACAAATCAAACAAGAAAAGGAAGAAAGGAGTGAATGAGTCTCTAACCAAATAGAAACAATCTGAGAATAAAAACACTATGCATTGTAAAGTTTGTGGTCAACCTGGTCATAATAGCAGGAGACAAAAGAATGGACATTCTCATGTTTGTGTTTAACTTTGAGATTATGATGATATGATTTCATTAAAATTCACATGGTTTTTCTAATTCATGTAGGCATCTCAATGTCAAGTTGAACCATCACAAGGCTCTTTATAAGATGGTGTTGTTTTGTTTTATGTTTTTTGTGTTATCGGCTTTAACGATTACAATATTGGTTTTTGTGTATTTGGTTTTCGTTTGTCTCTTTTGTATGAATGATGTCGAGACAAAAAAAAGTTTTTAAATTTCTCTAAAAAATATCATATTTTAACACAAATACCACTCATATATAACACAAATACCACTCATATATAACATAAATACATTAATTATGTCTCTAATTTTGGTCCAAACATGTCATATATAACACAAATACCACAACAATGTGTTTAAACAACACAAATACCACAATCATGTCTTTCATCTTGGAAAAATAACACAATACCATAACCATCTTTAAACAACAACAAAGCAGAATTACCACAATAATGTCTTTAAACAACAACTACATACTACCAATAAACCTACTCATAGATTATAATACCTCTCCATTATCTCTTTCTCGAGCTTCATTTGAATCTTCTCACACACCTTGAAATTCTCACACCTAATGAATCTATTTCATTTAGATGAGCCTCATCAACTTGTTTAAAAGTGTGGTTACCATTCCTAAGCTACAACATTAACAAAAAAGACATAATTAAACCAATTTTAATAAAACATAACAATGTTCGTAATGAACATTTATAACACAATCTAAAAATGATAACGAATTAAATATACCTTGTTTGTTACAACATAAGAACAACGGGAATACCTACGATATGGATTTGCGTCCGATTTTGATGTGAGATCCACCACTCGATGCCCACGTTTACATTTCTTTGGAACTCTTAAAGTTCTTCCTCTATGAGGTGTGATTGATGAAGAAATCGAATGCCCAGATTCAGTACTCATTTTAGATATCGAAAATTTTGGGAGAAATCTTATTTAAACAAAATTAGGGTTCTAAGCGTTTGATTTTGGGGATTTTATTTACGGATTAACGAATCAAAATAGTGGGTTACAGGTTGGGTTACGGTTCCAGTTAAACAAGGTTTTTGTTAAATAAGGTTTTGGTTTGGTAGTCAGTATGATTTGTTAATATTATGTCAACCCGTGAATTTGAGAAAAATTGGTTGAAATTGATATTCATGGGCAATTAAACATTACAAGTTTGATCCATGTACAATTAGACATAGATAAAATTTTGGTGTGGAGTTTCGGTATATGAAAGTTCTCGTGGGGAAATAGACAGTTTTCTCAAGGTAGTGCCATGATATTTTTTTAAAACAATAGTAGAAAAATCCATTACCGTGAATTATAGACCACATTTAAAACTTAATTTTTACTAATATTGTTGAATGCGAAGGAATTATTCAACACACATATTTTGTGTCGAAATCACCGATGAAGTCACATTTTCTTTTTAATAATTTACTCTTTGAATTTTGAACAGACTTGCTGTTTTCTCCTCCTATAAGAAAATATTAAAACTCGTCTAAAACAAAATATATAGAAAATGATGATTTATATATGTATACCTCAAAAATACAAGACAATCGCTTACCAATTTAATCGTTTTAGCAAACGCACTCCAACCCGTTGTGAAAATATGTCTACGTTGTGTACCTATTTAATTATTAGGAGACTAATGAAGATCAACAATCACTAATCATGATTTCACGTTAGATGAATATTTTACCTCTTAAAATGTGTTTAATCTCAATTCATAACCATGAAGATCTTTAGCAACTATTTCTTGAGTTGGATTTGATTGAGACATATCCTAAAGATTAATTCAATACAAAATTTATAGCTACAATTAGATTAAGAAAAATTATTCGGTTAAGTGAAAAATATCAATGGTGGACATTCAATGGCTTGTCTTTTTGGAATAGTCAATCATCCACGTGTACTCGTTTCGGGGTGGTTAGTATTTTTTGTGAAGGAATTATATTTTGGTTTAATTTTAAATAAAGTTTGTTACTATTTGACTAAAATTTTCTGGTGTAGCCTTTTAAAGTTGAAAATACCATCAAATTACAAAAAATGTTTCACAAACTATTAAAAACCAGAAATACAATAAGATGATAAATAAAAAGAGTTAAACCTACTCTATATGGCCTTGAAGAAAATAATATTCTTTTTCTCCAACTTTCGGAAGATTAAAAAAAAGTCCAGCATATAAGCACCCAACTTCCTTAAAACTTTGTTTAGATTCGTAGAAAACACGTTATTAGATCTTTCTTAATTTCGTGAAACTTGATGCGGGAGCAAATGTTATAAATGTTATAAATGAAGAGGGAGCAGATGTTATAAGGGTTATAACAAAAGAGGGAGCAGATGTTATAAGGGTTATAACAAAAGGCGAAAAGGAAAGTGGGCTTTTTCTCACTATCTTGGTCCAAGTCCAATCAATTGCCTAAGATTAAATGAAGACTAAGGGGGCTGAATGGAGTCAAAGAGTCATTTTCGTCACATTTAAAGACTACAATTATCTAAGTGTTTTAATTACTCATTTTAGAAGTTTGAAAGTTTTTTAGGGATCCCAAAGGTCTTGTATACCTTTGGTTGCATTTATTTCAAGTTTCTATGTAATTCCTCTATATAAGGAGGCTCTCTTCCATTGAATAAATCAGATTATTGAGTATAAGAATTTGGAGAGTCTTTGTGACCCCTTGGATCTGTTTAGATCATATTACTTTATCCTTTGGTTTTGGGAGAGCCATTGGTGGTGTTCTTTGAGCGTCTTTATCACTTGTTGTGGTGCAAGTGTGGTGTTAGCTCAGCGGGTTTCTTTATCGATTCTGGTGCTTCGGCTTTACGAATCGTGGTGATCTATCCCGTTTCTTCCTTAGCCACTTCTATCCTGTTTCGTTTTATCATTCACTCCGTTCGCTTCCGAGTTTAACGCATCAAAGTGGTATCAGAGCTAATCCAGGTTGTTGGAGTGAAGTCATCATGGATTTTCCTAGAGGATTGACTCTTGAGCAAGCACAAGCTGAGCGTATGACCAGAGAAATGGCGGATCTACGAGAGCAAGTGCAAGAGATGGTTCAAGCTTTCAATAACATGAACGTGCAAGGGCAGCCAAGGAGACAAAGTGTTGCACAAGACCGTTCATCTTCGGATGAAAGTGAATTTTCTTCTCATGGTTCTGATCTTGATCCAGATATTGTCATGGAACGTGGGAGAAGAAGAAGGGACAACCGTCCACAACATCATCAACGTCATTATGAGAAAGAACTTAAGGTGGAATAGAACTTTCAAGGTGGCCTTTGAATATGGATAGAGCCAGATTTTATAGCAATATGACGATGAGAAGAAGTCTAAGGTAGCAACTTTCCTTGAGGTTGGCTTAAGGGTCCATGCTATAGAGCCTTTGAATATAGTGGGATACACATATGACGATCACGGGCGTGTTAAGAGAAGGAAAGACCCGTATTAGGTCTTGGGAGAAGCTGAAGCGACTTATGAAGAGAAGATTCTTACCCGATGATTACAAGCAAGATTTGTACTTGAAGCTTACACACTTGCAGCAAGAGAAGAGCACCGTTGAGGAGTATACAAGAGAGTTTGATCTTCTACAACTAAGGTGTGATGTTCAAGAGCCACAAGAGAGGACCATGGCACGTTTTGTACATGGATTGAATGAAGATATTGCATCTAAGGTGCAGCTACAATCTTTCTGGACTCTTGATGACGTGAAGAAGCTTGCTATCAAGGTGGAGAAGCAGGTTAAAGGGGGAAAGAAGCCATACACTAGACCTTTCAACTCCGGTTCTTCTTTTACTCCAATGGTGGGTATTAAGAGTGAACCTAGCAGCAACACTAAGAAGGTTGAATCAAAGGTCACTACCACACCTACTGATCTTACTACGAGGAAGAAATGCTTTAAGTGTCAAGGCTTTGGGCATTTTCAAGCCGATTGTCCCAATCGAAGGATTATGACAATACAAGAAATCCAAGAGATTGAGGAAGAATTGAAGAAGGAGTCTCTAGATTTGGATGCTGTGGATCAGAAAGTTCAAGATGATGGTGATGAAGTCATTGAACACCCTGATCATGGAGACTTATTGGTGATTCGAAGAGCTTTGCATTCTGTTTCTATAAGAGAAGAAGCACAACGAGAGAACATTTTTGAAACTCGTTGCACGATTTTGGGGAAAGTATGCAGCGTGATCATTGATAGTGGGAGTTGTACTAATGTGGCGTCTAGTACACTTGTGGAGAAGCTAAACTTGCCTACTACAATGCATAAGCAACCATACAAGCTGAAGTGGTTGAATGATGGAAGTAAACTTCGGTGTCTAAGCAAGTTCTGGTTTCATTCTCTATTGGAAAGAACTACCAAGATAAGGTGCTTTGCGATGTTATTCCAATGGATGCTTGTCACTTGTTACTTGGGAGGCCTTGGGAGTTTGATAGGAGAGCTATGCATGATGGGTACAAGAATACTTATTCTTTCCACAAGGATAAGAAGCAGATCACATTGGCTCCATTGGTACCTACTCTACGTGATGAAACAGAGAAAATACAAGAAAAGAAGAGTAGAGAAAGTCTTTTCTTAGGAGAATCTCGGGTTGTGAGGAAACTTGATGAGGGCAAGGAAGTTTTTGCGCTGTTGGTGGTTGAGAAGAATGATGTTATAAAAGTTATAAGCACACATCCAATGATGCAGCAGCTATTAAAAGAGTTCATTGATGTGTTTCCCGAAGATTTACCACCCGGTTTGCCTCCTCTAAGGGGTATTGAGCATCAAATTGATTTGTTACCTGGTGCACCTCTTCCAAACCGACCAGCTTATAGATGTAACCCGAAGAAAGCTAAAGAGTTGCAGAGACAAGTTGAAGAGCTGATTACAAGAGGCTATGTAAGGGAGAGCATGAGTCCATGTTTTGTGCCTGCTCTACTTGTTCCCAAGAAGGATGGCTCAAAACTGAATGTGGTGGCAGATGCACTCTCAAGGAGGTATGCTTTGATCTCTATCCTTGATTCTCGGATTATGGGTTTTGAGATGTTGAAAGAACTCTATGATGAAGATCTAGACTTTACACAAGTCTACAATGAGTGCAAGAAGGGAGTTTCAAATCAGTTTCTACTACAAGATGGATTTCTTTTCAAAAGAAACAAGTTGTGTGTTCCTAAGAGTTCTATGAGGGAGTTATTGATTCGTGAGGCACATGGTGGTGGCTTAGCTGGTCATTTTGGAATCAATAAGACGCTAGACATGCTGCAAGAGCATTTATTTTGGCCGAAGATGGCGAAGGATGTTCATACTATAGTGGAAAGGTGTGCAACTTGTCAAAGGATGAAAAGTCATTTCCAACCGGGACTTTACACTCCTTTTACCGGTTCCTATGCAGCCTTGGGATGATGTGAGCATGGATTTCATTGTGGGATTGCAAAGAGCTCAGAGGGGAAAGGATTCAATCATGGTGGTTGTTGATCGGTTCAGCAAGATGGCCCACTTTATACCTTGTCACAAGACGGATAATGCAAGTAATGTTGTTGATTTGTACTTTAAGGAGGTTGTGCGTCTTCATGGAGTTCCAAAGACCATTGTTTCTGATCGTGATTCAAAGTTTCTAAGCTACTTTTGGAAGACTTTGTGGAGATTACTTGGTACTAAGCTTCTCTTTAGTACTTCTTGTCATCCACAAACCGATGGCCAAACAGAGGTAACAAACAGAACTTTGACTATGCTTTTGAGGGGTTTAATCAAGAAGAACTTAAAGGAATCGGATTTGAAGTTGGCTCAAGCTGAGTTTGCTTACAATAGATCAACGAGCTACACTACAAAACGGTCACCTTTTGAGGTAGTGTATGGCGTGAATCCTCTCTCTCCCATTGATCTAGTTCCTTTACCCCTGCGGCTTTCAAGCAAACTATGAAGCAGCCGAGAGAGTTAAGACAATGAAGAAGCTGCACGAATATGTTCGAGCTGAGATTGAGAAGGCTAATGAGAAGTACAAAAACAAAGCCAACAAGCACCGACGAGTTAAGTCTTTTCAACCTGGTGATCTGGTTTGGTTGCGCTTGAGAAAGGAGAGGTTTCCAACTAAGCGCAAGTCAAAGCTCATGCCAAGATCAGATGGTCCATTCAAGGTACTTGAGAAGTATGGAGAGAATGCTTACAAACTTGAACTTCCAGGTGAATATGGAGTTTCAGCTACTTTCAAAGTGGGGGATCTTTCTCCATATGTTGAGGATGAAGAGTTGCTTGGATTTGAGGTCAAATCCTTTTGAACCGGAGAGAATGATGCGGGAGCAAATGTTATAAATGTTATAAATGAAGAGGGAGCAGATGTTATAAGGGTTATAACAAAAGAGGGGAGCAGATGTTATAAGGGTTATAACAAAAGGCGAAAAGGAAAGTGGGCTTTTTCTCACTATGTTGGTCCAAGTCCAATCAATTGCCTAAGATTAAATGAAGACTAAGGGGGGGCTGAATGGAGTCAAAGAGTCATTTTCGTCACATTTAAAGACTACAATTATCTAAGTGTTTTAATTACTCATTTTAGAAGTTTGAAAGTCTTTTAGGGATCCCAAAGGTCTTGTATACCTTTGGTTGCATTTATTTCAAGTTTCTATGTAATTCCTCTATATAAGGAGGCTCTCTTCCATTGAATAAATCAGATTATTGAGTATAAGAATTTGGAGAGTCTTTGTGACCCCTTGGATCTGTTTAGATCATATTACTTTATCCTTTGGTTTTGGGAGAGCCATTGGTGGTGTTCTTTGAGCGTCTTTATCACTTGTTGTGGTGCAAGTGTGGTGTTAGCTCAGCGGGTTTCTTTATCGATTCTGGTGCTTCGGCTTTACGAATCGTGGTGATCTATCCCGTTTCTTCCTTAGCCACTTCTATCCTGTTTCGTTTTATCATTCACTCCGTTCGCTTCCGAGTTTAACGCATCAAAACTATACAAAGTTCATTGAGGAACTTAGAAGCACTCATCTTGTTTTAAACTATGTTTCGAGCCGTAGAAATTGTGTTGTTAGATGTTTCATAAGTTCTTGAAACTAGTAAAAAGATCATTAATGCACTTATAAGAGCTCATCTTGCTTAAAACTTGGTTTAGAGTCGTAGAAA
Organism: Cochlearia excelsa; assembly: GCA_963556525.1. Taxonomy (NCBI): domain Eukaryota; kingdom Viridiplantae; phylum Streptophyta; class Magnoliopsida; order Brassicales; family Brassicaceae; genus Cochlearia; species Cochlearia excelsa. The sequence goes on from CAUVZT010000045.1 coordinate 98,067, forward strand.
TCGTATTGTTAGATGTTTCATTAGTTCGTGAAACTTGTAAAAAAATCATTGAGACACTTATAAGCACTCATCTTGCTTCAAACTTGGTTTAGAGTCGTAAAAACACATTGTTAGATGTTTCATAAGTTCGAGAATCATTTTCAAAGATTATTGAAGCACTTATAAACAATAATCTTGGTTAAAACTTGGTTTAGTCGTAGAAAACACGTTGTTAGATGTTAAATAAGTTCGTGAATCTTGTTGAAAGATCATCGAGTCATTTATAAGAAATAATCTTGCTTAAAATTTTGTTTATAGTCGTAGAAAACGAGTTGTTAGATGTTTAATAAGTTCGTGAAACCTGTTCCAAGATTATTAAGGCATTTATAAGCAATCATCTTGTTTAAAACTTGGTTTAAAGTCGTAGAAAACGCTATGTTAGATGTATCATAAGTTCGGAAAACATGTTCTAGGATAATTGAGGTATTTATAAGCACTCATCTTGCATAAAAAAAATTTTAGAGTCGTATAAAACACGTTGTTAGATGTTTCATAAGTTCGTGAAACTTATACAAAGATAATTGAGGCACTAATAAAAACTCATCTTGCTTAAAACATTGTTTAGAGTCTAAGAAAACGCGTTGTTAATTGTTTCATATGTTCGTGAAACTTGTACAATGATCATTGAGGGATTTATAAGCACTCATCTTGCTTTACAAAATGTTTAGAGTCGTCGAAAAACGCATTGTTAGAAGTTTCATAAGTTTGTGAAAAAATTTGAAATATCATTGAAACTTATAAGCACTCATCTTGCTTAATACTTGGTTTAGGATCGTTGAAAACCCGTTGTTAGATGTTTCATAAATCCTTGAAACTTTTACAAAGATCATTGAGGAACTTATAAGCACTCATCTTTCTTTAAACTTGTTTTAATGTCGTAGAAAACGAGTTGTTAGATGTTTCATAAAATCGTGAAACTTGTACAAAGATCTTTGAGGCACTTATAAGGATTCATCTTGCTTCGAACTCGGTTTAGAGTGGTAAAAACACATTGTTAGTTGTTTGATAAGTTCGTGAAACATTCTCAAAGATTATTGAGGCACTTATAAACAATAATCTTGCTTAAAACTTGGTTTAGTTGTAGAAAACGCGTTGTTAGATGTTTAATAAGTTCGTGAAACTTGTTCAAAGATCATTGAGTCACTTATAAGAAATAATCTTTCTTAAAAATTAGTTTAGAGTCGTAGAAAACACGTTGTTAGATGTTTAATAATTTCGTTAAACTTGTTTAGAGATTATTAAGGCATTTATAAGCAATCATCTTGCTTAAAACTTGGTTTATAGTCGTAGAAAATGCGTTGTTAGGTGTTTCATAAGTTCTTGAAACTTTTACAAAGATCATTGAGGCACATATAACCATTCATCTTGCTTAAAACTTGGTTTAGAGTCGTAGAAAACGCATTGTTAGATGTTTCATAAGTTCGTAAAAAATTTTCAAAGATCATTGAGGCACTTATAAGCACTCATCTTCCTTAAATATTGTTTTAGAGTCGTATAAATCGCGTTGTTAGATGTTTCATAAGTTCGTGAAACTTGTACAAAGATCATTAAGATATTATAAGCACATATCTTGTTTCAAATTTAGTTTAGATTCATCGAAAACGTGTTGTTAGATGTTTTAAGATAGATCATGTAAGCACTAGAATTTTTAGAGTCGTAGATCATTGAGCCACTTATAAGCACTCATCTTGCTTTAAACGTAGTTTAGAGTCGTAGAAAACGTGTTGTTAGATATTTCATAAAGTTTGTGAAACTTGTTCAAAGATCATTGAGGCACTACTAAGAACTCAATTTTCTTTAAAGTTGTTTTAGAGTCGTAGAAATTGCTTTATTAGATGTTTCATAAGTTCGTGAAATCTTGTACAAAGACCATTGATGCACATATAAGAACTAATATTTCTTAAAACTTGAACTAGAGTCGTCGAAACACCATTGCCAGATGTTTCATAAGTTCTTAAAACTTGTACAAAACTTGGTTTAGAGTTGTAGAAAACGCGTTGTTAGATTTTTCATAAGTTCGTGAAACTTGTAAAAAGATCATTGAGGCACTTATAAGCACTCGTCTTGTGTAAAACATGGTTTATAGTCATATAAAACCCGTTGTTAGATGTTTCATAAGTTCCTAAAACTTTTACAAAAATCATTGCGTCACTAATAAGAACTCATCTTGGTTACAATATTGTTTAGAGTCGTAGATACTGCGTAGTTAGATGTTGAATTAGTTCTTAAAACTTGTTCAAAGATCATTAAGGCACTAATAAGATTTCACCTTGCTTACTACTTGCATTAGATTTGTAGAAAATCCGTTGTTAATTAGATGTTTCATAAGTTTATTGAACTTGCACAAATATCATTGTGGTACTAATTAGAACTCATATTGGTTCAAACATGGTTTAGAGTTGTAGAAAACGCGTTGTTAGATGTTTCATGAGATCAGGAAACTTGTACAAAGATCATTGAGGCACTTATAAACACTCATCTTACTTAAAACGTGGTCTAGAGTCGTAGAAAACTCGTTGTTAGATGTTTCATAAGTTCGTGAAACTTGTACAAAGATCAGTCATGCACTTATAAAAACTCATATTTCTTCAAACTTAGTTTAAAGTAGTAGATAACGCATTGTTATATGTTTCATAAGTTTATGAATCTTGTAAAAAGATCATTGAGGCACGAATCATAACTCATCTTGCTTAAAACTTGGTTTAGAGTCGCAGAAAACACGTAGTTATAGGTTTCATAAATTCATGAAACTTGTAGAAAGATCATCGAGGTACTTATAAGCATTTATCTTGCTTAAAAATTGGTTTAGATTCGTAGAAAACACGTTTTTAGATATTTTATTAGGTCTTGAAACTTGTCAAAAGATCATTGAGGCACTTATAAGCATTCATCTTTCTTAAAACTTGGTTTAGATTCGTAGAAAACGTGTTGTTAGATGTTTCGTAATTTTTTTGAAACTTGTACAAAGATCAGTGGGGCACTAATAAGAACTCATCTTGTTTAAAACATGGTTAAGAGACGTAGAAAACCCGTTGTTTTATGTTTCATATATTCCTGAAACTTGAACAAAGATTATTGATCCAATTAAAAGCACTCGTCTTGTAACAACTTGGTTTAGATTCCTAAAAACGCGTTGGTAGATATTTCATTAGTTCTTGAAACTTTTACAAAGATCATTGAGGCACTTATATGCATTCATCTTGCTTAAAAATTTGTTTAGATTCGTAGAAAACGCGTTTTTAGATTTTTGGTAATTTTGTGAAACTTCTACAAAAATCAATGCCCACTAATAAGAACTCATTTTCTTTAAACCTTGGTTAAGAGTCGTAGAAAATTTGTTGTTAGATTTTTTATAAATTCATGAAACTTGTACAAAGATTATTGAAGAACATATAAGCACCCATCTTGCTTAAAACTTGGAATAGAGTCATAGAAAACGCATTGTTATATGTATAATAAATTCGTAAAACTTATTCAAAGATCACTGAGGCACGTAGAAGCAATACACTTGCTTGATACTTGGTTTATAGTAGTAGAAAACGCATTGTTAGATGTTGCATAAGTTCGTCAAACTTATACAAAGATCATTAATGCACTAATAAGAACTCATCTTTATTAAAGCTTTGTATAGAGTCGTAGAAAACGCGTTGTTATATGTTTCATAAGTACGTGAAACTTGTACAAAGATCATTGAGGCACTTACATGCACTCATCGTTTTTAAAATTTGGTTTAGGGTCATAGAAAACGCGTTGTTAGATGTTTCATTAGTTCGTGAAACTTGTTCAAAGATCATTGAGGACCTTATAAGCAGTTATCTTGCTTGAAACTTGGTTTATAGTTTTAGAAAACGCATTTTTATATGTTTCTTAAGTTCGTGAAACTTTGTCAAAGATCATTGAGGAACTTATAAGCAATCATCTTCCTTATAAATTCATAAGTTTATGAAAATTCTAGATAGAACATTGAGACACTTATAAACACTCATCTTGCCTAAAACTTGGCCTATAGTCGTAGAAAACTCGTTGTTAGATGTTTCATAATTTCGTAAAACTTGTTCAAAGATCATAGAGACACTTATAAGCACTCATGTTCCTTAAAATTTGGTTTAGAATCATAGAAAACGCGTTGTTAGATGTTCATAGGTTCTTGAAACTTTTACAAAGATCATTGAGACACTTATAAGCACTCATCTTGGTTAAAAATGGTTAATAGTCGTAGAAAATACATTGTTAGATGTTTCAAAAAGTTCGAGAAACTTATAAATATATCCTTGTGGCAATAATAAGAACTCATCATGCTTACAACTTGGTTTGGTGTCGTAGAAAATGCATTATTAGATGTTTCATAATTTCGTGAAATTTATCCAAAGATCATTAAGGCACCTATAAGTACTCATCTAGCTTCAAACTCGGTTTAGTCGTAGAAAATACTATGTTAGATGTTTCATAATTAAGTTAGTGAAACTTGTACAAAGATCATTGAGGGACCAATATTCACTCATCTAGCTTCAAACTCGGTTTATAGTCGTAGAAAATGCTCTGTTAGATGTTTCATAAGTTCGTGAAACTTGTACAAAGATCATTGAGGCACTTATAAGCATTCATCTTTCTTTAAAATTGGTTTAAAGTTGTAGAAAAGGCATTGTTAGATGTTTCATAAGTTCGTAAATCTTGGTTATAGATCATTGAGACACTAATAAGTATTCATCTTGCTTAAAACTTGGTTTAGAGTCGTAGAAACGTGTTGTTAGATGTTTCATAAGTTCGTGAAACTTATAAAAATATCATTACGGAAGTTATAAACACTCCACTTTCTTAAAACTTGGTTTAGAGTCGTAGAAAACACGTTGTTAGATGTTTCATCAATTTATGGAACTTGTACAAAGATCAAAGAGGCACTTATAAGCACTCATTTTTCCTATAACTTGGTTTAGAGTCGTAGAAAATGTGTTGTTAGAGGTTTCATCGATTCGTGAAACTAGTACAAAGATCATTCAAGAACTTAGAAGCACTCATCTTGCTTTAAACTTCTTTTCGAGGCATAGAATTTGAATTGTTAGATGTGTCCTAAGGTCGTGAAACTAGTAAAAATGCCATTGAGGGACTTATAAGAACTCATCTTTCTGAAAACTTGGTTTAGAGTCGTAGAAAACGTGTTGTTAGATGTTTCATAATTTCTTGAAATTTGTATAAAAATCATTGCGGCACTTACAAGCACTAATCTTGCTTAAAAATTTGTTTTCAGTCGTAGCACACATTATTAGATGTTTCATAAGTTCGTGAAACATTTTTAAAGATTATTGATGCACTTATAAATAATAATCTTGCTTAAAACTTGGTTTAGATTCGTAGAAAACGCGTTGTTAGATGTTCAATAAGTTTGTGAAACTTGTTCAAAGATCATTGAGGCATTTAAGAGGAATCATTTGCATAAAAATTGGTTTATAGTCGTAGAAAACGTGTTGTTAGATGTTTCATAAGTTCGTGAAACTTTTACAAAGATCATTGAGGCACTTATAAGTACTCATCTGGCTTAAAAGTTTGTTTAGAGTCATAGAAAACGAGGTGTAAGATGTTTCATAACTTGTTCAAAGATCATTGAGGAACTTATAAGATATAATTTGTTGATTTAATGAGAGATTATTGAAGATTCATGAAGTATTAGAAGCGATTTAGAAGATTAGTGTTCTTGTGTTCATGAAGAACATCAAGAACATAGAGACAGAGAATAAGAATATAGTTAAAGATAATCTTTTTAATTATCATGTTTTGTTGCTAAAAATACATGTGAGTAAGTGGACATATATGTAGCAACAAGAAAAAGGAGGAAAGAAGAATGCGCCTTGACTTCTATCCGCAAATAGCCTAGGTGCGTAGATCGTGGTCCCCAAGCGCCGCTGGAGCGTGGTGCGAGTGGTGCGCAGGCGTCTTGATGAGATCTTGACCCAAGATTGATGGCTTTGGCGTGATGAGCTAATGGTTTTGGTGGTGATAAGATTAGAGTTTGCGGAAGATGAAAAGAGATGAATGATTCGGTATGAAAAGAGATGGTTTGGTAGCTTGCGGTTTGGATGAATGAAGTGATGATGATGGTATAATCAAGTGATCTATGAAAGGATCAAATGAAGAGATAGATAGCTGCTACTTAGTTGATTCTCACAAAAAGTAGACAGAATTTCTTCGAAGAAGAAAAGGGGTTTTGTTGGATTCACTCTGATCTTTAAAAAAACACTCATATGATCCAAATATGTTATCATAACAAAAGGATGGATGTTTTATTCATAGATTTCGACCATAATATATAGAGGAAGGAGATAACAAAGGCTCCTTCTCGAAAATGACATAAAGAAATAAATAAAACAAAGACTACATGCAAAGCTCTTCGGTAATTATGTTTTCTTTATTCTTCTTTCAAACCTTCCACTTTATTTAGAGTCTTTGACAAGATCAAAATATTTCTAAGTAGTATAGATGGAAGTGATTTATCTAGCCTCATTAAAACCTATGCTTGAGAAAACCCAATGGGACAAAACCGAAGCATAGGAAAAAGAGTACTAGATAAACCACTTAACTACTTAGTGAATACCTTGATCTTCTTTCAATGCTTGAGTGATGTTGATGTAGCTTGTTACGTCCTCATGCTCCTTGACTTGAGATTCCTTAGCATATCCTCCACGATCTTAGCTAGCTCATTTGCTTTGTTTCTTGTGATCGCTCCATTCGGTATCTCCAAAGTCTTGGAAATGTCTTGAGCCTCCTTTGTATCAAAGTCCGTTTGTGAACCATTAAGGATCACATCACGTATGGACTACACTTGCCTAACGGCTATAATCTAACAATAACTTCTTCCTCTCTTTGATTCTCCTTTGCCATTTTGTCCCTTTTTCACATTGTAGATTCTTTGAAGAGTTCTTGGGCTTTCTTGAAACGCAAGAAAGGTCTTTACCTTGGTGAACAAGACACTCAATGACTTGTCCGCGTAAAGCCTTAGCCTATTCAATACTCCCCCGCAAGCTTAGCCTAATGCAATGGCTAAGCTTGGAGCCCGCATATACTTGCCTCATTAAAACATTGGTGAGAAAACCACATGGGATAAAATTCACCTATGGGAAAAGAGTACAAGTTTATGTGGTTTGGAACTTGGGCTTGAGTAGCCCGTGTAAGTCCAAGTCTAGGTAGAATGGACTCACAAACCTTCAAACTTGCGGACTTGGTGAAGATATCCGCGAGTTAATCTTGGCTCTTGGTGTAGCATGGAAAGATTGTGCCCTTGATCAATTGTTCCCGAACCTTGTGGCAATCTATCTCTATGTGATTGGTCCTCTCATGAAAGACGAAGTTAGATGCAATGTGTATATTCGCTTCATTATCACAATGCATAGTCATGGGAGAATCAAATTCTAAACTTGATATTAAGGAGTCTTAGCCGGTTTAGCACCTATCATGTCTACAACATTTAAAAGGTAAAGAGTGTACTTTCTTTGGAAAAAAAATAAACCCTCTTCGGATCTACACACCTCAATCCCAAGAAAGTACTTTAGCTTACCAAGATCCTTAATATCAAATTTAGATTTAAGATAGTTCTTGGTTTCTTGAATGCCTACCTTGTTGTCCCCGAGAGATGATAATATAATCTACATAAACGAGGACAACCATTATACCTTCCTGGCTTTGATGGGTAAAGAGTGTGTTTTCGGCTTGTGATATGTTGAATCCTTTAGACATCAAGGTTGATATAAGCTTGTGGTACCAAGCTCTTGGTGATTGTTTAAGACCATAGATTGCTTTCCTTAGCCTTAGAGCTTTTCCCGGTGTAATAGTCTTCTCTAAGTCTTGTGGTGGTGTCATGTACACTTCCTCCTCAAGTTCTCCTTTTAGGAAGGTTTCATTCTCCTCCATGGCTTTGTTTTCGGCTTTAACCACATCAAGTCATACTTATTGCTTCATTGCTTCTTCATAAGACTTTGGTATCAAGTGTTGATCTATCGAAGTAGTGAAAGCTTGAAGTTCTTGAGGAAAGCTTTCTATAGAGCATACGGCTTGAGTGGGATGAGCTACGGATTTAGCATTGAAGTAGACTCTAGAAACACCTTGGTTCTTTATCCTCATACTTCCACTTAGAGCCGATGGTTCTTTTTGTTCTTGTTCTTGAGATGCATCTTGGTTCTTGTTCTTTATCCTCATGCTACTCCTTAGAACCAGCGGTTCTTCTTCTTGAGACACACTTTGGTCATGAACTTCTTCTTGATCATGACTTTGATCACGTTGTTGAATCATTTGGACATTATATTCACCCCGGTCCCATCAGCCTTGTGATTCAAAACCGGCTTGCTCATTGTTGTTTCCCCCCCTCATGATGAAGGTGGGTCTCTTGAGTTGGTTCTTCTTTTCTTGATTCCTCAACAAGACGCATACCAAGACTTCTCATTAAGTTGTAGTGTAACATTGATCTATGTGGATTCGATCCCTAAATACTACACGAATTGTTGTGCACTTGCAGTAGTTTAGTTTAGGGTTAAAACTCTGAGTATTATAAACTTATACAAATATCATTTCAAAAATAATAAGAACTCATCATGCTTAAAACTAGTTTTGGAGCCGTAGAAAACGCATTGTTATATTTTTCATAAGTTTGTGAAACTTATACAAAGATCATTGAGGAAATTATAAGCACTCATATAGCTTCAAAATTGGGTTAGAATCTTAGAAAACGTATTGTTAGATATTTCATCAGTTCGTAAAACTTGTACAAAGATCATTGAGGCACTTAAAAGCACTCATCTTGCGTGAATATTGGTTTAGAGTCGTAGAAAACATGTTGTCTGATGTTTCATAATTTAGTGAAACTTGTTCAAAAATCATTGAGGCACTAATAAGCATTCATATTTCTTAAAACTTGGTTTAGAGTCGTAGAAAACGCGTTGTTAGATGTTTCATAAGTACGTGAATCTTTTACAAAGATCATTTAGGAACTCATTAGAACTCATCTTGCTTAAAACTTGTACTAGAGTCGAAGAAAACTCATTGTCTGTTGTTTCATAAGTCCTTAAAAACATGTACAAGGTTCATTGCGACACTAATAAGAACTCATCTTGCTTAAAACTTGGTTTAGAGTCGTAGAAAACTCGTTACTAGATGTTTCATAAGTTCGTGAAACTTTTCTAAGTACATTGAGGCAATAATAAAACTTATATTTCTTCAAATTTGGTTAAGAGTCGTAGAAAATGCGTTTCAAGATTTTTTAATAGTTCGGGAACCTTGTTTAAAATTCATTGAGGCAATGATGATCACTCATCTTGCTTTAAAAAAGGTTGAGAGTCGTAGAAAAGACTTTGTTAGAAGTTTCATAAATTCGTGAAACTTGTACAAAAATCATTGAGGAACTTATAAGCACTTATCTTGCTTTCTAACATGTGCTATAGTCATAGAAAACGCGTTATTAGATGTTTCATAAGTCCGTGAAACGTTTACAAATATCATTAAGGCAATAATAAGAATTCATCTTGCTTAAAGCTTTGTTTAGAGTCGTTGAAAACACGTTGTTAGATTAGATTTCATAATTTTTCTTCAAACTTTTAAAAAGATCAATGATGACACTTATAAGTATTTATCTTGATTGATTAAACATGGTTTAGAGTCATAGAAAACACGTTGTTAGATGTTTCATAAGTTCGTGAAACTTGCTAAAAGATCATTGAGTCACTTATAAGCACTCATCTTGCTTAAAACATGGGTTAGAGTCGTAGAAAACGTACTTTTAGATGTTTCATAAGCTCGTGAAACTAGTACAAAATATCATTGAGGAATTTTAAAGCAATCATCTTGCTTTAATATTTGTTTATAGTTGTAAAAATTGCGTTGTTAGATGTTTCATAAGTTCGTGAAACTAATAAAAAGATCATGCAGACACTTATAAGAAATAATCTTGCTTAAAACGTTTTTTAGAGTCGTAGAAAACGTGTTGTTTGATGTTTAATAAATTCGTGAAACTTGTAGAAAGATTATGGAGGCACTTATAATCACTCATCTTGCTTCAAACTTGGTTGGAGTCGTAGAAAACGCGTTGTTAGATATTTCATAAGTTAGTGAATCATTTTCAAAGATCATTGAGACATTTATAAACAATAATCTTGCTTAAACTTGGTTTAGAGTTGTAGAAAACGCATTGTTAGAAGTTTAATAAGTTCTTGAAATTTCTTCAAATATCATTGATGAACTTATAACTTAGTTTTTCTTAAAACATAGTTTATAGTTATAGAAAACGCGTTGTTACTTGTTTCATAAGTTCTTGAAACTTTTTCAAAGATTATTGAGGTACTTATAGGCATTCAACTTGCTTAAAAGTTTGTTTAGAGTCCTAGAGAACGCGTTGTTAGGTGTGTCATAAGTTTGTGGAAGTTGTTCAAAGATTATTGAGGCACTTATAAGAAATAATATTGCTTAAAACTTAATTTAGATTTGTAGAAAACGCGTTGTTAGATGTTTAATAAGTTCTTGAACCTTGTTCAAAGATCTTGGCGCACTTATAAGCAATCGTTTTGCTTTAAACTTGTTTTATAGTCGTAGAAAACGCGTTGTTGGATGTTTCACTAGTTCTTGAAACTTTTACAAAGATCATTCATGCCCGTATAACCACTCAACTTGCTTTAAACTTGATTTAGAGTCATAAAAAACTCGTTGTTAGATGTTTCATAAGTTCGTGAAAGATCATTGAGGAAATTTTACGCACTTATGTTCTTTAAAACTTTGTTTAAAGTCATAGAAAACGCGTTTCTTAGATGTTTCATAAGTTCATGAAACTTGTTCAAAGATCATTGAGACACTTATAAGAACTCATCTTGGTTAAAACTTGGTTTAGAGTTATAGAAAAGGGTTTGTTATATGGTTTATAAATTCGTGAAACTTGTTCAAAGATCATTGAGGCACTTATAAGAAATAATATTTCTTAAAACATGGTTTAGAGTCGTAGAAAATACGTTTTTAGATGTTTAATAAGTCCGTTGAAATTTCCCAAAGATCATTGAGGAACTTATAAGTAATCCTTTTGTTAAAAACTTGGTTTTAGCCATAGAAAACACGTTTATAGACGTTTCATAAGTTTTTGAAATTTTACAAAGAATATTGAGACACTTATAAGAACTCATCTTGCTTAAAACTTGGTTTAGAATCGTAGAAAACGCGTTGTTAGATGTTTCATAAGTTCTTGAAACTTTTTCAAAGATCATTGAATCATTTATACGCACTCATCTTGCATAAAATTTGGTTTAGAGTAATAGAAAAAGCGTTATTAGATGTGTCATAAGTTCGTGAAACTTGTTCAAAGATCATTGCGGCACTTATAAGCACTCATCTTTCTTAAAACTTGGTTTAGATTCAAAAGTTCGTCAAACTTGTTTAAAGATCATTGAGGTACTTATAGTCATAGAGAACGCAATGTTAGATGTTTCATAAATTTGTGTAACTTGTTCAAAGATCGTTGAGGCACTTATAAGCTATAGTGTAGCTTAAAACTTTGATTAGAGTTGGAGAAAACACGTTGTTACATGTTTATTAAGTTCGTGAAACTTTTTCAAAACTCATTGATTCAATTATAAGCAATCATCTTGCTTAAAAAGTGGGTTAAAGTCATACAAAACATGTTGTTATATGTTTCATAACTTTGTGAAACTTGTAAAAAGATTATTGAGGAGCTTAACGCACTCATCTTGCTTAAAATTTGGTTTATAGTCATAGAAAATGATTTTTTAGAGTCATTAGTTTGTGAAACTTATTCCAAAATGATTTAGGACCTTATAAGCGGTCATATTCCTTTAAACTTGGTTAAGAGTCGTAAAAACGCGTTATTATATGTTTCATAAATTTCTGAAAGTTTTTTAAAGATCATTGAGTCACTTATAAGCGATCATCTTGATTAAAACCTGGTTTATAGTAGTACAAAATTCGTTGTTATATGTTTCATAAATTCTCAAAACTTTTACAAAGATCATTGAAACACTTATAAGCACTCATCTTGCTTAAAAATTGGTTAACAGACATAGAAAACGCGTTGTAAGATGTTTCCAAAAGTTTGGGAAACTTATAAAAATATCATTGCGACAATAATAAGAACTCATCATGCTTAAAACTTGGTTTGGAGTCGTAGAAAACGCATTGTTAGATGTTTCATAAGTTCGTAAAAGTTGTACAAATATCATTGAGGCACATCTATACATTTATCTATCTTCAAACTCGGTTTAGTGCCGTAGAAAATGCGTTGTTAGATGTTTTATAAGTTTTTGAAACTTTTACAAAGATCATTGATGCAGTTATATACACTCATCTTTCTTAAAAGTTGTTTAGAGTCGTAGAAAACGCGTTGTTAGATGTTTAATAAGTTCGTGAAACTTTTTCAAAGATCATTGGGGCACTTATAAGAAATCATTTTGCTTTAAATTTTGTTTATAGTGGTAGAAAACTCGTTGTGGGATGTTTCATAAGTTATTGAAACTTTTACAAAGATCATTCAGGCCCTTATAATCACTCATCTTGGTTAAAACTTGATTTAGAGTCATTGAGGCACTTATAAGCAATCATTTTTCTTAAAACTTTGTTTATATTCGTGGAAAACGCGTTGTTAGATGTTTTATAAGTTCTTGAAACTTTTACAAAGATCATTGAGATAGTTATAAGCCCTTATCTTGTTTAAAAATTGGTTAATAGTCATAAAAAATACATTGTTAGAAGTTTCATAAAGTTTGAGAAACTTGAAAATATCATTGCGGAAATAATAAGAACTCATCATGCTTAAAACTTGGTTTGGTGTCATAGAAAATGCATTGTTAGATATTTCATAATTTTGTGAAACTTGTACAAAGATCATTGAGGCACCTATAATCACTCATCTAGCTTCAAAATCGGTTTAGAGTCGTAGAAAATGCGTTGTTAGATGTTTCATAAGTTCGTGAATCTTGGAAAAAGATCATTGAGGCATTAAAAGCATTCATCTTGCTTAAAACTCGCACTAGAGTTGTAGAAAACACATTGTGAAATGTTTCATAAATTCTTGAAACTCTTAAAAGGATCATTGCAACACTAATAAGAACTCATCTCGCTTAAAAATTGGTTAGGATTCGAAGAAGACACGTTGTAAGATGTTTCATATGTTCGTGAAACTTTTGCAAACATCATTGATGCATTTATAAGCACTCATGTAAATTCAAACTTGGTTTAGAGTCGTAGAAAGCGCATTGTTAGATGTTTAATAAGTTTGTGAAACTTATACAAAGATCATTGAGGCACTTATAAGCAGTCATCTTGCTTCAAACGCATTGGTAGATTTTTCATAAGTTTGTGAAACTTGTACAAAGATCATTGACGTATTTAAAAGCACTCATCTTGCTTAAAACTTGGTTTAGTGTCGTAGAAAACACGTTAATAGATGTTTCATAAGTTCGTGAAACATTTTAAAAGACCATTTAGGCACTTATAAATAATAATATTGCTTAAAAATTAGTTTAGAGACGTAGAAAACGCTTTGTTATATGTTTCATAATTTCGTAAAACTTGTTCAAATATTATTGAGACACTTAAAAGCACTCATCTTGCTTAAAACATGGTTTAGTGTCGTAGAAAACATGTTATTAGATGTTTCATAAGTTCGTGAAACTTGTAAAAAGATCATTGAGTAACTTAAAAGCTCTCATCTTGCTTAAAACTTGGTTTAGTGTCGTAGAAAATACGTTATTGGATTTTTCATAAGTTCTTGAAACATTTTCAAAGATTATTGAGGCACTTATAAAAAATAATCTTGCTTAAAAATTAGTTTAGAATCGTAGAAAAAGCGTAGTTAGATGTTTCATAAGTTTGTGAAACTTGTTCAAAGTTCATTGAAGCACTTATAAGCAATCACTTGCTTAAAACTTGGTCTATATATAGTTGTAAAAACGCGTTGTTATATGTTTCATAAGTTCTTGAAACTTTTAAGAAGATAATTGAGACAAGTTTAAGCACTCATCTTGCTTAAAACTTGGTTTAGAGTCGTAGAAACGTGTTGTCAAATGTTTCATAAGTTTGTGAAACTTGTACAAAGATCATTGAAGCACTTATAAGCACGTATCTTGCTTACAATATGGTTTAGAGTCGTAGTAAACCCGTTGTTAGATGTTTCATAAGTTCGTCAAAATTGTTCAAAGATCATTGAGGCACTTATAAGAGCTTATCTTGCTTAAAACTTGGTTTAGAGTGGTACAAAACAAGTTTCCTAAAACATGTTTGAGAATCGTAGAAACCGCGTTGTTAGATGTTTTAGAAGTTCGTGAAACTACTACAAAGATCATTGAGGAATTAGAAGCACTCATTTTGCTTTAAATTCGTTTAGAGACGTAGAAATTGGGTTGTTAGATGTTTCATAAGTTCATGAAACTAGCTATAAGACCATTGAGGCACTTATAAGAACGCATCTTGCTTTAAACATGGTTTAGAGTCTTAAAAACGCGTTATTAGATGTTTTATAAGTTCGGTAAACTTGGTCAAAGACATTGAGGCACTTATAAGCACTCATCTTGTTTAAAGCTAGTTTTAGAGTCGTAGAAAACGCGGTGTTTGATGTTTCATAAATTCGTGAAACTTGTACAAAGATCATTCATGCCATTATAAGCACCGATGAGCTTCAAACTTGGTTTATGGTTGTAGACAACGAGTTGTTAGATGTTTTATAAGTTCGTGAAACTTTTACATGGATCATTGAGGAACTTATAATCACTCATATTGCTTCAAACTAGGTTTAGAATCATAGAAAACATGTAATTAGATGTTTTATAAGTTGTTGAAACTTGTACAAAGATCATTGAGGCACTAATAAGAACTCATCTTTCTTAAAAATTCGTTTAGAGCTGTAGAAATTGAATTGTTAGATGTTTCATAAGTTCGTGGAACTAGTAAAAAGATCATTGAGGAACTTATAAAGAGCTCATCTTGCTTAAAACCTCGTTTTGAGTCGTATAAAACGTGTTGTTAGATGTTTCATAAGTTCGTGAAACTAGTAAAACAATTATTAATGCACTTATAAGAGATCATCTTGCTGAAAACTTGGTTTTGAGTCGTAGAAAACGTGTTGTTAGATGTTTCAAAAGTTCGTGAAATTTGTACATTGTGGTAATTATATGCAGTCATCTTCCTTAAAACTTGGTTTAAAGTCGTAGAAAAATGTCTTTTTAGATAATTAATAATTTCGTGAAACTTGTACCAAAATTATTGATGCACTAATATGAACTCATCTTTCTTAAAACTTGGTTTAGATTCATAGAAACCGAGTTGTTACATGTTACATAAGTTCTTGAAATTTGCACAAAGATCGTTGATGCACTAACAAAAATTCATCTTGCTTATTACTTGGTTTAGAGTCGTAGAAAACGAGTTATTAGATGTTTCATAAAATCGGGAAATATGGTCCAAGGTTATTAAGACACTTATAAGGACTGATTTAGCTTAATACTTGGTTTAAAGTCGTACAAAACGCATTATTCGATGTTTCAAAAGTTTGGGAAACTTTGTCAAAGATCATTGAGGCACTTATAAGCACTCATTTTGCTTAAATCTTGGTTTAGAGTTGTAGAAAACTTGTTGTTTGATTTTTTATAAGCTCGTGAAACTTGTACAAACATCATTGAGGCAATTATTAGCACCCATCAACTTCATACAAGGTTTAGAATCGTTGAAAACAAGTTGTTTGATGTTTCATAAATTCTTGAAACTTGTTCATGAATCATTGAGGAACATATAAGCACTCATCTAACTTCAAACTTAGTTTGGAGTCGTAGAAAACGTGTTGTTAGATGTTTCATAAGTTCGTGAAACATGTACATAGATCATTGAGGAACTTATAAGCACTCATCTTGCTTCAAACTAGGTATCGAGTCGTAGAAACGTGTTTTTAGATGTTTCATCTTGCTTATAACTTGGTTTACAGTCATAGAAAACGTGTTGTTCGATGTTTCATAAAATCTTGAAACTTGTTCAAAGATAATTAAGGCACTTATAAGCACTGTTCTTTCTTAACACTTAGTTTAGAATCATAGATAACGAGTTTTTAGATGTTTCATAAGTTCTTGAAACTTGTTCAAAGATCATTAAAGCACTTATAAGCACTCATTTTGCTTGAAAACTTGTTTAGAGTCGTTGAAAACGCGTTTTTAGATGTTTAGAGTGTACAAAACACGTTGTTAGATGTTTCATAAGTTCGTGAAACCTATACAAAGATCAATGAAGCACTTATAAGCACTCATCTAGCTTCAAATTTAGTTTAGGGCCGTAGAAAACGCGTTGTTAGATGTTTCATAAGTTTGTGAAACTTGTACATAGATCATTGAGGAACTTATAAGCACTCATATTGCTTCAAACTAGGTTCGATTCGAAAACGCGTTATTAGATGTTTGATAAGTTAGGGAATTTTGGTCAAAGATCATTGAGGGACTTATAAGCACTCATCTTTCTTAAAGCTTGGTTTAGAGTCGTAGAAAACGCGTTGTTTGATGTTTCATAAGTTTGTGAAACTTGTGATCATTGAGACAATTGTAAAAAGATCATCTGAGAAACAATGGTTTAGAGTCATAGACAACGAGTTATTAAATCTTTCATAAGTTCTCCAAACTTGGTGGAACATTAGAACTTATAAGCACTCATTGCTTCGAACAACGAGTTGTTAAAGGTGTAAAAATATGTTGTCATGTTTCAAGTCGTCTCCAAACTTGCACATGGAACATTGAGGAACTTATAAGCACTCATCTTGCTTCGAACTTGGTTTAAAGGTGTAGAAAATATGTTGTCGGGATGTTTCATAAAGTCGTGATACTTGTACAAACTACCATTGAAGCACTTATAAGCGCTCAT
Source organism: Cochlearia excelsa (assembly GCA_963556525.1). NCBI lineage: Eukaryota > Viridiplantae > Streptophyta > Magnoliopsida > Brassicales > Brassicaceae > Cochlearia > Cochlearia excelsa. The sequence continues at coordinate 114,972 of CAUVZT010000045.1, forward strand.
CTTGCTTAAAACTTGGTTTAGAGTCATAAAAAATGTGTTGTTAGATGTTTCATAAAATCGTGAAACTTGTTCAAAGATCATTGAGGAAATTATAAGCACTCATCTTGCTTAAAACTTGGTTTAGTTTTAGAAAACGAGTTGTTAGATGTTTCATAAGTTCGTGAAATTTGTTCAAAGATCATTAAGGAACTTATAAGCACTCATGTTGCTTGAAAACCTGTTTAGAGTCGTTGAAAATGCGTTGTTAGATGTTTTATAAGTTCGTGAAACTTGTATAAAGATCATTGATGAACTTATAAGCACTCATCTTGCTTTAAACTTGGTTTATAGTCATAGAAAACGTGTTGTTATATGTTTCATAAGTTCGTGAAACTTGTACAAGGATCATTGAGGAACTTAGAAGCACTAATCTTGCTTTAAACTTGGTTTAGAGTTGTAGAAAACACGTTGTTAGATGTTTCTTAAGTTCATGAAACTTGTACAAAGATCATTTAGGGACTTATAAGTAGTCATCTAGCTTCAAACTTGGTTTAAAGTCGTAGAAAAAGCGTTTTTAAATGATTTATAAGTTCGTTAAACTTTTTCAAAGATTATTGTGCACTTATAAGTACTCATATTGCTTAATATTTTGTTTAGAGTGGTAAGAAACTTTTTTTGGGATGTTTCATAAGTTCATAAAACTTGTACAAAGATCATTGTGCACTGATAAGTACTCATCTAGCTTAAAACTTAGTTTAAGGTTGAGAGAACGTGTTGTTAGATGTTTCATAAGTTCTTGAAACTTGTTCAAAGATCTTTGGGGCACTTATAAGAACTTATGTTGCATCAAATTTTGTCTAGAGTAGTAGAAAACGCGATGGTACATGTTTCAAAAGCTCTTGAAACTTGTGAAAAGATCATTGAGATGTTATAAGCACTCGCCTTGCTTCAAATTTGGTTTAGAGTCATAGAAAACGTGTTGTTAGATGTTTCATAAGTTCTTGAAACTTGTACACGTATCGTTGAGGCACTAATAAACACTCATCTTTCTTAAAACATGGTTTAGAGTCGTAGAAAAAGCGTTGTTAGATGTTTCTTTAGTTCGTGAAACTTATTCAAATATCATTAAGGCACCTATAAGCACTCTTCTTTCTAAAAACTTGGTTTAGAGTCGTAGAAAACTCGTTGTTAGATATATCATAAGTTCGTGAAAATTTTAAAAATATCATAGAGGCACTTATAAGCACTCTTCTTGCTTCAAACTTTGTTTAGAGACATAGAAAATGCGATGGTAGATGTTTTATAAGTTTGTGAAACTTGTGTAAAGATCATTAAGATCTTCTAAGCACGTATATTGCTTCAAACTTGGTTTAGAGTCATAGAAAACGCGTTGTTAGATGTTTCATAAGTTCGTAAAATTTGTACAAAAATCATTAAAGAACTAATAAGAACCCATCTTGCTTAAATCTAGGTTTAGAGTCTTAGAAAAGGTGTTGTTAGATGTATCATAAGTTCTTGAAACTTGCACAAAGATCGTTAAGCACTAATAAACACTCATCTTCCTTAAAATTTGGTGTAGTGTCGTTGAAAACACGTTTTTAGATGTTTCATAAATTTGTTGAACTTGTATAAATATCATTGAGTCCCATATAAGCATTTATGTTTCTTAAAACATTGTTAACAGTCGTAGAAATTGCATTTTATATGTGTCATAAGTTCGTGAAACTTGTAAAAAGATCATTGCGGCACTTATAAGCATTCATCTTGTTGTAAAGTTGGTTTAGAGTCGTAAAAATTGTGCTGGTAAATGTCTCATATGTTCATGAAACTTCGAAAAAGATCATAAAGATCTTATAAGCACGCATCTTGATTCAAACATGGTTTCGAGTCTTCGAAACGAGTTGTTAGATGTTTCATATATCCGTGAAACTTGTTCAAAGTTCATTGTGCCTTGATAAGCACTCATCTTGTTCTTGTTCAAAACTTGGTTTAGAGTCGTAGAAAAAGAGTTGTTAGATGTTTCATAAGTTCGTGAAACTTGTTTAAAGATCATTGAGACACTTATAAGCATTCATATTGCTTAAAACTTGGTTTAGAATCATACAAAACACGCTCGTAGATGTTTCATATGTTCATGAAACTTATTCAAAGTATTTGAGGCACTTATAAGCACTCATCTTGCTTAAAACTTGGTTTAGAGTGTTAGAAAAGACGTTGTTAGATATTCCATAAGTTCGTGAAACTTGTACAAAGATCATTGAGGGCATAATAAGAACTCTTCTTGCTGAAAAAACTTGGTTTAAAGTCGTAGAAAACGTGTTGTTAGATATTTTATAAGTTCGTGAAAATTGTACAAAGATCATTGAGGCACTTATAAGAACTTATCTTGCTTAAAAATTTGGTTTAGAGTCGTAGAAAACGCGTTTTTATATGTTTCATTAGTTTGTGAAACTTGTACAAATATCATTGATGCACTAACAAACCCTCATCTTACTTAAAACTTGGTTTAGAGTCGTAGAAAACCCGTTTTTAGATGTATCATAAGTTTTTAAAACTTGTACAAATCTCATTGAGGCTTTTATAAGCACTCATCTTTCTTACAACTTTGTTTAGAGTGGTAGAAAAAGCGTTGTTAGATGTATCATAAGTTTGTGAAACTTATTTGAAGATCATTGAGACATTTATAAGCATTCATCTTGCTTAAAAACTGGTTTCGAGTCTTAGAAAACACGTTGTTAGATGTTTCATAATTTTTTTAAACTTGTACAAAGATCATTTAGATCTTATAAGTACTCATTTTGCTTCAAACTTGGTTTAGAGTCGTAGAAAACGCGTTGTTAGATGTTTCATAAGTTTGGGAAACTTGTACAAAGATCATTGAGTCACTTATAAGCACTAATCTTTCATAAAACTTGGTTTAGAGATGTAGAAAATGCGTTGTTAGATGTTTCTTAAGTTTGTGAATCTTGTCAAATATCATTCAAACACTTATAAGCACTCATCTTGTTTAAAACATTGTTTAGAGTTGTAGAAAATGGGTTTTAGATGTTTCATAAGTTCGTGAAACTTGTTCAAAGATCATTGAGGCACTTGTAAGCACTCATCTTGCTTAAAAATTGGTTTAGAGTCTTAGAAAATGTGTTGATATATGTTCATAAGTTCGTGAAACTTGTACAATGACCATCTTGCTTAAAACTTTTTTAGAGTCGTAGAAAACGCGTTGTTTGATGTTTCATAAATTCGTGAAATGATACTCAGAGGTTTTACCCCAGTATGATTCATTGCAAGTGCACAGTTAATCGTGTAATACTTAGGGATCGAATACACAAAGACCAATGGTTACACTAAAACTCTTGAATTCAATGTAAAGCTAAGTGACACAAGGATATTGTTTGTTTAGTGATTGAAAGGAATTAGTAAAGAAAACAGAAAAAGATTGTAAACAATATATATTAAAAACGTCAAGCACCAGGATTAATCGCATGAAATAGTTATCACTAAATAGATATATGATAGAGAAAGCAATTAAACATCGTTCTTAAACTCAGATCACAAATTATAGATTGACCCCCACTCGGGCGTATCAAATCCCTATGCTAACAAGTATGAAAACTAAACTCTCGTTTGTTTTCGTAAATCTTAGCATGCAATTCGTCTAAGTCGATATGTTCACAAAACGCAATAACAACTACTCTCGCAGGCTAAGGACATTTTTCTCATCTAGGTTCTATCGGGTTTCTAAACCAACTCTCGTTGCGCCTAAATAACCTAAAATCATGAACTATAATTCGTCAATCAAATTCAAGCAATGCGAAGAACCTAGATGAAGAACCCTATGATAAATTCTCTATCTATCAATCCAAATTAGCAATTCCTAGTTTCCTTTGAAAACCTGAAACCTAAGTAGAGAACTACATAGACATATGCATGATCAAGCAACTCAATATGTTTTTAAGAAAAACTTATATTATTAAAGCCCACCTCTAAAAGAGGCTAAAAACAAGTTTAAATAGGTTTTGAGCGAATCCCTTACAAAATAGGAAAAATCTTGGCAAAATCTAAAATAAAAGGAAATTAAATCTTCTGATTCAGAACATCGATCGATCGATCTTTAGAGGGATCGATCGATCGGACTGAAGATCGATCCGTTCTTCAACTTTTGGTCGATCTGATTTTTTTCCGTAAGTTTTCCTCAATGACAAATCGATCGATCGATCAAGGGATCGATCGATCCTGTTGTAGATAGATGAATATTTGGCTCTTGGTTGATCTAGAAAAACTCCGTAAGTTTGCGCAATAAGGGATCGATCGATCTCTGATGAGGATCGAGTGATCATTTTCCTTTATTCTTCATTCTTCGTTCTTTTGCCTTGAAAACTCCATAAGTCCATCCTTAGTGCCTCTGGACGCCATTGTGCCTTTTATTACCTGTAAAACAACTAAAGACATATAAAAATACTTTATTGTATGGCTAAATCCTATGTTTAAAATGTTAAAAACGCCACACATCATGAAACTTGTAAAAATAAGATTGAGACACTTATAAGCACTCATCTTGGTCCTAACTTGGTATAGAATCGTTGAAAATGTGTTGTTAGATGTTTCATAAGTTCGTGAAACTTATTAAAAGATCATGAGGCACTCATCTTGTTTAAACCCCAGTTTAGGGACATAGAAAACGTGTTGTTAGATGTTTCATAAGTTCGTGAAATTTGTAAAAAGATCATTAAAGCATTTATAACATCTCATATTTCTTAAAACTTGGTTTAAAGTCGTACACAACGTATTTTTAGATCATTCATAAGTTCGGGAAAATTGTACAAAGATCATCGAAACAATTATAAGAAATCATCTTGCTTAAAACTTGGTATAGTGTTGTAGAAAACGCGTTATTAGATGCTTCATAAGTTTGTAAAACCTATAAGCACTCATCTTGCTTAACACTTGGTTTAAAGTCTTATAAAACGCGTTGTTAGATTTTTAGTAATGATCTGAAACTTGTACAAAAATCATTTAGATCTTATAAGCACTCATCTTGCTTCAAACTTGGTTTAGAGTTGTAGAAAACAGGGTTGTAGATGTTATAAGTTCGTGAAACTTGTTCTAATATCATTGTGAACTTATAACCACTCATCTTGCTTAAAACTTGGTTTAGAGTCGTAGAAAACGCGTTGTTAGATTATTAATAAGTTCGTGAAACAAGTTAAATATAATTGATACACTTATAAGCAGTCATCTTGCTTAAAAATTTATTTATAGTCGTAAAAAAACGAGTTGTTAGATGTTTCATAAGTTTGTGAAATTTGTAAAAAGCTCATTTATGCACTAATAAGAACTCATCTTGTATAAAACCTACTTTAGAGTTGTAGAAAACGCGTTTTTAGATGTTTTATAAGTTCGTGAAAATTGTAAAAAGATCATTGACGCAATTATAAAAACTCATCTTTCTTAAGAACGTGGTTTAGAGTCGTAGAAAACGAGTTGTTAGATGTTTCATCAATTTTTGAAACTTGTAAAAAGATCATTGATCCACTAATAAACTATCATCTTGCTTAAAACGTGGTTTAGAGTGGTAGAAAACGAGTTGTTAGATGTATCATAAGTTCAAAAAACTTGTACAAAATCATTGAGGATTTTATACGCACTCATCTTTCTTAAAACTTGGTTTAGAGTGCTACTAATGTGTTATTAGATGTATCATAAGTTCGTGAAACTTGTTCAAAGATTATTGTAGCACTTATAAGCACTCATCTTAGAAAATCTGTTGTTAAATGTTTCATAAGGTTTTGAAACTTGTACAAAAATCATTGAGATCTTATAAGCATTCATCTTGCTTCAAACTTAGTTTGGAGTCGAAGAAAACGCATTGTTAGATGTTTCATAAGTTCGTGAAACATGTTCAAAGATCGTTGTGAACATATAAGGATTCATCAACCTTAAAACTTCGTTTAGAGTCGTAGAAAACGCGTTGTTAGTTGTTTCATAATTCAGGAAACTTGTTCAAAAATAATTGAGTCACTTATAAGAACTCATCTTGTTCAAAAATTGGTTAAGAGTCGTAAAAACGCGTTGTTAGATGTTTTATAAGTTCTTGTAACTTGTACAAAGATCATGGAGGTTATTATAAGCACTCATCTTGCTTTAAACTTGTTTTAGAGTTGTAGAAAGAGCGTTGTTAGATGTTTCATTAGAGTCGACCACTACGGAGATGTAGAGCTTTGACATACTCTTTGGGGTTGGCCTCTGGTTTTCCTGGAAGTTGACCCATTGGTCACTTAGAAGATGAAGTGATTTGACCCACTTGGTTGTCCAAAGCTTTCAAATGAGAGTTCACGCATTCAAACTTGGCATTGAGATCATTGTATGAGTTTTCCACCTTTGCATGAATCTCCTTCTTAAAAGTGTTGAACTCCATGAGACTACGGTTTTGACCCTCGGGGATTTGTTTCAAGAGTTGAGTAGTATGATCACCTTGGGGAGTTTGTGATGAAACTACTCCTTGAGCAACAGGAGGGTTGTTGTAACCCGGTGGTCGATTAGGTGGTGTTCTCGGTGCATATCCTCCTTGGTTGTATTGAGGTTTACCTTGGTAACCTCCTTGTTGTGCTTGGGGATAGACTTGATCTTGAGGGTTAGCTACGTTGGTGCTGCGGTAGGAAAGGTTTGGGTTTTGAGAGTAATTGTTGTAACGCCAACCATTTTGATTACCCACGTAGTTCATCTCCTCCTGATTTCCATCGAGTGGGGGGCACTTGTTCTTCTCCACTTCCTACGAAGTTGATTCCCACTTGTTGAGACATGATTAGCTTATCAAGCTTCTCATTCACCGCTTTTATCTCTCTCCTGAATTGTTCATCATTCCCGGAGCTGCAATTTGTGTGATCATACTCTTCACTGTAGTTGCCATCACATAACGCGTAGTTCTCTACCAAAAGTTTTCCGTCCGCTTCCGTCTTCCCAAGGAAATTACCTTGGCTAGCTGAATCTAGAAGCATTCTGAACTTTGGCTTGAGACCTCGGTAGAATGTTTTTAGCAAGCTTTCTCCCGAGAACCCGTGGTGTGTACATCTCACCGTGTAACCATTTAATCGTTCCCAAGCTTCGCTGAATGTTTCTTGGTCTTTTTGAGCGAAACCCGAGATCTCGTTCCTTAGCTTTGAGGTCCGAACCACTGAGAAGAACTTTGTTAGGAAAGCCTTCTTGCAAGCATCCCAAGTTTGGATGGAATATTTGACAAGGTTCTTTTGACATTGGTGCGCCTTGTCCCCGAGTGAGAAAGGGAACAATCGCAACTTGAACATGTCCTCATTGACTCCATTAATATTCACCGTGTCACACAACATGTCGAACTGATGAAGATGGTCTATCGGATCTTCGCTAGGTACGCCGTAGAACTTGTTGCTCGACACCATGTTGATGAGACTAGATTTGATTTCGAAGTTGTTGTTGGCAATAGCTGGTGGAACTTATCCTACTTAAAACTAGGTTTATAGTTGTTGAATACGTGTTGTTAGATGTTTCATAAGTTCATTAAACTTGTTCAAAGATCATTGAGGCACCTATAAGTACTAATCCTCCTTAAAACTTAGTTTAGAGTCGTAGAAAACACGTTGTTAAATGTTTCATAAATTCGTGAAACTTTTTCAAAGATCATTGACGCACTTATAAACACTCATCTTGCTTAAGAATTGGTTTAGAATCGTAGAAAACAAGTTTTTCGATGTTTCAAAAGTTCATTAAACTTCTACAAAGTACATTGCAACAGTTATAAACACTTATCTTTCTTATAACTTGGTTTATAATGGTAGAAAACACAATGTTAGATGTTTCATAAGTTCGTGAAACTTGTGCAAAGAACATTGAGGCACTTATAAGAACTAATTTTGCTTCAAACTTGGTTTAGAGTCGAAGAAAATTTGTAGTTATATGTTTCATGAGTTTCGTGAAACTTGTTCAAATATCATTGTGGAACTTATCGACACTCATCTTGCTTAAAATTTGTTAAGATTCGTAAAAAACGGCTTGTTAGATGTTTAATTAGTTCGTGAAACTTGTACAAGGATGATTGAGGCACTTATAAGCTGCGAATATTGCTTCAAACTTTGTTTAGAGTCGTAGAAAACGCGTTTTTAGAGGTTTCATAAGTTCTTGAAACTTGTTCAAAGATCATTGTGGCACAAATAAGCACCCATCTTGCTTAATACTTGGTTTAGAGTAGTAGAAAACTTGTTGTAAGATTTTTCATAAGTTCGTGAAACTTGGTCAAAGATAATTGAGGCAATTATAAGCACTCATCTTGCTTAAAATTTTGTTTAGAGTCATAGAAAACGGGTTATTATATGTTTCATAAGTTCTAGAAAATTGTGCAAATATAATCGAGGCACTAATAAACATTCACTTTGCTTAAAACTTGGTTTAGAGATGTTGAAAACGCATTGTTAGATTGTTCATAAGTTTGTGAAACTTGTTCATAGATTATTGATGCACTTATAAGAACTCATTTTTCTGAAAGATTTCTTTAGAGTCGTAGAAAAAATACGTTTGTGAAGCTTTTTCATAGATCTTGCTTAAAAATGTGTTAGAGTCGTAGAAAACGCGTTGTTAGATGTTTCATAAGTTCATGAGAGTTGTGAAAAAATGATTGAGGCACTTATAAGCACTAATCTTGCTTCAAACTTGGTTTAGAGTCGTAGAAAAATCGTTGTTAGATGTTTCATAAGTTCACGAAACTTGTACAAAGATCATAGAAGCACTTATAACAACTCGTTTTGCTGAAAACATGGTTTATAGTCGTTGAAAATGCGTTGTTAGATGTTTCACAAGATTTTGAAACTTGTACAAAGATCTTTAAGGCACTAATAAGAACTCATCTTGCTTAAAAGTTTGTTTAGAATCATAGAAAAAATATGTTGTTAGATAATTCATAAACTCTAAAACTTTTACCAAGATCATTGAGGTACGTACTTATAAGCACTCATCTTGATTAAAATTTGGTTTAAGGTCATAGAAAACGCATTGGTAGATGTTTTATAAGTTTTTGAAACCTCTACAAAGATCAATGTGCACTTATAAGCACTCATCTTCCTTCAAACTTGGTTTAGAGTCGTAGAACACACGTTGGTAGATGTTTCATGAGTTTCTGAAATTTGTACAAAGATAATTGAGGAACTTATTAGCATGAATCTTATTTCAAACTTGGTTTAGAGTCGTAGAAAACGTGTTGTTAGATGTTTTATAAGTTCTTGAAACTTGTTCGGAGATCATTGTGACACTTATAAGCATTTATCTTGCTTAAACCTTGGTTTAGAGTAGTAGAAAACGTAGTGTTCGATGTTTCATAAGTTTGTGAAACTTCTTCAAAGATCATTGATTCACTTATAAGCATTCATCTTGCTTAGAATTTGGTTTAGAATCGTAGAAAACGGGTTGTTACAATGTTTCATAAGTTCTTGAAACTTGTTCAAAGATCATTAAGGCACTTGTAAGCAGTCATCCTGTTAATAGTTTAAGAAAACCATTTTTAAGTGGTTCACAAGTTCGTGAAACTTCTAAAAAGATCATTGAGGCACTTATAAGAACTAATCTTGCTTCGAACTTGGTTTAGAGTCGTAGAAAAAGCGTTGCTAGATGTCTCATAAGTTCGTGAAACTTGTTCAAAGATCATTGTGGCACTTATAAGCAATCATCTTGCTTAAAACTTGGTTTAGAGTCTTAGAAAACGGGTTGTTAGATGTTTCATAAGTTCGTAAAATTTGTTCAAAAATCATTGAGGTACTTATATGCACTCATCCTGCTTATAACTTTGTTTAGAGTCACAAAAACGCGTTGTTAGATGTTTCATAAGTTCGTGAAACTTGTACAAAGATCATTGAGGCATTGATAAGAACTCATCATGCTTAAAACTTGCTTTAGAGTCGTAGAAAGTGTGTTGTTAAATGTTTCATAAGTTCTTGAAACTTGCGTAAAGATCATTGAGGCAGTAATAACCACTCATCTTTCTTAAAACTTGGTTTAGAGTTGTTGAAAACACATTGCTAGATTGTTCATAAGTTCGTGAAACTTGTGCAAAGATCATTGAGGCATTTAAAAAAACTCTTTTTGCTTAAAGATTCTTTTAGAGTGGTAGAAAACGCGTTGGTAGATGTTTCATAAGTTTGTGAAACATTTTAAAAGATCATTGAGGTACTTATAAGCAATCATCTTGCTTAAAAATTGGTTTAGACTCGTAGAAAAAATGCGATTAGATGTTTCATAAATTCGTGAAACTCGTGCAATGATTTATTGAGGCACTTATAAGCCCTAATCATGCTTCAAACTTGGTTTATGGTTGTTGAAAACGTGTTGTTAGATATTTTATAATTTCGTGAAACTTGTTCAAAGATGATCGAGGCACTTCTGAGCACTCATGTTGTTTAAAACATGGTTTAGAGTTGTAGAAAACGCGTTGTTAGATGTTTCATAAGTTCATTAAACTTGTTCAAAGACCATTGACGCACCTATAAGTACTCATCCTCCTTAAAACTTAGTTTAGAGTCGTGGAAAACACGTGGTTAAATGTTTTATAAATTCGTGAAACTTTTTCAAAGATCTTTGACGCAGTTATAAACACTCATCTTGCTTAAGAATTGGTTTAGAATCGTAGAAAACAAGTTTTTCGATGTTTCATAAGTTCATTAAACTTCTATAAAGTACATTGCAACACTTATAAACACTTATCTTTATTATAACTTGTTTTCTAATGGTAGAAAACACAATGTTAGATGTTTCATAAGTTCGTGAAACTTGTGCAAAGATCATTGATGAACTTATAAGAACTAATTTTGCTTCAAACTTGGTTTAGAGCCGAAGAAAATTTGTAGTTATATGTTTCATGAGTTTCGTGAAACTTGTTCAATTATCATTGTGGAACTTATCGACTCATCTTGCTTAAAATTTGTTAAGATTCGTAGAAAACGGCTTGTTAGATGTTTAATTAGTTCGTGAAACTTGTACAAAGATGATTGAGGCACTTATAAGCGCGAATATTGCTTCAAACTTTGTTTAAAATCGTAGAAAACGCATTTTTAGAGGTTTCATAAGTTCTTGAAACTTGTTCAAAGATCATTGTGGCACTAATAAGCACCAATCTTGCTTAATACTTGGTTTAGAGTAGTAGAAAACTTGTTGTAAGTTTTTCATAAGTTCGTGAAATTTGGTCAAAGATAATTGAGGCAATTATAAGCACTCATCTTGCTTAAAATTTGGTTTAGAGTCGTAGAAAACGGGTTATTATATGTTTCATAAGTTCTAGAAACTTGGGCAAATATAATTGAGGCACTAATAAACATTCACTTTGCTTAAAACTTGGTTTAGAGATGTTGAAAACGCATTGTTAGATTTATAAGAACTAATTTTTCTGAAAGATTTTTTTAGAGTCGTAGAAAAAATACGTTTGTGAAGCTTTTTCATAGATCTTACTTAAAAATGTGTTAGAGTCGTAGAAAACGTGTTGTTAGAAGTTTCATAAGTTCATGAGAGTTCTGAAAAAATGATTGAGGCTCTTATAAGCACTAATCTTGCTTCAAACTTGGTTTAGAGTCGTAGAAAAATCGTTGTTAGATGTTTCATAAGTTCGTGAAACTTGTACAAAGATCATTGAAGAACTTATAACAACTTTTTTTGCTGAAAACATGGTTTATAGTCGTTGAAAACGCGTTGTTGGATGTTTCAAAAGTTTGTGAAACTTGTACAAAGATCTTTAAGGCACTAATATGAACTCATCTTACATAAAAGTTTGTTTAGAATCATAGAAAAAATACGTTGTTAGATAATTCATAAACTCTAAAACTTTTACCAAGATCATTGAGGTACGTACTTATAAGCACTCATCTTGATTAAAATTTGGTTTAAGGTCATAGAAAACGCATTGGTAGATGTTTTATAAGTTTTTGAAACCTCTACAAAGATCATTGTGCACTTATAAGCACTCATCTTCCTTCAAACTTGGTTTAGAGTCGTAGAACACGCGTTGGTAGATGTTTCTTGAGTTTATGAAATTTGTACAAAGATAATTGAGGAACTTATTAGCATGAATCTTATTTCAAACTTGGTTTAGAGTCGTAGAAAACGTGTTGTTAGATGTTTTATAAGTTCTTGAAACTTGTACGGAGATCATTGTGACACTTATAAGCATTTATCTGGCTTAAACCTTGGTTTAGAGTAGTAGAAAACGTAGTGTTTGATGTTTCATTAGTTTGTGAAACTTCTTCAAAAATCATAGATTCACTTATAAGCACTAATCTTTCTTAAAATTTGGTTTAGAGTTGTAGAAAACGGGTTGTTACAATGTTTGATTAGTTCTTGAAACTTGTTCAAAGATCATTAAGGCACTTATAAGCAAAGATGGTTCACAAGTTCGCGAAACTTCTAAAAAGATCATTGAGGCACTTATAAGAACTAATCTTGCTTCGAACTTGGTTTAAAGTCGTAGAAAAAGCGTTGCTAGATGTCTCATAAGTTCGTGAAACTTGTTCAAAGATCATTGTGGCACTTATAAGCAATCATCTTGCTTAAAACTTTGTTTAGAGTCTTAGAAAACAGGTTGTTAGATGTTTCATAAGTTCGTAAAATTTGTTCAAAAATCATTGAGGCACTTATATGCCCTCATCCTGCTTATAACTTTGTTGAGAGTCACAAAAACGCGTTGTTAGATGTTTCGTAAGTTCGTAAAACTTGTACAAAGATCATTGAGGCATTGGTAAGAACTCATCATCCTTAAAACTTGCTTTAGAGTCGTAGAAAGTGTGTAATTAAATGTTTCATAAGTTCTTGAAACTTGCGCAAAGATCATTGAGGCAGTAATAACCACTCATCTTTCTTAAAACTTGGTTTAAAGTTGTTGAAAACGCATTGCTAGATTGTTCATAAGTTCGTGAAACTTGTGAAAAGATCATTGAGGCATTTATAAAAACTCTTCTTGCTTAAAGATTCTTTTAGAGTGGTAGAAAACGTGTTGGTAGATGTTTCATAAGTTTGTGAAACATTTTAAAAGATCATTGAGGCACTTGTAAGCAATCATCTTGTTTAAAAATTGGCTTAGAGTCGTAGAAAACATGCGGTTAGATGTTTCATAAATTCGTAAAACTCGTGCTAATCATGCTTCAAACTTGGTTTATGGTTGTTGAAAACGTGTTGTTAGATATTTCATAATTTCGTGAAACTTGTAAAAAGATCATCGAGGCACTTCTGAGCACTCATGTTGTTTAAAACTTGGTTTAGAGTGGTAGAAAACGCGTTGTTAGATGTTTCATACGTTCTTGAAAGTTTTACAAAGATCATTGAGGCACTAATAAGCACTTATCTTACTTAAAACTAGGTTTATAGTTGTTGAATACGTGTTGTTAGATGTTTCATAAGTTCATTAAACTTGTTCAAAGATCATTGAGGCCCCTATAAGTACTCATCCTTCTTAAAAATTAGTTTAGAGTCGTAGAAAACACGTTGTTAAATGTTTCATAAATTAGTGAAACTTTTTCAAAGATCATTGACGCACTTATAAACACTCATCTTGCTTAAGAATTGGTTTAGAATCGTAGAAAACAAGTTTTTCGATGTTTCATAAGTTCATTAAACTTCTACAAAGTACATTGCAACACTTATAAAAACTTATCTTTCTTAAAACTTGGTTTAGAGTCGAAGAAAACGCGTTATTGGATATTTCATAGGTTTGTGAAACTTCACCAAAGATCATTGTGCACTTATAAGTACACTTCTTCCTTCAAACTTTGTTTAGAGTCAGAGAAAACGTGTTGGTAGATATTTCATAAGTTTGTTAAACTTGTACAAAGTACATTGCGACACTTATAAATACTCATATTTCTTATAAATTGGTTTAGAGTCGTAAAAACGCGTTGTTAGATGTTTAAAAAGTTCATGAATTTTATTTAAAGATCATTGTGACACTTATAGGCACTCATTTTTGTTAAAACTTAGTTTAGGGTCGTCAAAAACGCGTTTTTAGATGTTTCGTAAATTCTTGAAATTTGTTCAAACACCATTGAGGAACTGATAAGCATTCGTCTTGCTTAAAACTTGGTTTAGAGTCGTAGAAAACGGGTTGTTAGATTTTTCATAAGTTCGCGAAACTTGTAACAATGATCATTGAAGAATTTATAAGCACTCATCTTGCTTGAACTAGGTTTAGAGTCATAGAAAACACGTTGTTAGATGTTTCATAAATTCGTGAAACTTGTACAAATATGATTGAGGCCATTATAAGCACTCATCTTGATTAAAAACTGAATTAGAGTCGATAAAACGCGTTGTGAGATGTTTCATAGGTTCTTGAAACTTGAACAAAAATCATTGTGCATTAATAAGCACTCATCATTCATTAAACTAGGTTTAATGTCATAGAAAACGCGTTATTAGATGTTTCCTAAGTTTGTAAAACTTTTTCAAATATCATTGAGACACTTATAACAAATCATCTTGCTTAAAATTTGGTTTAGAGTCATAGAAAACGAATTGTTAGATGTTTCATAACTTCGAGAAACTTGTGCAAATATGATTGAAGAACTTATAAGCACTAATCTTGTTTCAAACTTGGTTTAGAGTCGTAGAAAATGCGTTGTTAGATCATTCATATGTTCGTGAAAGTTTTTCGAAGATCATTGTGGCACTTATAAGCACTCATCGTGCTTTAAACTTTGTTTATTGTCGTAGCAACCGGGTTGTTAGATGTTTCATAAATTCGTGAAAATTTTTCATAGATCATTGAGGCACGATAAGCACTCATCTTTCTTAAAACTTTGTTTAGAGTCACAGAAAACGCATTGTTAGATGTTTCATAAGTTTGTTAAACTTGTACAAACTACATTGCGAGATTTATAAAAACTCATATTTCTTATAACTTGGTTTAGAGTCGTAGAAAACGAGTTGTAAATTGTTTCATAAGTTTTTGAAACTTTTTCAAATATCATTGAGTCACTTATAAGCAATCATCTTGCTTAAAATTTTGTTTGGAGTAGTAGAAAATGCGTTATTAGATGTTTTATAGGTCCGTGAACCTTGTACAAAGATGATTGAGGCACTTATAAAAACTAATCTTGCTTCAAACTTGGTTTTGAGTCGTACAAAATGAGGTGTTAGATGTTTAATAAGTTCGTGAAACATGTTCAAAGATCATTGTGTCACTTATAGGCACTCATCTTGTTTAAAACTTGGATTGGTCGTAGAGAACGAGTTGTTAGATGTTTCATAAGTTCGTGAAACTTGCACAAAGATCATTGAGGCACTTACAAGAACTAATCTTGCTTCAAAATTGGTTTAGAGTCGTAGAAAATGCGTTGTTAGATCTTTCATAAGTTCGTGAAACTTATTCAAAGATTATTGTGGCAGTTATAAGAACTCATCTTTCTTAAAACTTGGTTTAGAGTCGTAAAAAACAGATTTTTAGATGTTTCATAAGTTCGTTAATGTATTTCGAAGATCATTGAGGCACTTATAGGCACTCATCTTGCTTAAACCTTTGTTTAGAGTTGTTGAAAACGTGTTTTTAGGTTGTTCAAAAGTTCGTGAAACTTACTCAAAGATCATTGAGGCACTTATAAGCACTCATTTTGCTTAGAGATTTGTTTAGAGTTGTTGAAAACGCGTTGTTAGATGTTTCATAATTTCGTGAATTTTTTTCAAAGATTATTGAAGCACCTATAAACAATCATTTTGCTTCAAAATTGGTTTAAAGTCTTAGAAAACGAGTTGTTAGATGATTCATAAGTTCGTGAAACTTGTGCAAAGATGATTGAGGCACTTATAATCCCTCATTTTTCTTCTTATTTTGTTTAGAGTCGTATAAAACGCGTTGTTAGATGTTTCATAAGTTCGTGAAACTTGTACAAAGAACATTGAGACACTTATAAGCACTCGTCCGGCTTTAAACATGGTTTAGAGTTGTTAAAAACGCGTTTTTAGATGTTTCAAAAATTTGTAAAACTTGTACAAAGAACATTGAGATCTTTTAAGCACATGTGTTTTTTAATACATGGTTTAGAGTCATAGAAAATGTGTTGTTAAATATTTTATAAGTCCTTGAAATTGGTACAAAGATCATTGAGGCATTGATAAGAACGAATCTTGCTTAAAACTTGCTTTAGAATCGTAGAAAGAGCGTTGTTAAATGTTTGATAAGTTCTTGAAATTTCTGCAAAGATCATTGAGGAAATAATAAGCACTCATCTTTCTTAAAACTTGGTTTACAGATGTTGAAAATGCATTGCTAGATTGTTCATAAATTCGTGAAACTTGTTCAAAGATCATTGAGGTACTTATAAGACCTCTTCTTGCTTAAATATTCTTTTAGTGTCGTAGAAAACGCGTTGGTAGATATTTCATAAGTTTTTGAAACTTTTTCAAAGATCATTGAGGCACGTATAAGCAATCCTCTTGCTTAAATTTTTTTTTAGAGTCGTAGAAAACGTGTTGTTAGATATTTCATAAGTTCCTGAAAGTTGTGCAAAGATGATTGAGGCACTTGTAAGCCCTAATCATTCTTCAAACTTGGTTTAGAGTCGTAGAAAAATCGTTGTTAGATGTTTCATAATTTCGTGAAACTTGTACAAAGATCATTGAGGCACTTATAAGCACTCGTATTTATTAAAATATGGTTTAGAGTCGTTCATAACGCGTTGTTAGATGTTTCATAAGTTTGTGAAACTTGTACAAAGATCATTGAGATCCTTTAAGCACACTTCATGCTTAAAATATTGTTTAGAGTCGTAAAAAATTTGTTGTTAAATGTTTCATAAACTCTAAAAAAATTTCAAAGATCATGGATGTTCTTATAAGCATTCATCTTGATAAAAATTTGGTTTAGAGTCGTAGAAAACGCGTTGTTAGATTTTTCATAAGTTGTAAAATCTTTTCAAAGATCATTGAAGCAATTGTAAGCACTCATCTTGCGTCTTACTTGGCATAGAGTCGTAGAAAACGTGTTGTTAGATGTTTCATACAATCTAGAAACTTGTTCAAAGATCATTGAGGCACTTATAAGCACTTAGTATGCTTAAAATAGGTTTAGAGTCGTAGAAAACGCGTTGTTAGATGTTTCATAAGTTCTTGAAATTCTTAAAAAGATCATTGAGGCAGTAATAAGCATTTATCCTTCTTAAACCTAGGTTGCGAGTTGTTGAAAATGTGTTGTTAGATGTTTCATAAGTTCGTTAAAATTGTTCAAAGATCATTGGACACTTATAAGCACTCATCCTTCTTAAAAATTTGTTTAGTCGTATAAAACATGTTGTTAGATGTTTCAAAAATTAGAGAAACATTTAAGATCATTAATGGACTTATAAGCAATCATCTTGCTTAAAATTTGGTTTAGAGTCGTCGAAAACGCGTTGTTAGATGTTTCATAAGTTTTTTAAACCTCTACAAAGATCATGGTGAACATATAAGCACTCATCTTCCTTTAAACATGGTTTAGAGTCGTAGAAAACGCGTTGGTAGATGTTTCATGAGTTCTTGAAATTTGTTAGAAGTTCATAGTGGCACTTATAAGTTCTCATCTTGCTTAAAACTTGGTTTAGAGTACTAGAAAACGGGTTGTTAGATGTTTCATAAGTTTTTGAAAACTTGTTAAAAGATCATTGAGACACTTATAAGCACTCATCTTGTTTAAAATTTGTTTTAGAGTAGTAGAAAACAGGTTGTTATATGTTTCATAAGTTCTAGAAACTTTTTCAAATATAATTGAGGCACTAATAAGCACTCATTTTTCTTACAATATGGTTTAGAGTTGTTGAAAACGCATTGTTAGATTGTTCATAAGTTCGTGAATCTTGTTCAAAGATCATTGAGGCACTTATAAGAACTCATTTTTCTTAAAGATTTGTTTAGAGTCGTAGAAAAAAATACGTTTGTGAAACTTTTTCATAGATCATTGAGGAACTTGTGATCATTCATTTTGCTTAAAATGTGTTTAGAGTCGTTGAAAACCTGTACAAAGATCATTGAAGCACTTATAACCACTCGTTTTGCTGAAAACATGGTTTATAGTCGTTGGAAACGCGTAGTTAGATGTTTCAAAAGTTTGTGAAACTTGTACAAAGATCATTGAGGCACTAATAAGAACTCATATTGGATAAAATTTGGTCTAGAGTCGTAGAAAACATACATTGTTAGATAATTCATAAACTCTAAAACTTTTTCCAAGATCATTGAGGTACTTACAAGCACTCATCTTGATTAAAATTTGTGTTGAAGTCGTAGAAAACGCGTTGGTAGATGTTTTATAAGTTTTTGAAACCTCTACAAAGATCATTGTGCACTTATAAGCCCTAATCATGCTTCAAACTTGGTTTATGGTTGTTGAAAACGTGTTAATAGATATTTCAAAAGTTCGTGAAAGTTGTGCAAAGATGATTGAAGCACTTATAAGCCACGATCATTCTTCAAACTTGGATTAGAGTCGTAGAAAAATCGTTGTTAGATGTTTCATAATTTCGTGAAATTTGTACAAAAATCATTGAGGCACTTATAAGCACTTGTCTTGATTAAAATATGGTTTAGAGTCGTTCATAACGCGTTGTTAAATGTTTCATAAGTTTGTGAAACTTGTACAAAGATCACTTTGTTTCGGTAAAAGTTAGCTATCCGTTAGAAGAGCTACGTAATTCAATAACGATTTGAATCGGTTTAAAGTGTTAGTTTTATTGATCGGTGATGGTTTACAAGATGAGAGAGAATATCAAAGAATTAGACCTAAAGTGCAATCTAAAGCTATGAATGAATAAATCTCTCTAAAAGTAAGTGTTTTCTGTATATCATTGGATTCTCCCATGTCTTCAAGCTTGTCTTCTTTATATAGATGCATTTAGGTTAATGAGCTTCGTTTTACTTTTATGAATAAGATTTGACCTTTTTTCCTTATTTTTAGATATTTTCCTAGATTCTCTCCTTCATGAATATTTAAGAGAAACTAGCAATATATCTTTTCCTTTTTCCCTTATGTCAATTATTAAGCCCAAATAAAGCCCAATATCAACCAAAAGAGGCTGGTTCTGATATTGTCGTCGGTTCTGGTTCAGTCGGTCCGATCTGCCGCCAGTTAAATCTAAATCGGGAGGGTTAAATCTAAACTGGGAGGGTTAAATTTATCCCCAACAGTTTGCCCCCAGCTTTGCTCTTCTTTGATCCCGAATAAGAAGGGGAAAGTAGTTTGTAGAAGGATAAACTTCTTGAGCTCGCCTTTGATTTCGCCGTGGATCAATTTCTTCATACGCCGAGTAGCAATGTTGAGTCGATCTCACTTGGAAGAGATATTTATGGATGCGCTGGTGATGTTTTCTCGTTAAAAACCTTACCACGAAAACCCAGTGGGAAAAATTAAACCATGGTTAAAGGAAAAGAGTGCAACACGCATTTTCTCCTCCTCGTTTGATCGACTCGCTTGAATTTGCATTATGACTTCTTGACTCCTTTTCATGCTTCAAAACCAGCTTATCTCGCCTATCTTGAAGTTGCACCGTGACTTTATGGTCCTTTTGTGTGGCTTCGTGAAGTGATGAGTTTATGGTGTTTTTCCCGCCGAGAGGATGATCGTCTCATTATCCTCGATGAGAATTTTCAATGTTTTCCTCGCATTGAGATTGTGAAAACATATGTTAGTATATTAAAGATAATACGTAAAGTAATACTTTAACGATTTTGATCGATGTGATCATGATTATCCTATGTAAGGAATTGATGACTTTCTTCTCGTGTAGAGAATAGCCATGTGGTTATTCTCACTGAGAATCTTAGACGTTTGTCCCGCGTAGGGATTTGTCTTTTTTATTATCCTCCGTGAGGGTTACTGACCTTCTCCCACGTGGGGATTAGTCATGTGAATATCTTTTGTAAAGATTGTTGAAGACTTGGAACGTAATCGTTCCATGACTCCATATAGGGTTCTCTTCGTAAGAGTCCGATTAGGAAAGGCTTTTATATCATTGAGAGTAAAGTCTTTTTCTTTCGATATTATTTTTAACTATAAGCATATATCAACGTTTAGTCAAAACTGAAAGAGTTTGTGATAATGAGATTACCTCGATGATGATCTGTTAATTGACCGACAAGCTGATTTTCTCATGAGAACTGTTTCGTTGGAGATGTGATGTCCTTATGAATTGTCATCGTCTTTCTTCTCCTAGTAACATTCGTCCTTGATCATCTTTTCTTGGAGATTAAGACTGTAATCCAGGCCGAGTCTAATTTCGTCAGTGAGGAAGTGGATACCAAGCGGATAACGGTTAGAATCCACCATGTATCTTCATGTTTTGATGCTGCCACCGCGTCCAAAGCCTTGTTGACATGATTTATTCTTTGTAAGAGAAACTTACATTCCGTTCCATTGGAGAGAAAGGAATCTCTTTTATATCGTCGGTGATGCTTCTTTGGTCACGAAGGGAAATCATGGCGGTAAGATAAAGTTCCTCATGTCCGTGCTAGGTATGTCCGTGCTAGGTATGTTCGTGCTAGGTCTTGAGACGTCTATCACTGACATAAAGAAAGACATTGAATCCATGTGGCAACAGGTTGATAACCTCATCCGAAGGAATGAAGTCCCCGACATCGAGTGTAATTAGCGCCTTAGTAAGTCGACGATCATATCTTCGCGAGAGACTACGATGAAGATCTTGATAAAAATCGTCATAGATGAAGTCTAGATGATGCTTATATGAAATGCCTCCATGTGGATCCTTCGTGGCTGCAAGTGCAATATGATTCTGACTCGTCGTGTGTTTGATCCTTTCGTCGTTGCGTCCGGTGAGCTCCTTAACTTTATATATTCCCCCCTTTGAGTAATGCTTCTTGGATGCGCTACGCCTTAGTGCAGCTCCAGACTTTCCCCGATTTCCGGTTTAGTATTTTTGAGAAAAGCCTTGTGTTTCTTACCATGGACACCTTGCAAGTGAGAGGGTGATTCTTCTTGATGGACAATATGCGCCATGTTGGTAGAATTTGGAACATACAAGTCGTCTTCAGTTTCAGCCTCTTGGATTCTTTTTACTTGACTTTGGTTCCATGCGGAGTATCACCATCGAACTCGCGCTTTCTTCGGTGATGTGATTGCCGTAAAGGTTCTAAGTCAGATGGAATTGATACCCCTTGGTCCAAGATGAGGTTTCGTGAAGTTGAAACCTTTTAATGTTGCAGGTAGGTCCTTCAAGAGAGCATACATCTTCAACGTTTGATGGTTAAAGATGAGCTTTCCTGTCAGTCTTGATTTCGTCAATGAGATTCCTCGTAACTCTATTTGATGTTGAGCGTTTACAGAGTTTTAGCTTCGATGTGTGATCTTCCACGGGGATCACACTCAGTTGTCAAACGTACGCTATGAAAGGTTGAAACTTCGTCTTCAAAACATAGCTCGTGTGGGTTAACTTCTCCATTCCTAGGTGAACTCCGTAAGGTTGACACTTTCGCCATGGTTGATGAACTCCGTAGGGTTGACACTTCCGCCATGGTTGATGAGTCATCTAAGGATTATGAGGTCGTACTCATCATGAAAAAGATGTATGAGGGCGGCTCAAGGTTGCTTTAAGGGCTCGCTTTCTCTGGTGCTGAATGAGTTGTTGCTGGCTCGTCTTGGTTGGCCATCCAGGACGTCTTCATGGTGGACCTGTCATCTTTAAGGTACTTATTGGATCAGTTTGCCGCCATTAATGCCACAAACAAAGAGGTAGAAGACCTCAAGGTCTTCATAGCTGAACATGGAGGAGCTTCAACCAAAGGTCATCGAATTGATGAAGGAGGATGAGGAGGTGAGATCTCTGAAGAGGAAGAATGAGCTGCTTCAAGCTGAATACGACTCCTTCCTTGGTGGATCTGCGGTGATAACCCGGTGGGAGACGATGAAGGAGTATATGGTCGGGCAGCATCTGTCTTAGGACCTTGAGGGCCTCGATCTCTGTTATGCCCAAGTGGTGAAGGCTCAGGCTTAGTTCAAATGTTTACCTGCTCCGAAGATGGTTGAGTCGTTGATGGCACTCAATGATGCTCCTCCGTCTTGATCCTCCTCTCCTTTAAAAGCTTTACTTTTGCTGTGGTCTATCCATGAGATGGGCCACTTTATGAACTCTTTATTGGGCCGCTAAGAACTTTCTCGGCTGTAGCGGGCCCGTAGACTTTTTTCCCTTAGTGGGCTTTTTTGGATTTGCCCCCGAGGCTAAACTTGCTTTTCGGTTATCTCTTTCTTTGTTTTGTGCTTTTGATAAGTTTAACCGTTTCTACCATGCACGAAATCTGATTAGATTCACCAAGCAAATTAGCAAAGCCTCCTTAAGGTTTTTAGCCGTCGACCATCTCAATTTGGATGGATCTGATGAGATCGGTCATCTCTTTGAGTGGTATTCGATAAGATCGATTATTTTTAGCGAGTCGACTATATCTCGTTGAGGTTTCAGTCACTGGCTATTTTGATGCGTATGGGGCCACGGAGGTCGACCATTTCTTAGACGAGATCTCGTAGAATCGATCGTCTTAATAGTGAATCAGTTAAATCTCAGCAATATATTAACCGCAAACTGCATGGATGGGACCGTTGAGGTCGATTATTTCCTAGTGAGTCAGTTAAGCCTTGTCGAATCATTATATTGTACACTGTCGGTGGCGATGGGGCCGCTGAGGTTAGCCATTGGAATTTTTCTTACTGGCAAAGTTCTCATTGAGGTTTTTAGTTAGTTAATAAAAGCTCTTTTATTGCCTATTCGTGATAGGTCTTTTATGCCTATTCGGGATAGGCCTTTTCTGCCTATTCGGGATAGGCCTTTTCTGCCTATTTGGGATAGGTCTTTTTATATTTGCTTGACAAAGTCGATAAACTCACGTCGAACATTATTGGCTGCAGAAGTAGTTAAACTTCTTTGAGCCTCATAGGGTGACGAAGTGTATCATCTTAACTTTTATTATTTTGGCAAGGTTACTTTCGTAACCTTTACGCCTAAGATGTTTAGTTGATGAAATTTCATCAAACTTGACATTTAACTTTATCTCGTTGACCTAGGTCTGCGAGTTTATAGGGAAATCATTCTAAGACTTCTGGGTTTTAGGTTTGTATCTTGCCCCCGTAAATCGTCGAACGATTGATATCTTGTATATTTTGCATATTTTACTTTGTTTTATTCATTATAATTAACTCATGTAGGTTGAATTTAGTATCATATAGGTTGCATTTGCATGTCGTTTTATGGTTTTCAGGTTTAAGAGTGCAATAATGGAAAAGATGGGAAATTCAAGCAAAAAGCGTCAAAAAGGACATTGTTCGAGAAAATTCACAATGATGAATCTTTATCAAATTTTACCAAAAGATAGCCACGGATGTTAGCTTTCATTTGGAGGTTTTTTGAGATTATTTCAACGGTTAGATCTAAAGTTATTCCAATTTTACTTCATATCGGTTTGTTATACCGGTTTGAAGTGGCCGATATCAAGAAGAAAAATAAGGAAAAACCGGTTTTTCGAGCTAAAAAGGAAAAGAGAACTCCTAAACCAAGGATGACGTTTTTTAGACTTATTTTCTATATATCTAGGGCTTTCATATCTTATTATTTTAGGGGGAATGCTTATTTTTATCCTGAAACCTTTTACAAGCTTTTCACAGAGATTTGGATCTTGGATGCTTTGAGTTTTCTTCATTGATAAACAAAGTTTTTCTTATCCTTTTTCTCTTTGATTTTATTTATTCTTTTTTTATTATGTTTGCTTTGATTTTCATTATGCTTAGCGAGTAGTTTCCCTTAGACAATTAGGTTGGGGAAAAAAGGGTGAATCAACTCTAGGGTTGATTAATGTCTAGAACTTAAACCTAATAAAACTTTAGTATAGTGTAACGATCTTAATGCTTTAGTTGAGTTGGCCATTCAATTAATAGAACCCAGGAAAATTCATGACCGAGAGGATTGTGAAGATTCCCGATCAATTACCCTAGAACTAAGTCTAGCTTAACCGAGAGATCTGTGTTAATAAGCTTAGTTGTTGAATTGAATTGAACTTAATGTTTCCTAAGATTTAAACTATCCAAGATATTGTTTTAGTTTACTTAATAGGAAAAGGATCATTTTCACGAGAGTGGATTGATCTAAATACGTTTTCAAAACTTTAAAGTTACTTTTGTTAAAAGACATTAAAAACCGAAAGTTGGATCACCCGTTAAAGTACCCCGACCTGGTTGTTTAGCTTTTAATTTGAACTTTTAAATCAACCTTTAATTTCGTTTTTGCTTTGTTAGTTAATTGTTACAAAACCTCCCTTTTTGTTTATTGCTTAGACTAAGAAGATTTCTCATAAGTTCTAGTGAGTTGATTGCTCTCGATTCGGATTGACACCTTATATACTACGATAAGGCATTCGAAACAACGAGTTTAAAATCTCGTTTATCAAATTGGCGCCGTTGCCGGGGAAAGGATGATAGATCTAACTTTTATAGACGAGATTTTACACTCGTTGTCTCGAATGCCTTATCGTAGTATATAAGGTATCAATCCGAATCAGGAGCAATCAACTCACTAGAACTTATGAGAAATCTTCTTAGTCTAAGCGATAAACAAAAAGGATGGTTTTGTAACAATTAATTAAGAAAGCAAAAACAAAATTAAAGGTTGATTTAAAAGTTCAAATTAAAAGCTAAACAACCAGTGTCGGGTACTTTTTTGGGTGATCAAACTTTCGGTTTTTGATGTCTTTTAACAATTGTAACATTAAGGTTTTGAAAACGTAATTTAGATCAATCCACTCCCGTGACAATGATCCTTTTCCTAACAAATAAACTAAAACAATGTCTTGGATAGTTTAAGTTTTAGAAAACATTAAGTTCAAATCAATTCAACCACTAAACTTATTAACACAGATTCCTCGGTTAAGCTAGGTTTAGTTCTAGGGTAATTGTTCAGGAATCTCCACACTTCTCCCAAAGGTGAAGCTTCCTAGATTCTATCAATTGAATGTACAATTCAACTAAAGCATTAAGAATGTTACAATAGATTAAAGTTTTATAAAGTTTTAAGATCTAGACATTGATCAACCCTACAGTTGAATCACCATTTTTCCCCAACCTAATTTTCGATGGGAAACTACTCACTAAGCATCATGAATATCAAAGCAATTAAAAATGATGAAAGCATAGATTAAATCAAAGAGATATAGGGATAGAAGAAACTCTGTGTAATAACGAACAAAACTCAAAAGCTCCAAGATCCACAGAAAAGCAAGAACAAAAGTATGATAAAAGATGATCAATGATATGATAAAAGGTCCCCCTAAAACCTAAATAATAAGTATAATATAAAGAAAAACGTGTCTGGGCCTTCAGAAAACGCATAAGTGGGCTTGGGCTTTCTTTTCCTTTTTCTGATATGAAACCGAATTTTCCATTAATTTTCGCAGCTGATATCGACCTGATTTGGCCGATATCCCTTGGTCGATATCAACCTGATTTGGTCGATACAACAAATCGGTATTCCATAGCAGATTGACCCGTCGTCAGTAAAACTGACAGAACGTTATATCTAACCGTTGAAATCATCTCAAAAAACCTCCAAATGAAAGCTAACATCTTCTTTTGGCTAAAATTTCATAAAGATCCAACGGTGGTAACGTCTTCAATGAGTGTATTTTTGAAAATTTTCGTTTTGAAAATTTTCGTATTCGGTATCGACCAAACTACATCGATACCATAGGTCGGTATGAGTTTCCTCCCAATATCGACCAGTTGTTGGTCGATACCATAGGGCGATATGACCTTCTTTTCCTCTTCTTCGCCTTTTCTTCGCGTCTCGACCACAGTTAATCAGTACAAGTCACCGATATGGTCGTTTTTGTCACTTTGGCACTCCCGAACACCGAAAACACATGAACAAACACAAATGCAACCTATATGACACTAAATGCAACCTAAATGTGTTAGTTCTAATGCATAAATCAATGTAAAAACATGCAAAATATACAAGATATCAACTCCCCCAAACTTATCATTTGCTTGTCCTCAAGCAAGAGAACTAACATCGAAGTTTAAAAGGGTATTGAGGCGGGGACCTCAGAACCAAAAGCAACACGAAGAGTGTAATGAACGAGTATCCTAAAAATAGTATCTTGTCACAACCGAGCTAGTTCTATCTATTACCATTCACCTCAAACTCCGTCTAAATCCGTTATTATTACCAAAAGCATGTGATCCACCTGTCTAGTCTAAGAACCTTTCACATTCAATTAAGCATAATCAAAGCATGAAACATGATCGATAACTTTCAAGAGTTTTTCTATTTGTCTAGGTAAGAACGGGATTTCGAATCAAAATAGGAGGCTAACACTCAGGCATGTGGTCGATTGTATCGCGGTTTCTCTCGGGGAGTGAAAGAAGTTAAGCAAAACCAGGAAAGACAAGGAGAAATTTATGCATACAAGTCCGGACATCCATTCTTATTCAAATTTAACCACTAACCCATCATCTTTTTCTTTTAACATTTAAGCACTTAAACATCGAGTTTTCTTTTCTTTTTCTTAACTACCCTAATGGATTATTTTTGGCTAAGTTTCTTTTATCTTTTTTTCGATTTCTTTTTTTTTATTTTTTTTTTTATTATTTTTTATTACTTAGCCATTCTTTTACCCCTAGGTGTTTTACATTACTCGTGTTTATTTTCTTATTTTTCAAATCTCAAAGACGTGTCTCTCCAACCCATTATCCCTTTCTAACATACTAGTCCAAGATAAACTATCCAAATGGTTGTCCTTTCTTGTCGCTCCCTATACTTTCAAGTTTTTCCGAAACCAAACAATCACTTATTGAAAAAAAATTCTCACAAGTGTTTGGGTTTAGGCTTAGGGGGTGAGAGGGGAATCATCTTTAGAATGAGAGTGACCGGATTGCGCTTAAAGTGTTTCGGTTTAGGAAGCCGCAATCCGTAGAAATCACAAAGTCATAGAAATTCTCTTGAAAGCTCTCAATCATGCTAGTTAAAAGTCAAGTTTAGGTTAAAATAATTTTCGAATCGAAGGCAACCTAGAACTATCAAGCTTCATAACCACACTATTGGCTTTTTAAACATCAATGTCTAGGGTCGAGGTTTCAAGATTTTCGGCGAGTTCTAATTCGTTTGAGGAAGACACTACACCTAAGATACCGTTCAAAACACTAGATGTGTCGCTTTACAAGGCTAAAATCATCATAGATCCCCTATCCATATGACCTAAATGCAATGAATTAATCTAAATGCAATGAACTAATCTTAAATGCAATTTTTTGAGTTTTTGTGTTTTTTAATTTTTTTGTGTGTGTGTGTTTTTTTTATGCAAAACTAATATGAAACATGACTACTACCCCAAACTTAAATCACAAGGTCTCCGTGTGAAATAAGTATCGGAAAAGGTTCATAAATGCAAAATCTATATGAAAACTAATGCGTATATTCAAAGGTCTAGGAGTTACCTCGATAGCAGAACTAAGACGGGTCGATATTACTCCTCCGGAGAAATTTTTTTTTTACCCCGTATCGGTCAAAGCATACTGATACAAAATGTCGATACAGGTATATCGATCTCAGCATATCGATACGACTACCCGATACAACTTTGTGTCGCGATTTCTTGCATCGATCGCGCCTTAGATCTTTTTGAAGAGGTTTTATTTCCACCTTTGGAGCTTTGAGCTCGCCCCAATCACCATAATCACTAGTCTTCCCATTGCTAGCATCACTCTCCATTCCGAAAGAGATCTCATCTTTAGCCTTCACATCCTTGGCACCAACGACCTTAACCTCAAGAACTTTGGCATTTGCCTCAACTACCTTTGGTGGCTCCTTTCCATACACAATACGTTCCATCTCTTCTAACTCTTCGTCCCATTGCGTGCTTCCATTGGTATATGCATCCTCTTCCACGATATCTACCTTCTTCGGGCTTGGCTTGTCTCCATAAAGAATGTTCTCAAGCTCCTCGATATCATTATCCCATTGGTTCTTCTCGGCGTTATTTTCACCCATCTATGGATGAAGATATGAAAAAACGACAAGAGATACGAGCAAATTAGTATCCTGAAACGAAAACTTAGTCCCAAGCGACTTCAAAGTTTTAATGGTTAATCGAGTTCCCAAATCGGCAACGGCGCCAATTTGATAGGGGTTATGCTTATTTTTATCTTGAAACCTTTTACAAGCTTTTCACAGAGATTTAGATCTTGGATGCTTTGAGTTTTCTTCATTGATAAATAGAGTTTTTCTTATCTTTTACCTCTTTGATTTTATTTATGGTTTCTTTAATTATGTTTGCTTTGATTTTCAATATGTTTAGCGAGTAGTTTCCCTTAGACAATTAGGTTGGGGGAAAAATGGTGAATGAACTCTAGGGTTGATTAATGTCTAGAACATAAACTTGATAAAACTTTAGTTTAGTGTAACGATCTTAATGCTTTAGTTGAGTTGGTCATTCAATTAATAGAATCCGGGAAACTTCATGACCGAGAGGATTGTGAAGATTTCTAATCAATTACCCTAGACCTAAGCCTAGCTTAACCGAGAGATCTGTGTTAATAAGCTTAGTGGTTGAATTGAATTGAATTGAATTTAATGTTTCCTAAGATTTAAATTATCCAAGATATTGTTTTAGTTTACTTAATAGGAAAATGATCATTGTCACGAGAGTGGATTGAACTAAATACGTTTTCAAAACCTTAGAGTTACCTTTGTTAAAAGACATTAAAAACCTGAAAGTTTGATCACCCGTTAAAGTACCCCGACCTGGTTTTTTAGCTTTTAATTTGAACTTTTAAATCAACCTTTAATTTCGTTTTTTCTTTCTTAGTTAATTGTTACAAAACCTCCCTTTTTGTTTATTGCTTAGACTAAGAAGATTTCTCATAAGTTCTAGTGAGTTGATGGCTCCCGATTCGGATTGACACCTTATATACTACGATTAGGCATTCGAAACAACGAGTGTAAAATCTCGTTTATCAAATTTGCGCCGTTGCCGATTTGGGAACTCGATTAACTATTAAAACTTTGAAGTCGCTTGGGACTAAATTTTCGTTTCAGGATACTAATTTGCTCATATCTCTTGTCGTTTTTTTTTCATATCTTCATCCATAAATGGGTGAAAATAACGCCGAGAAGAACCAATGGGATAATGATATCGAGGAGCTTGAGAACCTTCTTTATGGAGACAAGCCAAGCCCGAAGAAGGTAGATATCGTGGAAGAGGATGCATATACCAATGGAAGCACGCAATGGGACGAAGAGTTAGAAGAGATGGAACGTCTTGTGTATGGAAAGGAGCCATCGAAGGTAGTTGAGGCAAATGCCAAAGTTCTTGAGGTAAAGGTTGTTGGTGCTAAGGATGTGAAGGCTAACGATGAGAACTCTTTCGGAATGGAGAGTGATGCTAAAAATGGTAAGACTAGTGATTATGGTGATTGGAGCGAGCTCAAAGCTCCAAAGATGGAACTCAAACCTCTTCAAAAAGATCTAAGGCGCGATCGATGCAAGAAATCGCGACACGAAGTGGTATCGGGTAGTCGTATCGATATGCTGAGATCGATATACCTGTATCGACATGTTGTATCAGTACGCTTGGACCGATACGGGTTCCAAAATTTTCTCCGAAGGAGTTATATCGACCCGTCTTAGTTCTGCTATCGAGGTAACTCCTAGACCTTTGTATATACTCATTAGTTTTCATATAATTTTGCATTTAGGAACCTTCTTCGATACTTGTTTCACACGGAGACCGTGTGATTTAAGTTTGGTGGAATAGTCATATTAGCGTTTGCATATAAAATCTTTAAAACCAAAAAAATCAAAAAACTAAAAAAAACACAAAAAAAAAATTGCATTTAGGATTAGTTCATTACATTTAGATTAATTCATCGCATTTAGGTCATATGCATAGGGAATCTATGATGATTTTAGCCTTGTAAAGCGACGCGTCTAGTATTTTGAACGGTATCTTAAGTGTAGTGTCTTCCTCAAACGAATTAGTAGCTTGCCGAAAATCTTGAAACCTTGACCCTAGATATTGATGTTTAAAAAACCAATAGTGTGGTTATGAATCTTGATAGTTCTAGGTTGCCTTCGAAGTTATATGAACTTAAACTTGATTTTTAATTAGCATGATTGAGAGTTTTCCAGAGAATTTCTATGGCTTTGTGATTTCTACGGATTGCGGCTTCCTTGTAAACCGAAACACTTTAACCGCAATCCGGTCATTCTCATTCTAAGGATGATTCCTCTCTCACCCCCTAAGCCTAAACCCAAACACTTGTGAGAATTCTTTTTCAATAAGTGATTGTTTGGTTTCGCAAAAACTTGAAAGTATAGGGATCGACAAGAAAGGACATCCATTTAGCTAGTTTATCTTGGACTAGTATGTTAGAAAAGGATAATGGGTTGGAGAGACACGTCTTTGAGTTTTAAAAAATAAGAAAATAAACACGAGTAAATGTAAAACGCCTAGGGGTAAAAGAATGGCTAATTACAAAAAAAAACAGAAAAAAATCGTAAAGAAAAAAAAAGAAAGAAGAAAAGCTTAGCCAAAAGCAAACCCCTAAGGTAGTTAAGAAAAAGAAAAGAAACTCGATGTTTAAGTGCTTAAGTGTTAAAAGAAAGAGATGATGGGATAGAGGTTAGATTTGAATAGGAATGGATGTCCGGACTTGTATGTATAAATTGCTCCTTGTCTTTCCCGGTTTTGCTTAACCCTTTCACTCCCCGAGAGAAACCGCATTACAACTAACCACATGTCTGAGTGTTAGTCTCCTCTTTTGATTCGAAATACCGTGTTTACCTAGACAAATAGAAAAACTCTTGGAAATTCTTGATCATGTTTCATGCTTTGATTATGCTTAATTGAATGTGAAAGGTGCTTAGACTAGACAAGTGGATCACATGCTTTTGTAATAATAACGGATTTAGACGGAGTTTGAGGTGAATGGCAATAGGTAGAACTAGCTCGGTTGCGATAGGACACTATGTTTAGGATAATCGTTCACTACACTTTCCACGTTGTTTTTGGTTCGAGGTCCCCGCCTCTATACTCTCTTAAACTTTGATATTAGTTCTCTTGCTTGAGGACAAGCAAAGGATAACTTTGGGGGAGTTGATATCTTGTATATTTTGCATATTTTACTTTGTTTTATTCATTAGAATTAACTCATTTAGGTTGCATTTAGTATCATATAGGTTGCATTTGCATGTCGTTTTATGGTTTTCGGGTTTAAGAGTGCAATAATGGAAAAGATGGGAAATTCAAGCAAAAAGCGTCAAAAAGGACACTGTTTGAGGAAGTTCCCAGCGATGGATCTTTATCAAATTTTACCACAAGATAGCCTTGGATGTTAGCTTTCATTTGGAGGTTCTTCGGTTTGAGATTATTTCAACGGTGAGATCTAAAGTTATTCCAATTTTACTTCATACCGGTTTGTTATACCGGTTTGAAGTGGCTTGATATCAAGAAGAAAATAAGTAAAAACAGGTTTTTCGAGCTAAAAAGGAAAAGAGAACTCCTAAAGCGAGGATGACGTTTTTAGACTTATTTTCTATATATTTAGGGCTTTCATATCTTATTATTTTAGGGGGAATGCTTATTTTTATCTTGAAACCTTTTACAAGCTTTTCACAGAGATTTGGATCTTGGATGCTTTGAGTTTTCTTCATTGATAAACAGAGTTTTTCTTATCCTTTATCTCTTTGATTTTATTTATGCTTTTTTTATTATGTTTGTTTTGATTTTCATTATGCTTAGCGAGTAGTTTCCCTTAGACAATTAGGTTGGGGAAAAAAGGGTGAATCAACTCTAGAGTTGATTAATGTCTAGAACTTAAACCTGATAAAACTTTAGTTTAGTTTAACGATCTTAATGCTTTAGTTGAGTTGGCCATTCAATTAATAGAACCCATGAAACTTCATGACCGAGAGGATTATGAAGATTCCCGATCAATTACCCTAGAACTAAGCCTAGCTTAACCGAAAGATCTGTGTTAATAAGCTTAGTGGTTGAATTGAATTGAACTTAATGTTTCCTAAGATTTAAACTATCCAAGATATTGTTTTAGTTTACATAATAGGAAAATGATAATTGTCACGAGAGTGGATTGATCTAAATACGTTTTCAAAACTTTAAAGTTACCTTTGTTAAAAGACATTAAAAACCTGAAAGTTTGATCACCCGTTAAAGTACCCCGACCTGGTTGTTTAGCTTTTAATTTGAACTTTTAAATCAACCTTTAATTTCGTTTTTGCTTTCTTAGTTAATTGTTACAAATCCTCCCTTTTTGTTTATTGCTTAGACTAAGAAGATTTCTCATAAGTTCTAGTGAGTTGATTGCTCCCGATTCGGATTGACACCTTATATACTACGATAAGGCATTCGAAACAACGAGTGTAAAATCTCGTTTATCAAATTTGCGCCGTTGCCGATTTGGGTACTCGATTAACCATTAAAACTTTGAAGTCGCTTGGGACTAAATTTTCGTTTCAGGATACTAATTTGCTTATATCTCTTGTCGTTTTTTTCATATCTTCATCCATAGATGGGTGAAAATAACTCCGAGAAGAACCAATGGGATAATGATATCGAGGAGCTTGAGAACCTTCTTTATGGAGACAAGCCAAGACCGAAGAAGGTAGATATCGTGGAAGAGGATGCATATACCAATGGAAGCACGCAATGGGATGAAGAGTTAGAAGAGATGGAACATCTTGTGTATGGAAAGGAGCCACCGAAGGTAGTTGAGGCAAATGCCAAAGTTCTTGAGGTACAGGTTGTTGGTGCCAAGGATGTGAAGGCTAAAGATGAGATCTCTTTCAGAATGGAGAGTGATGCTAGAAATGGTAAGACTAGTGATTATGGTGATTGGAGCGAGCTCAAAGCTCCAAAGGGGGAACTCAAACCTCTTCAAAAAGATCTAAGGCGCGATCGATGCAAGAAATCGCGACACGAAGTGGTATCGGGTAGTCGTATCGATATGCTGAGATCGATATACCTGTATCGACATGTTGTATCAGTACGCTTGGACCGATACGGGTTCCAAAATTTTCTCCGAAGGAGTAATATCGACCCGTCTTAGTTCTGCTATCGAGGTAACTCCTAGACCTTTGTATATACTCATTAGTTTTCATATAATTTTGCATTTAGGAACCTTCTTCGATACTTGTTTCACACGGAGACCGTGTGATTTAAGTTTGGTGGAGTAGTCATATTAGCGTTTGCATATAAAATCTTTAAAACCAAAAAAATCAAAAAACTAAAAAAAACACAAAAAAAAAATTGCATTTAGGATTAGTTCATTACATTTAGATTAATTCATCGCATTTAGGTCATATGCATAGGGAATCTATGATGATTTTAGCCTTGTAAAGCGACGCGTCTAGTATTTTGAACGGTATCTTAAGTGTAGTGTCTTCCTCAAACGAATTAGTAGCTCGCCGAAAATCTTGAAACCTTGACCCTAGATATTGATGTTTAAAAAACCAATAGTGTGGTTATGAATCTTGATAGTTCTAGGTTGCCTTCGAAGTTATATGAACTTAAACTTGATTTTTAATTAGCATGATTGAGAGTTTTCCGGAGAATTTCTATGGCTTTGTGATTTCTACGGATTGCGGCTTCCTAAACCGAAACACTTTAACCGCAATCCGGTCATTCTCATTCTAAGGATGATTCCTCTCTCACCCCCTAAGCCTAAACCCAAACACTTGTGAGAATTCTTTTTCAATAAGTGATTGTTTGGTTTCGCAAAAACTTGAAAGTATAGGGATCGACAAGAAAGGACATCCATTTAGCTAGTTTATCTTGGACTAGTATGTTAGAAAAGGATAATGGGTTGGAGAGACACGTCTTTGAGTTTTAAAAAATAAGAAAATAAACACGAGTAAATGTAAAACGCCTAGGGGTAAAAGAATGGCTAATTACAAAAAAAAACAGAAAAAAATCGTAAAGAAAAAAAAAAGAAAGAAGAAAAGCTTAGCCAAAAGCAAACCCCTAAGGTAGTTAAGAAAAAGAAAAGAAACTCGATGTTTAAGTGCTTAAGTGTTAAAAGAAAGAGATGATGGGATAGAGGTTAGATTTGAATAGGAATGGATGTCCGGACTTGTATGTATAAATTGCTCCTTGTCTTTCCCGGTTTTGCTTAACCCTTTCACTCCCCGAGAGAAACCGCATTACAACTAACCACATGTCTGAGTGTTAGTCTCCTCTTTTGATTCGAAATACCGTGTTTACCTAGACAAATAGAAAAACTCTTGGAAATTCTTGATCATGTTTCATGCTTTGATTATGCTTAATTGAATGTGAAAGGTGCTTAGACTAGACAAGTGGATCACATGCTTTTTGTAATAATAACGGATTTAGACGGAGTTTGAGGTGAATGGCAATAGGTAGAACTAGCTCGGTTGCGATAGGACACTATGTTTAGGATAATCGTTCACTACACTTTCCACGTTGTTTTTGGTTCTGAGGTCCCCGCCTCTATACTCTCTTAAACTTTGATATTAGTTCTCTTGCTTGAGGACAAGCAAAGGATAACTTTGGGGGAGTTGATATCTTGTATATTTTGCATATTTTACTTTGTTTTATTCATTAGAATTAACTCATTTAGGTTGCATTTAGTATCATATAGGTTGCATTTGCATGTCGTTTTATGGTTTTCAGGTTTAAGAGTGCAATAATGGAAAAGATGGGAAATTCAAGCAAAAAGCGTCAAAAAGGACACTGTTTGAGGAAGTTCCCAGCGATGGATCTTTATCAAATTTTACCACAAGATAGCCTTGGATGTTAGCTTTCATTTGGAGGTGGTTTGAGATTATTTCAACGGTGAGATCTAAAGTTATTCCAATTTTACTTCATACCGGTTTGTTATACCGGTTTGAAGTGGCCGGTATCAAGAAGAAAATAAGTAAAAACAGGTTTTTCGAGCTAAAAAGGAAAAGAGAACTCCTAAAGCGAGGATGACGTTTTAGACTTATTTTCTATATATTTAGGGCTTTCATATCTTATTATTTTAGGGGGAATGTTTATTTTTATCTTGAAACCTTTTACAAGCTTTTCACAGAGATTTGGATCTTGGATGCTTCGAGTTTTCTTCATTGATAAACAGAGTTTTTCTTATCCTTTATCTCTTTGATTTTATTTATGCTTTTTTTATTATGTTTGCTTTGATTTTCATTATGCTTAGCGAGTAGTTTCCCTTAGACAATTAGGTTGGGGAAAAAAGGGTGAATCAACTCTAGAGTTGATTAATGTCTAGAACTTAAACCTGATAAAACTTTAGTTTAGTTTAACGATCTTAATGCTTTAGTTGAGTTGGCCATTCAATTAATAGAACCCATGAAACTTCATGACCGAGAGGATTATGAAGATTCCCGATCAATTACCCTAGAACTAAGCCTAGCTTAACCGAAAGATCTGTGTTAATAAGCTTAGTGGTTGAATTGAATTGAACTTAATGTTTCCTAAGATTTAAACTATCCAAGATATTGTTTTAGTTTACTTAATAGGAAAATGATAATTGTCACGAGAGTGGATTGATCTAAATACGTTTTCAAAACTTTAAAGTTACCTTTGTTAAAAGACATTAAAAACCTGAAAGTTTGATCACCCGTTAAAGTACCCCGACCTGGTTGTTTAGCTTTTAATTTGAACTTTTAAATCAACCTTTAATTTCGTTTTTGCTTTCTTAGTTAATTGTTACAAATCCTCCCTTTTTGTTTATTGCTTAGACTAAGAAGATTTCTCATAAGTTCTAGTGAGTTGATTGCTCCCGATTCGGATTGACACCTTATATACTACGATAAGGCATTCGAAACAACGAGTGTTAAATTTCGTTTATCAAATTTGCGCCGTTGCCGATTTGGGTACTCGATTAACCATTAAAACTTTGAAGTCGCTTGGGACTAAATTTTCGTTTCAGGATACTAATTTGCTCATATCTCTTGTCGTTTTTTTCATATCTTCATCCATAGATGGGTGAAAATAACTCCGAGAAGAACCAATGGGATAATGATATCGAGGAGCTTGAGAACCTTCTTTATGGAGACAAGCCAAGACCGAAGAAGGTAGATATCGTGGAAGAGGATGCATATACCAATGGAAGCACGCAATGGGATGAAGAGTTAGAAGAGATGGAACATCTTGTGTATGGAAAGGAGCCACCGAAGGTAGTTGAGGCAAATGCCAAAGTTCTTGAGGTACAGGTTGTTGGTGCCAAGGATGTGAAGGCTAAAGATGAGATCTCTTTCAGAATGGAGAGTGAGCTAGAAATGGTAAGACTAGTGATTATGGTGATTGGAGCGAGCTCAAAGCTCCAAAGGGGGAACTCAAACCTCTTCAAAAAGATCTAAGGCGCGATCGATGCAAGAAATCGCTACACAAAATGGTATCGGGTAGTCGTATCGATATGCAGAGATCGATATACCTATATCGACATGTTGTATCAGTACGCTTGGACCGATACGGGTTCCAAAATTTTCTCCGGAGGAGTAGTATCGACCCGTCTTAGTTCTAATATCGAGGTAACTCCTAGACCTTTGTATATACTCATTAGTTTTCATATAGTTTTGCATTTAGGAACCTTCTTCGATACTTGTTTCACACGGAGACCGTGTGATTTAAGTTTGGTGGAGTAGTCATATTAGCGTTTGCATATAAAATCTTTAAAACCAAAAAAATCAAAAAACTAAAAAAAACACAAAATTTTTTTTGCATTTAGGATTAGTTCATTACATTTAGATTAATTCATCGCATTTAGGTCATATGCATAAGGAATCTATGATGATTTTAGCCTTGTAAAGCGACGCGTCTAGTATTTTGAACGGTATCTTAAGTGTAGTGTCTTCCTCAAACGAAATAGAGCTCGCCGAAAATCTTGAAACCTTGACCCTAGATATTGATGTTTAAAAAACAAATAGTGTGGTTATGAATCTTGATAGTTCTAGGTTGCCTTCGAAGTTATATGAACTTAAACTTTATTTTTAATTAGCATGATTGAGAGTTTTCAAGAGAATTTCTATGGCTTTGTGATTTCTACGGATTGCGGCTTCCTAAACCGAAACACTTTAACCGCAATCCGGTCATTCTCATTCTAAGGATGATTCCTCTCTCACCCCCTAAGCCTAAACCCAAACACTTGTGAGAATTCTTTTTCAATAAGTGATTGTTTGGTTTCGCAAAAACTTGAAAGTATAGGGAGCGACAAGAAAGGACATCCATTTAGCTAGTTTATCTTGGACTAGTATGTTAGAAAAGGATAATGGGTTGGAGAGACACGTCTTTGAGTTTTAAAAAATAAGAAAATAAACACGAGTAAATGTAAAACGCCTAGGGGTAAAAGAATGACTAAGTAAAAAAAAAAACAGAAAAAAATCGTAAAGAAAAAAAAAAAAAAAAAAAAAGCTTAGCCAAAAGCAAACCCCTAAGGTAATTAAGAAAAAGAAAAGAAATTCGATGTTTAAGTGCTTAAGTGTTAAAAGAAAGAGATGATTGGATAGAGGTTAGATTTGAATAGGAATGGATGTCCGGACTTGTATGCATAAATTGCTCCTTGTCTTTCCCGGTTTTACTTAACCCTTTCACTCCCCGAGAGAAACCGCATTACAACTAACCACATGCCTGAGAGTTAGCCTCCTCTTTTGATTCGAAATAACGTTTTTACATAGACAAATAGAAAAACTCTTGGAAATTCTTGATCATGTTTCATGCTTTGATTATGCTTAATTGAATGTGAAAGGTGCTTAGACTAGACAACTGTATCACATGCTTTTTGTAATAATAACGGATTTAGACGGAGTTTGAGGTGAATGGCAATAGGTAGAACTAGCTCGGTTGCGATAGGACACTATGTTTAGGATAATCGTTCACTACACTTTCCACGTTGTTTTTGGTTCTGAGGTCCCCGCCTCTATACTCTCTTAAACTTTGATATTAGTTCTCTTGCTTGAGGACAAGCAAAGGATAAGTTTGGGGGAGTTGATATCTTGTATATTTTGCATATTTTACTTTGTTTTATTCATCAGAATTAACTCATGTAGGTTGCATTTAGTATCATATAGGTTGCATTTGCATGTCGTTTTATAATTTTAAGGTTTAAGAGTGCAATAATGGAAAATATGGGAAATTAAAGCAAAAAGCGACAATAAGGACACTGTTTGAAGAAGTTGCCACCAATGGATCTTTATCAAATCTTACCACAAGATAGCCACGGATGTTAGCTTTCATTTGAAGGTGGTTTGAGATTATTTCAACGGTTAGATCTAAAGTTATTCCAATTTTACTTCACACTGGTTTGTTATACCGGTTTGAAGTGGCCAGTGTCAAAAAGAAAATAAGGAAAAACCGGTTTTTCGAGCTAAAAAGGAAAAGAGAACTCCTAAACCGAGGATGACGTTTTTTAGACTTATTTTCTATATATTTAGGGCTTTCATATCTTATTATTTTAGGGGGGATGCTTATTTTTATCTTGAAACCTTTTACAAGCTTTTCCCATAGATTTGGATCTTCGATGCTTTGAGTTTTCTTCATTGATAAACATAGTTTTTCTTATCCTTTATCTCTTTGATTTTATTTATGCTTTTTTTATTATGTTTGTTTTGATTTTCATTATGCTTAGCGAGTAGTTTCCCTTAGATAATTAGGTTGGGGAAAAAAGGGTGAATCAACTCTAGGGTTGATTAATGTCTAGAACTTAAACCTGATAAAACTTTAGTTTAGTGTAATAATCTTAATGCTTTAGTTGAGTTAGCCATTCAATTAATAGAACCCAAGAAACTTTATGACCGAGAGGATTGTGAAGATTCCCGATCAATTACCCTAAAACTAAGCCTAAGTTTATACGACAGATCTGTGTTAATAAGCTTAGTGGTTGAATTGAATTGAACTTAATGTTTCCTAAGATTTAAACTATCCAAGATATTGTTTTAGTTTACTTAATAGGAAAATGATCATTGTCACGAGAGTGGATTGATCTAAATACGTTTTCAAAACTTTAAAGTTACCTTTGTTAAAAGACATTAAAAACCTGAAAATTTGATCACCCGTTAAAGTACCCCGACCTGGTTGTTTAGCTTTTAATTTGAACTTTTAAATCAACCTTTAATTTCGTTTTTGCTTTCTTAGTTAATTATTACAAACCTCCCTTTTTGTTTATTGCTTAGACTAAGAAGATTTCTCATAAGTTCTAGTGGGTTGTTAGATGTTCGTAAAAGTTGTCCGAATATCATTGAGGTACTTATAGACACTCATCTTGCTTATAACTTTGTTTAGAGTCACAAAAACACGTTGATAGATGTTTTATAAGTTCATGAAACTTGTACAAAGATCATTGAGGAATTGATAATAACACATCTTGCTTAAAACTTGTTTTAGAGTCGTAGTATGTGCGTTTTAAAATTTCTCATAAGTTCTTGAAACTTGTGCAAAGATCATTGAGGCACTAATAAGCAGTCATCTTGCTTAAACTTGGTTTGGAGTTCTTGAAAACGCATTGCTAGATTGTTCATAAGTTCGTGAAACTTGTTCAAAGATCATTGAGTCACTTATAAGAACTCTTCTTGCTTAAAGATTCTTTTAGAGTCATAGTAAACGCGTTAGTAGATGTTTCATAAGTTTGTGAAACATTTTCAAAGATCATTGAGGCAATTATAAGCAATCATCTTGCTTAAAAATTGGTTTAGAGTCGTAGAAAACTCGTAGTTATATGTTTCATAAATTCGTAAAACACGTGCAAAGATGATTGAGGCACTTATAAGCCCTAATCATGCTTCAAACTTGGTTTATGGTTGTTGAAAACGTGTTGTTAGATTTTCAAAATTTCGTGAAACTTGGTCCAAGATCATTGATGCACTTATAAGCACTCAAGTTGCTTTAAACTTGGAAGTTCTTGAAAGTTTTAAAAAGATCATTGAGACACTAATAAGCACTTATCCTTCTTAAAACTAGGTTTATAGTTGTTGAATACGTGTTGAAAGATGTTTCATTAGTTCATTTAACTTGTTCAAAGATTATTGAGGCACTTATGAGCACTCATGCTCCTTAAAAATTGGTTTAGAGTCGTAGAAAACACCTTGTTAAATGTTTCATAAATTCGTGAAACTTTTTCAAAGATCATTGAGACACTTATATTGCTTAAGAATTTGTTTAGAATCGTAGAAAACAAGTTTTTTGATGTTTCATAAGTTCGTTAAACTTCTACAAATTACATTGCGGCACTTATAAACACTTATCTTTCTTATAACTTGGTTTATAGTCGTAGAAAACACAATGTTCGATGGCTCATAAGTTTGTGAAACTTGTGAAAAGATTATTGAGGAACTTATAAGCACTAATTTTGCTTCAAACATGGTTTAGATTTGTAGAAAACTCGTAGTTATATGTTTCATGAGTTTCGTGAAACTTGTTCAAATATCATTGTGGAACTTATCGGCACTCATCTTTCTTAAAACTTCGTTTAGAGTCGTAGAAATGGGGTTGTTAGATGTTTAATGAGTTTGTGAAATTTGTACAAAGATAATTGAGGCACTTATACCACGAATATTGCTTCAAACTTTGTTTAGATTCATAGAAAACGCGTTGATAAATGTTTCATAAGTTCTTGAAACTTGTTCAAAGATCATTGCGGCACTAATAAGCACTTATCTTGCTTAATACTTGGTTTAGAATAGTAGAAAACGTGTTGTACGATGTTTCATAAATTCGTGAAACTTGTTCAAAGATAATTTAGGCAATTGTAAGCACACATCTTGCTTAAAATTTGGTTTAGAGTCATAGAAAACAAGCTATTATATGTTTCATAAGTTCTAGAAACTTGTGAAAATATAATTGAGGCACTAATAAGCATTCATTTTGCTTAAAACTTGGTTTACCGTCGTCGAAAACTCGTAGTTATATGTTTCATGAGTTTCGTGAAACTTGTTCAAATATCGTTGTGGAACTTATCGGCACTCATCTTGCTTAAAACTTCGTCTAGAGTTGTAGAAAACCGGTTGTTAGAAGTTTCACGAGTTCGTGAAATTTGTATAAAGATCATTGAGGCACTTATAAGAACGAATATTTCTTCAAACTTTGTTTAGAGTCATAGAAAAAGTGTTGTTACATGTTTCATAAGTTCTTCAAACTTGTTCAAAGATCATTGCAGCACTAATAATCACTCATCTTGCTTAATACTTGGTTTAGATTAGTAGAAAACGTGTTGTAAGATGTTTCATAAGTTCATGAAACTTGTTCAAAGATAATTGAGGCAATTGTAAGCACTCATCTCGCTTAAAATTTGGTTTAGAGTCGTAGAAACGGGTTATTATATGTTTCATAATGTCTAGAAACTTGTGCAAATATAATTGAGGCACTAATAAACACTCATTTTGCTTCAAACTTGGTTTAGAGTTGTTGAAAACGCATTGTTAGATTGTTCATAACTTCGTGAAACTTGTTCAAAGATTATTGAGACACTTATAAGAACTCATTTTTCTCAAAGATTTGTTGAGAGTCATAGAAAAAATACGTTTCTCAAAGTTACTTTCATTCCTTATCCTCGGGTTAAGACTAGCGGTATAGCATGGAGTGCAGTAGTCCGAATAGTTCCAAGAGGTTTAATTATGGGTAACGATGAAGTTCTTATGCAACAAGATGTCATTGGTGGGACAATCATTCCAACAAATCAATCGACGGAAGATGTATTCCTTGTCGACCCCGATAGTCAAGTTGTTGAAGATATTGTGGATGATGAAGACGACAGAAGTGCATATGAATTCGATGAAAGTAGCGAAGTCGAATCTAATGATTCCGATAATAATGAATAATTTTCTTTGTGTTTTTGTAATATAATTGTGTACATGTGTTAGTTGTAATATTTGTGTGTGTTTTTGTAATATTTGTAATCTTTGTGTGTTTTTGTAATAATTTGTGTGTGTGTTATTTGTAATAATTGTATGTGTTTTTGTAATTATTATTTTTTAAAATAATATTTAAATTTGCAACGAAATAGCAAGGATTGGTAATTTTTGTTGCTAAATGGTCGCAATTTAGCGAGGATTTAGCAACGCTAACCTAAATTCGTCGCTAATTCGTCGCTATTTAGCGATGATTTAGCAACGATTTATTAAAAAAATCTAATTTTCGATGGATTACAAATTTAGGGGTTCAAGATCGTTGCTAAATCGTCGCTAAACATAATGACTTATCGTTGCCAAATCGTCGCTATTTCGTTGTTAAGCATGATTCCTTGCCAATTCGTTGCTAAGTCGTTGCAAGCCTTCGAAATTTAAACCCCTAAAACACCACTTAATATCGATTTATATGAGTTTTGCTTGACTAAAAAAATGTACAAAACTAGTAATATATTTGTATAAAACAATAAAAATTATAGATTACAAAATTATACTTAACACATTTAATCTAAGTAAACCATAACTTATAAGAGTTTATACTATAAAGTTCATAATAAACTAGTTTATAAGTTTTTTGTGATATATTGAGTTTGTGACTTCTTATGATCAATGTTATAAACTCGTTTTGGCGAAAAAGTGGTAAAAAAACGATACAATCCGAATTTAGGGTTCCAAACCATAAAATAAGGGTTTAGCATTACCCGACGAGTTTTCTCATTTTTTCACACAATCTCATTCTGTCTCTCTCTCTAAACATTTTATCTCTCTAAAAAAAACCCAACTCCAAAACCCAACTAAAAAAACATGTCTCAAAATAACCAACCCCCTCGTTATTATAATTTCATAAGGAACCGATCCGGTTCCACCTCTAATTCAAACTCACCCCAACAAAACCCACCCCAACAAAACCCACCCCAACAAAACCCACCCCAACAATACCCAATAGAAGAGGCTATTCCCGATGCTCCAGCCAATCCTCCCGTCGATTTACCACCACCTCAGCATCTTGGACCGCACATGCAGCGGATCCTCGACTTTCTTCGGCAGGAGGGCCACCAGTACCTACCGTTGCTCCATTCCGAACGGCCATATGGGACATTTTGGTAAGTAATTAATTATGCAATTTAATTAATTGATTTTCGATTATAATAATTGCTAACGATAAATTTATATTTCGTAGGTTTTGCGATAACAAGGTTAGTAAGAGTGTCTCGGATGTGATGAAGACGTATTTCGTGGAGCCGCACGTCAACTAGTCGCAGGCGCCTCATATATAAAGGACATCTGGTTCGAATCTTTTGCGGTAAGTAAAATTTTTAATTATTTAAATTTTAAAAATTAAAAATTATAAAAAGTTAATATAAATATTTATTGTAATAAAATAACATATATATTATATAAATTGTAATAATTATTACAAAATTTATTTTTTTATTATTTAAAATTTATTTTAATATTTTAAAAAACTCAAATAGCAAAAATGGCATTGGCGGGAGGAAGACATGTTTAAAGTCCGCAAGGGTTTCGAGGAGAAAGTCATGCATCGGCTCACTGGGATCATCAACAAATGGAAGACCAAGTGGCTGAAGAAGGGAGATGATGCGAAACCCATAGCAATGGATGGGGAGGTGTGGAAGGGCCTTTGCAACTATTGGACGAACCCGCATTCGGTTCAAGTTGCGGGTAGCTGCTCCAAGTCCCGACTCACACCGATCGACGAGACCGGTCCATATGTCCACACCTCAGGACCGACTTCTTATGCCGGACGGCGTATTCATATGGTATTAAATATATATTTAAAATTTAATTACTTTTTTAAAAAGATATAAAATTTAAAAATATATAATTTAATTATAATTTTCAATAACGCGAGGAGATGGGCGAGCTTCCGCCCATTGTGGAAATTTTGAAGAAGGTCCGAAGAGGAAGGATGGGACCTATGTGTGTTCACGATCCGAAAAGATCGTGAACGCATATGAGGCTAGACTCGCCGAGCGGGTTAGTCGTTGTTCGACGTCGGCCGATGGTAGTTCGATCAACTCCTCGGGACAGTTGTGGTCACCGAGTGCGACCAGATCTACTATGAGGTAATAATTT
The DNA here is from genome assembly GCA_963556525.1 of Cochlearia excelsa. Lineage (NCBI taxonomy): Eukaryota > Viridiplantae > Streptophyta > Magnoliopsida > Brassicales > Brassicaceae > Cochlearia > Cochlearia excelsa. Next base: position 158,924 of record CAUVZT010000045.1, read on the forward strand.
CAAATAATTTAATTTAATTCAAAATGATATTTATTATATTATCTAAAGATTTTAAATTTGTCTATATAGGTGGCCCCGAAGACGAAGAAGGACCGCACTTTTGGATTCAGTTCGATTGAGACGGTTCCCACGCTTCTTCTTCGCAGCCTCGTCGCACCGCCCAAGATCACGCCGAAGAGAATGTTCGGTTGAGGGAGCAGATCGCGGAACAAGAAGTCCGCTATCGAACATCACGGATTTCTTCTCCATCATCGCGATGGAAAGTCCAAACCTCGCGAGGTTGATGCAGCACGGGGAGTCCAACCGACCCAGCCACCATGATCCCTCCAGTATGTAGCGGCAGCTCAAGACCTTGGACGTGATATCGGGATTGATGATTTCGTCGTCGATCCCGATGATCCCGCTGATCCTGCTGTTTAGTTTTATTGTATTTTTAAAATATTTTGTATTTTTAAAATATTTTGTATTTTTTTAATATATTTATAATTTTTTTTTTTTAATTTTTTTAAAATTGTTTTTTTTTAATTTGGTTTTTATAATTGTTTTTTTTTTAATTTTTTTTTATTAAATCGTTGCTAATTCGTCGCTAAATTAGCGACGAATTAGCAACGACTTTTTTACACGTCGTTGTTTTCGCAAAATCTTTAAATTGGAAATTTATTTTTTATATATCTTCGCTAATTCGTCGCCAATGTTTTAGTGACGAATTAGCGACGACACCTAAATAGCGACGATTATACGGCGTCGCTAAATTAGCGACGAATTAGCGACAATTCTAAAAATAGCGACGATTTAGCACGATTGGTATTTGGCCAATAGCGACGATTTAGCGACGAAATATGGCGTTGGTATTTGCCCAGTTTCTTGTAGTGTTATAAGCACTCATCTTGCTTAAAACTTGGTTTAGAGTCGTAGAAAACGGGTTTTTAGATGTTTCATAAGTTCGTAAAAGTTGTTCGAAAATAATTGAGGAACTTATAGGCACTCATCTTTCTTAAAAATTTGTTTGGAGTCACAAAAACACGTTGTTAGATGTTTCATAAGTTCGTGAAACTGGTACAAAGATCATTGAGGCATTGATAAGAACTCATCTTGCTTAAAAATTTGCTTTAAAGCGGTAGAAAGTGTGTTGTTAAATGTTTCATAAGTTCTTGAAACTTTTGCAAAGATCATTGAGGCACTAATTAGCACTCATCTTTCTTAAAACTTAGTTTAGAGTTGCTGAAAACGCATTGCTAGATAGTTCATAAGTTCGTGAAACTTGTTCAAAGATCATTGAGGCACTTATAAGAAGACTTCTTGCTTAAAGATTCTTTTAGAGTCGTAGAAAACGCGTTGGTTGATGTTTCTTAAGTTTGTGAAACATTTTAAAAGATCATTGAGGCACTGCACTTATAAGCAATCATCATTCTTAAAAATTGGTTTAGAGTCGTAGAAAACATGTTGTTAGATATTTCATAAGTTCATGAAACTCGTGCAAAGATGATTGAGGCACTTATAAGCCCTAATAATGCTTCAAAATTGGTTTATGGTTGTTGAAAACGTGTTGTTAGATATTTCAAAATTTCGTGAAACTTGTTCAAAGATCATTGAGGCAATTATAAGAACTCAAGTTGCTTAAAAGGTGGTTTATAGTTGTAGAAAATGTGTTATTATATGTTTCATAAGTTCTTGAAAGTCTTACAAAAATCATTGAGGCACTAGTAAGCACTTATCCTTCTTAAAACTAGGTTTAGAGTTGTTGAAAACGGTTTGTTAGATGTTTCATAAGTTCTTTAAACTTGTTCAAAGATCATTGAGGCACTTATAAGCACTCGTCCTCCTTAAAATTTGGTTTAGACTCGTAGAAAAAACGTTGTTAAATGTTTCATAAATTCATAAAACTTTTTCAAAGATCATTGAGGCACTTATAAAAACTCAAATTGGTTAAGAATTGGTTTATAATCGTAGAAAACAAGTTTTTAGATGTTTCATTAGTTCGTTAAACTTCTACAAAGTACATTGCAACACTTATAAACATTCATCTTTCTTATAACTTGGTTTATAGTCGTAGAAAACATAGTGTTAGATGTTTCCTAAGTTCGTGAATCTTGTGCAGAGATCATTAAGGCACTTATAAGCACTAATTTTACTTCAAAGTTTACAGACGTAAAAAACTCGTAGTTATATGTTTCATTAGTTTTAGGAAACTTGTTCAAATCTCATTATGGAACTTATCGACTCTCATCTTTGTTTAAAACTTCGTTTAGAGTTGTAGAAAAAGGGTTCTTAGATGTTTAATGAGTTCGATAAACTTGTACAAAGATCATTGAGGCACTTATAAGCATCAATATTGTTTCAAACTTTGTTTAGAGTAGTATAAAACGCGTTGTTAGATGTTTCATAAGTTCTTGAAACTAGTTCAAAGATCATTGTGGCACTAATAAGCACTCATCTTGCATAATACTTGGTTTAGAGTCGTAGAAAACACGTTGTTAAATGTTTCATAAATTCGTGAAACTTTTTAAAAGATCATTGAGGCTCTTATAAACACTCATCTTGCTTAAGAATTCGTTTAGAATCGTAGAAAACAAGTTTTTAGATGTTTCATAAGTTCGTTAAACTTCTACAAAGTACATTGTGGCACTTATAAACATTCAACTTTCTTATAACTTGTTTTAAAGTCGTAGAAAAGACAGAGTTAGATGTTTCATAAGTTCGTGAAACTTGTGCAAAGATCATTGAGGAACTCATAAGCACTTATTTTGCTTCAAACTTTGTTTAGAGTCGTAGAAAACTCGTAGTTAGATGTTTCATGAGTTTCGTGAAACTTTGTTTAAATATCACTCGTGGAACTTCTCGGCACTCATCATGCTTAAAACTTCGTGTAGATTCGTAGAAAACGAGTTGTTAGATGTTAAATGAGTTCGTGAAACTTGTACAAAGATCATTGAGGCACTTATAAGCACGAATATTGCTTCAAACTTTGTTTAGAGTCGTAGAAAACGCGTTGTTGGCCAATAGTTCTTGACGATTTCACGAAGCACTTCTTTCTTGAAAATAGAAAACTTATTTAAAGTTCATTGTGATAATTGCACTAATAAGCACTCATCTTGCTTAATACTTGTCATAGAGTCGTAGAAAAGGCGTTGTTAGATCTTTCATAAGTTCAAGAAATAGGTACAAAGATCATTGAGACATTTATAAGAACTCGTCTTGATTAGGACTTGCATTAGATTCGTCGAAAGAGCGTTATTAGATATTTCATGAGTTCTTGAAACTTGTACAAAGATCATTGAGACACTAAAGCACTCATCCCGCTTAAAACTTGGTTTAGAGGGTGTTGAAAACACGTTGTTAGATTGTTCATAAGTTCGTGAAACTTGTTCATATATCATTGAGGACATAAAAGCACTCATCTCGCTTAAAGATTTGTTTAGAGTCGTAGAAAACGCATTGTTAGATGTTGTGTCAGAAATGTGTCGGAGATTTTATTAAAACTTAACAAAGCCACAATTTCTTCGTGGCTTTTTTGTGGCTTAACCGTCGAAAAAAACTGTCTTGTCGGTTATAATTCGAATATAAGCCACGTTTAAAACCTTGGCTTGTCGTGGCTCACTTTAATACACGTACCAAGCATTATCTTTCTATCATTTTTCTTATTCTATTCTCCTCCTCTTATACTGTTCTCCTATCTTCTCTTCTTCTTTTCTATTCTTCTCAATTGTAATGCAATGGCTCATTATTCACAATTAAGAGGATGGATGGATAAACGTATTGATCCAGAGACTAATTGTGTGAGTGAAGAATTTACAACGGGCACTCAAGAGTTTCTTTTATTTGCTTGTAATCAACCATCCTTCCAAGAGTTAAACACCATTTTGTGCCCTTGTGTCCGATGTAAGAATGAGAAAGATCTTGATCCAAAAATGGTGTCAAGACATCTATTTTGATATGGATTCAAAGGAAATTATTATGTGTGATTCAACCATGGAGAAAATGCTAATGAAGAAATCGGAGAATCTTCAAGTTGTGATGAATGTTATTGGGATCTACCTTATTGGGAAAACCTTCGGCTTCAACATAATTTTGACTTTATGCACATTGAGAAGAACTTCTTCGATAATGTGATCAACATTGTGATGAATGTTATTGGAAAATCAAAAGACAACTTTAAATCGAGGTTGTATCTCCGGGAAATATGTAACAGCCTAGAAGCTCATATTACCAAGAGTGGTCAGATGATCACACCGAGAGGAAGAAGATTTTTCTTCGGTGGATGAAAAATGATATTAAATTTCCTAATGGATATTCATCGACGATTGGCATATATGTAGATGACAACCATTCTAAGTTATCGGGTTTGAAAAGTCATGACTGCAACGTCATAATGTAACGACTTCTTCCTTTAGAATTTGCAGAGCTTCTTCCAAAACCCGTTCATGTTGCTATCTCAGGTAAACTCTTACATTACAAAATTTGTCAAATGACTAGAACCATAATGAATAGTCTGACATTGATTTTTTGTGAAATGTATGCAGATATTGCATTGTTTTTTCGGGACCTATCTTCGAAGACCTTACGAAACGAAGATGATGCTATTTTGAAATCAAATATTGCTTCGAAGATTTGCAATTTAGAAAAGTTGTTTCCACCTTCGTTATTTGATGTTATGGAACATCTACCTGTGCATTTACCCGATGAAGCAACTTTAGGCGGTCCGGTTCAGTATCGATGGATGTATCCTTTCGAAAGATACATGTATCACCTGAAGAAGAGAGTTATGAATAAGGCACACGTTGGAGGCTCGATTGTTGCTCAGTGTATAATGGAGGAAATTACTCATGCAGATTCAAGTTATTTTGGACAAACAGAAGTGGTGCAAGAATCTGTAAACGGGGAAATTCGATTTATTTATTTAGATCCAGAAGTGCATGTCTTGTTTCACCATGAAGGCCGAGTAAGTGGAAAAGCAAAAGATGGTTGGTTTACAGATGATGACTACACCGTTCTCCAAACGTTTATTTTGCTAAACCGTGACTAGTTTGAGCCTTATGAAAGGTACAATATTCATTAAATTATATAAATTATTTTTGACCATGCAACCTCAATTACATTCTATCTTTAAATATTTTACAGGATGTTCGAACGATTCCCGATGGAATCCAGCCATGGAATTAGCAAGTAAAATCATGCAAAATGCGAAAGACCAACACTTTGTTCAATGGTGTAAAGATTACGTAAGTGTAACATGTATAAAGTCAATATTAACCATACTATACTTGCTTAGTTATGTGGACTTGATTCATTTTGTAGATTAATGAAGACTTTTCTTCTTATACATTTCCTTTTTGGATATTGGATTTCGTACAAGGTCCTAGACGTAGTTACACTACATGGCCTATGTATCGATCACGAGGTTATTATTTCCACACGTAAAAATATGGAAAAGATAGGAAAAGTCAAAACTATGGCGTCTACGTCAACGGAACCCTCGATACGATTATTACAGGTTGATAGAGGACATAATGATTATCGAGTACCCCCTGGTTATGTTTGTCTCAAAGCAATGGTTTTCAGATGCAAGTTGTTTGATACAACTTTAGGTCGGGGCATTAGCAAACACCCATCATGTATTATCTATATCGCACCTAGTAGAAGATACGAGAAATATGATCCTTTTATACTATCTCGGCAACCGTGATCAAGTTTGTTTCGTTCCTTATCCTCATGAGAGTCGATCTCGCGGCAAATGAATGGTGGGTTTTTTTTAAAGTTATGCCCTCCCGAGGTTCGTGAAACATCCGAAGATGGTTTGACCGCTTTACAAGATGACACACATAATAAGAATGTCGTCCCAAGTGACATTATTCGTGTAGAATCACATGTCGTGGAAGATGATTCAGATTTCGATTAAATGCTTGTCCAGCCTCCTAATGATGAATACATTACAGAAGACGAATTCGATTCGAGTAACCCTTTTTAGAGGTTAGTGTAAGATATTTATGTATTTTGTATGGTATTAATAATTTTGTAAGATATTTATGCATTTTGTATGATATTTAATGATGACTTTGTAAGATATTTATGCATTTTGTATGATGTGAAATGAATTTATAAGATATTTATGCATTTTTTATGATATTAATGCATTTTTTAAGATATTAATGCATTTTGTATAAATCCTAATGATGACTTTGTAAGGTATGTATGCATTTTGTATAAATCCTAAACTAACCCCCTAAACTAAAAACTAAATCATAAACTAAATAAAAACATTAACTAATACCTTAACCCTAAACTAAAACTTAAACCATAAACTAAAACTTATACCATAAACTAAAATATATACCCTATAATAAAAAATTGTAAACTAAACCCTAAACCCTAAACTAAAACCTAAACTATAACCTATACCCTAAAATAAAACCTAAACTCTAAACAAGAAAGACTAAAACCGATATCCTAAGATAAAAACTGTAAACTAAAACCTAAACCTTAAACTAAAACTTATACCCTAAAATAAAACCTAAACTCTAAACACCAAGGACTAAAACCTAAACCCTAAACATAAACCCCTAGCTCCAAACACCAAAGACTAAACGACAAAAGCCACCGATAAGCCACTGTTTGAATTCGTGGCTAATTTTAAAATAACCACGGAATTGCCACAGCTTCAAACCGTGGGCTTTGTATTAGGCCTTCAAATAAAACAATTTTTCTTCGACACTTTGAAACATTTTCTCCTTCTCCTTCTACGACGAGTTTTTCCTTCTCCTTCTCCGTCGACTACAATTTTTCCTTCTCCATCGATAAACTCATCGCCGATTACTCCGTGTGTTATCTCCTTCTCCTTCTTCATCTTTTTCTTCTTCTTCTTCGTCATCTTATTCTTCTTCTTTCCTTCTCCTTCTTCTTTTTCTTTTTCTTCTTCTTCTTCCTCGCTTTCTCCTTCTCTTTCGCTAAAGCCGAGAAACTCGTCGCCTTTGCCCTAGAACTAAGCCTAAGTTTAACCGACAGATCTGTGTTAATAAGCTTAGTGGTTGAATTGAATTGAACTTAATGTTTCCTAAGATTTAAACTATCCAAGATATTGTTTTAGTTTACTTAATAGGAAAATGATCATTGTCACGAGAGTGGATTGATCTAAATACGTTTTCAAAACTTTAAAGTTACCTTTGTTAAAAGACATTAAAAACCTGAAAATTTGATCACCCGTTAAAGTACCCCGACCTGGTTGTTTAGCTTTTAATTTGAACTTTTAAATCAACCTTTAATTTCGTTTTTGCTTTCTTAGTTAATTATTACAAACCTCCCCTTTTTGTTTATTGCTTAGACTAAGAAGATTTCTCATAAGTTCTAGTGGGTTGTTAGATGTTCGTAAAAGTTGTCCGAATATCATTGAGGTACTTATAGACACTCATCTTGCTTATAACTTTGTTTAGAGTCACAAAAACACGTTGATAGATGTTTTATAAGTTCATGAAACTTGTACAAAGATCATTGAGGAATTGATAATAACACATCTTGCTTAAAACTTGTTTTAGAGTCGTAGTATGTGCGTTTTAAAATTTCTCATAAGTTCTTGAAACTTGTGCAAAGATCATTGAGGCACTAATAAGCAGTCATCTTGCTTAAACTTGGTTTGGAGTTCTTGAAAACGCATTGCTAGATTGTTCATAAGTTCGTGAAACTTGTTCAAAGATCATTGAGTCACTTATAAGAACTCTTCTTGCTTAAAGATTCTTTTAGAGTCATAGTAAACGCGTTAGTAGATGTTTCATAAGTTTGTGAAACATTTTCAAAGATCATTGAGGCAATTATAAGCAATCATCTTGCTTAAAAATTGGTTTAGAGTCGTAGAAAACTCGTAGTTATATGTTTCATAAATTCGTGAAACACGTGCAAAGATGATTGAGGCACTTATAAGCCCTAATCATGCTTCAAACTTGGTTTATGGTTGTTGAAAACGTGTTGTTAGATTTTCAAAATTTCGTGAAACTTGGTCCAAGATCATTGATGCACTTATAAGCACTCAAGTTGCTTTAAACTTGGAAGTTCTTGAAAGTTTTAAAAAGATCATTGAGACACTAATAAGCATTTATCCTTCTTAAAACTAGGTTTATAGTTGTTGAATACGTGTTGAAAGATGTTTCATTAGTTCATTTAACTTGTTCAAAGATTATTGAGGCACTTATGAGCACTCATGCTCCTTAAAAATTGGTTTAGAGTCGTAGAAAACACCTTGTTAAATGTTTCACAAATTCGTGAAACTTTTTCAAAGATCATTGAGACACTTATATTGCTTAAGAATTTGTTTAGAATCGTAGAAAACAAGTTTTTTGATGTTTCATAAGTTCGTTAAAACTTCTACAAATTACATTGCGCGGCACTTATAAACACTTATAAACACTTATCTTTCTTATAACTTGGTTTATAGTCGTAGAAAACACAATGTTCGATGGCTCATAAGTTTGTGAAACTTGTGAAAAGATTATTGAGGAACTTATAAGCACTAATTTTGCTTCAAACATGGTTTAGATTTGTAGAAAACTCGTAGTTATATGTTTCATGAGTTTCGTGAAACTTGTTCAAATATCATTGTGGAACTTATCGGCACTCATCTTGCTTAAAACTTCGTTTAGAGTCGTAGAAATGGGGTTGTTAGATGTTTAATGAGTTTGTGAAATTTGTACAAAGATAATTGAGGCACTTATAGCACGAATATTGCTTCAAACTTTGTTTAAATTCATAGAAAACGCGTTGATAAATGTTTCATAAGTTCTTGAAACTTGTTCAAAGATCATTGCGGCACTAATAAGCACTTATCTTGCTTAATACTTGGTTTAGAATAGTAGAAAACGTGTTGTACGATGTTTCATAAATTCGTGAAACTTGTTCAAAGATAATTTAGGCAATTGTAAGCACACATCTTGCTTAAAATTTGGTTTAGAGTCATAGAAAACAAACTATTATATGTTTCATAAGTTCTAGAAACTGGTGAAAATATAATTGAGGCACTAATAAGCACTCATTTTGCTTAAAACTTGGTTTAGAGTCGTCGAAAACTCGTAGTTATATGTTTCATGAGTTTCGTGAAACTTGTTCAAATATCGTTGTGGAACTTATCGGCACTCATCTTGCTTAAAACTTCGTCTAGAGTTGTAGAAAACCGGTTGTTAGAAGTTTCACGAGTTCGTGAAATTTGTATAAAGATCATTGAGGCACTTATAAGAACGAATATTTCTTCAAACTTTGTTTAGAGTCATAGAAAAAGTGTTGTTACATGTTTCATAAGTTCTTCAAACTTGTTCAAAGATCATTGCAGCACTAATAATCACTCATCTTGCTTAATACTTGGTTTAGATTAGTAGAAAACGTGTTGTAAGATGTTTCATAAGTTCATGAAACTTGTTCAAAGATAATTGAGGCAATTGTAAGCACTCATCTCGCTTAAAATTTGGTTTAGAGTCGTAGAAACGGGTTATTATATGTTTCATAAGTTCTAGAAACTTGTGCAAATATAATTGAGGCACTAATAAACACTCATTTTGCTTCAAACTTGGTTTAGAGTTGTTGAAAACGCATTGTTAGATTGTTCATAACTTCGTGAAACTTGTTCAAAGATTATTGAGGCACTTATAAGAAATCATTTTCTCAAAGATTTGTTGAGAGTCATAGAAAAAATACGTTTGTGAATATTTTTCATAGATCATCGAGAAACTTTTGAGCAATCATCTTGTTTAAAAATATTTTTAGAGTCGTAGAAAATGCGTTGTTAGATGTTTCATAAGCTCATGAGAGTTGTGCAAAGATGATTGAGGAACTTATAAGCACGATTCTTGCTTCAAACTTGGTTTAGAGCCGTAGAAAAATTGTTGTTAGATATTTCATAAATAAGAATTGATCTTGCATAAAAGTTGTGTTTACAAACATAAAAAAATACGTTGTTAGATAATTCATAAACTCTAAAACTTTTTCCAAGATCATTGAGGTTCATATAAGCACTCATCTTGATTAAACTTTAGTTTAAGGTCGTAGAAAACGCATTTGGTAGATGTTTTATAAGTTTTTGAAACCTCTACAAAGATCAGTGTGCACTTATAATCACTTATCTTCCTTCAAACTTCGTTTAGATTCGTAGAAAACGCGTTGGTAGATGTTTCATAAGTTCTTGAAACTTGTTCGAAGATCATTGTGGTACTTATAAGCATTTATCTTGCTTAAATCTTGGTTTATAGTAGTAGAAAACTTGTTGTTCGATGTTTCATAAGTTTGTAAAACTTCTTCAAAGATCATTGATTCACTTGTAAGCACTCATCTTGCTTAAAATTTGGTTGAGAGTCGTAGAAAACGTGTTGTTACAATGTTTCATAAGGTCTTGAAATTTGTTCAAAGATCATTGAGGTATTTATAAGTAGACATCTTGCTTAAAACTAGATTAATAGTTGTAGAAAATGTGTTATTAGATGTTTCATAAGTTCGCGAAACTTGTACAAAGATCATTGAGGCACGTATAAGAACTAATCTTGCTTCGAACTTGGTTTAGAGTCGTGGAAAAAATATTGTTAGATGTTTCATAAGTTCGAGAAACTTGTTCAAAGATCATTGTGGAACTTACACTACAAGAAACTGGGCTTTTAGCAACGAAATTTAGCAAGGAAATAACGACGAATTATATAGCAACGAATTGGCGACGAAATAGCAACGGAGAATCGTGTCGTCGCAAAATCGTCGCTATTTAGCGAGGTATTATTTCGTCGCAAAATTAGCGACGATTTAGCGACGAAATTGGCGACGAATGAGTTCTGCGTCGCTAATTAGCGACGATTTAGCGACGAATATATATCCTTGCTAATTAGCGACGAATTAGCGAGGAGGGTCGCTAAGTGGGTAAGCACGTTTTCAAAAACGTTGCTAAATCGTTGCTAATTTTCTTTCCTTGCTAAATCGTTGCTAATTTTCCTTGCTAAATGGTTGCAAAAATTTAGAATGGGACTATATAAATCCATCTACACTCTTCAAAAAATCACACCACAACACAATACAAAAACATTCACTCTATAAAAATATAAACACTCTAAAAATTTCAATATGTCCCACGGTAATAACAATATATACGAGTTACGGTCTTGAATGTATCGGCATAAAGATCGATCGGGGGTAGTTACAGACAAATTTACGGAGGGACTTCAAGTATTCATGCAACAGGCCAGAAACATGCAGAATACGCAAGATACCGGTAAAATGTATTGTCCATGTAAGAAGTGCGTTAACACTAAATACGTGTTTGTTGAAACCGTATGGAAACATCTTTTTAATAGAGGTTTTATGCCGCAACCGTAATCACTCGTGGTTACGTGTTCCACACCTTAAGTCATGGTCAACGTCGAGCAACCGCGAATTATGGGGTAACTGTGTCGGGTGATTCAGTTTTTTATGGTCTTCTAACGAATATTATTGAAGTGCAGTATCCGGGATTAGTCAATTTACGAACAACCCTCTTCAAATGTGATTGGTTTGATCCAACACTCGGTCGTGGTGATTGGTACAACAAATTTGGTGTGATCGACGTCAACCGGTCACGACGATATCGGAAGTTTGAACCTTTTATCCTTGGATCGCAAGCTGAGCAAGTTACTTTCATTCCTTATCCTCGGGTTAAGACTAGCGGTATAGCATGGAGTGCAGTAGTCCGAATAGTTCCAAGAGGTTTAATTATGGGTAACGATGAAGTTCTTATGCAACAAGATGTCATTGGTGGGACAATCATTCCAACAAATCAATCGACGGAAGATGTATTCCTTGTCGACCCCGATAATCAAGTTGTTGAAGATATTGTGGATGATGAAGACGACAGAAGTGCAGATGAATTAGATGAAAGTAGCGAAGTCGAATCTAATGATTCCGATAATAATGAATAATTTTCTTTGTGTTTTTGTAATATAATTGTGTACATGTGTTAGTTGTAATATTTGTGTGTGTTTTTGTAATATTTGTAATCTTTGTGTGTTTTTGTAATAATTTGTGTGTGTGTTATTTGTAATAATTGTAAGTGTTTTTGTAATTATTATTTTTTTAAATAATATTTAAATTTGCAACGAAATAGCAAGGATTGGTAATTTTCGTTGCTAAATCGTCGCAATTTAGCGAGGATTTAGCAACGCTAACCTAAATTCGTCGCTAATTCGTCGCTATTTAGCGATGATTTAGCAACGATTTATTAAAAAAATCTAATTTTCGATGGATTACAGATTTAGGGGTTCAAGATCGTTGCTAAATCGTCGCTAAACATAATGACTTATCGTTGCTAAATCGTCGCTATTTCGTTGCTAAGCATGATTCCTTGCCAATTCGTTGCTAAGTCGTTGCAAGCCTTCGAAATTTAAACCCCTAAAACACCACTTAATATCGATTTATATGAGTTTTGCTTGACTAAAAAAGTGTACAAAACTAGTAATATATTTGTATAAAACAATAAAAATTATAGATTACAAAATTATACTTAACACATTTAATCTAAGTAAACCATAACTTATAAGAGTTTATACTATAAAGTTCATAATAAACTAGTTTATAAGTTTTTTGTGATATATTGAGTTTGTGACTTCTTATGATCAATGTTATAAACTCGTTTTGGCGAAAAAGTGGTAAAAAAACGATACAATCCGAATTTAGGGTTCCAAACCATAAAATAAGGGTTTAGCATTAGCGACGATTTAGCAACGATTCGTCGCTAAATCGTCGCTAATTTAGCGACGACACAAAATCCTATATATACCCGACGAGTTTTCTCATTTTTTCACACAATCTCATTCGTCTCTCTCTCTAAACATTTTATCTCTCTAAAAAAAACCCAACTCCAAAACCCAACTAAAAAAACATGTCTCAAAATAACCAACCCCCTCGTTATTATAATTTCATAAGGAACCGATCCGGTTCCACCTCTAATTCAAACTCACCCCAACAAAACCCACCCCAACAAAACCCACCCCAACAAAACCCACCCCAACAATACCCAATAGAAGAGGCTATTCCCGATGCTCCAGCCAATCCTCCCGTCGATTTACCACCACCTCAGCATCTTGGACCGCACATGCAGCGGATCCTCGACTTTCTTCGGCAGGAGGGCCACCGCACCTACCGTTGCTCCATTCCGAACGGCCATATGGGACATTTTGGTAAGTAATTAATTATGCAATTTAATTAATTGATTTTCGATTATAATAATTGCTAACGATAAATTTATTTTTCGTAGGTTTTGCGATAACAAGGTTAGTAAGAGTGTCTCGGATGTGATGAAGACGTATTTCGTGGAGCCGCACGTCAACTAGTCGCGGCGCCTCATATATAAAGGACATCCGGTTCGAATCTTTTGCGGTAAGTAAAATTTTTAATTATTTAAATTTTAAAAATTAAAAATTATAAAAAGTTAATATAAATATTTATTGTAATAAAATAACATATATATTATATAAATTGTAATAATTATTACAAAATTTATTTTTTTATTATTTAAAATTTATTTTAATATTTTAAAAAACTCAAATAGCAAAAATGGCATTGGCGGGAGGAAGACATGTTTAAAGTCCGCAAGGGTTTCGAGGAGAAAGTCATGCATCGGCTCACTGGGATCATCAACAAATGGAAGACCAAGTGGCTAAAGAAGGGAGATGATGCGAAACCCATAGCAATGGATGGGGAGGTGTGGAAGGGCCTTTGCAACTATTGGACGAACCCGCATTCGGTTCAAGTTGCGGGTAGCTGCTCCAAGTCCCGACTAACACCGATCGACGAGACCGGTCCATATGTCCACACCTCAGGACCGACTTCTTATGCCGGACGGCGTATTCAGATGGTATTAAATATATATTTAAAATTTAATTACTTTTTTAAAAAATATAAAATAAAAAAATATATAATTTAATTATAATTTTCAATAGCGCGAGGAGATGGGCGAGCTTCCGCCCATTGTGGAAATTTTGAAGAAGGTCCAGAAGAGGAAGGATGGGACCTATGTGTGTTCACGATCTGAAAAGATCGTGAACGCATATGAGGCTAGACTCGCCGAGCGGGTTAGTCAGTGTTCGACGTCGGCCGATGGTAGTTCGATCAACTCCTCGGGACAGCTGTGGTCACCGAGTGCGACCAGATCTACTATGAGGTAATAATTTCAAATAATTTAATTTAATTCAAAATGATATTTATTATATTATCTAAAGATTTTAAATTTGTCTATATAGGTTGCCCCGAAGACGAAGAAGGACCGCACTTTTGGATTCAGTTCGATTGAGACGGTTCCCGCTGCTTCTTCTTCGCAGCCTCGTCGCACTGCCCAAGATCACGCCGAAGAGAATGTTCGGTTGAGGGAGCAGATCGCGGAACAAGAAGTCCGCTATCAGAACATCACGGACTTCTTCTCCATCATCGCGATGGAAAGTCCAAACCTCGCGAGGTTGATGCAAGCAGCGGGGAGTCCAACCGACCCAGCCACCAGTGATCCCTCCAGATGTAGCGGCAGCTCAAGACCTTGGACGTGATATCGGGATTGATGATTTCGTCGTCGATCCCGATGATCCCGCTGATCCTGCTGTTTAGTTTTATTGTATTTTTAAAATATTTTGTATTTTTTTAATATATTTATAATTTTTTTTTTTTAATTTTTTAAAAATTGTTTTTTTTTAATTTGGTTTTTATAATTGTTTTTTTTTTATTTTTTATTTATTAAATCGTTGCTAATTCGTCGCTAAATTAGCGACGAATTAGCAACGACTTTTTTACACGTCGTTGTTTTCGCAAAATCTTTAAATTGGAAATTTATTTTTTATATATCGTCGCTAATTCGTCGCCAATGTTTTAGTGACGAATTAGCGACGACACCTAAATAGCGACGATTATACGGCGTCGCTAAATTAGCGACGAATTAGCGACAATTCTAAAATAGCGACGATTTAGCACGATTGGTATTTGGCCAATAGCGACGATTTAGCGACGAAATATGGCGTTGGTATTTGCCCAGTTTATTGTAGTGTTATAAGCACTCATCTTGCTTAAAACTTGGTTTAGAGTCGTAGAAATTGGGTTTTTAGATGTTTCATAAGTTCGTAAAAGTTGTTCGAAAATAATTGAGGAACTTATAGGCACTCATCTTTCTTAAAAATTTGTTTAGAGTCACAAAAACACGTTGTTAGATGTTTCATAAGTTCGTGAAACTGGTACAAAGATCATTGAGGCATTGATAAGAACTCATCTTGCTTAAAAATTTGCTTTAAAGCGGTAGAAAGTGTGTTGTTAAATGTTTCATAAGTTCTTGAAACTTTTGCAAAGACCATTGAGGCACTAATTAGCACTCATCTTTCTTAAAACTTAGTTTAGAGTTGCTGAAAACGCATTGCTAGATAGTTCATAAGTTCGTGAAACTTGTTCAAAGATCATTGAGGCACTTATAAGAAGTCTTCTTGCTTAAAGATTCTTTTAGAGTCGTAGAAAACGCGTTGGTTGATGTTTCATAAGTTTGTGAAACATTTTAAAAGATCATTGAGGCACCGCACTTATAAGCAATCATCATTCTTAAAAATTGGTTTAGAGTCGTAGAAAACATGTTGTTAGATATTTCATAAGTTCATGAAACTCGTGCAAAGATGATTGAGGCACTTATAAGCCCTAATAATGCTTCAAAATTGGTTTATGGTTGTTGAAAACGTGTTGTTAGATATTTCAAAATTTCGTGAAACTTGTTCAAAGATCATTGAGGCACTTATAAGAACTCAAGTTGCTTAAAAGTTGGTTTAAAGTTGTAGAAAATGTGTTATTATATGTTTCATAAGTTCTTGAAAGTCTTACAAAAATCATTGAGGCACTAGTAAGCACTTATCCTTCTTAAAACTAGGTTTAGAGTTGTTGAAAACGGTTTGTTAGATGTTTCATAAGTTCTTTAAACTTGTTCAAAGATCATTGAGGCACTTATAAGCACTCGTCCTCCTTAAAATTTGGTTTAGACTCGTAGAAAACACGTTGTTAAATGTTTCATAAATTCATGAAACTTTTTCAAAGATCATTGAGGCACTTATAAAAACTCAAATTGGTTAAGAATTGGTTTATAATCGTAGAAAACAAGTTTTTAGATGTTTCATTAGTTCGTTAAACTTCTACAAAGTACATTGCGACACTTATAAACATTCATCTTTCTTATAACTTGGTTTATAGTCGTAGAAAACACGGTGTTAGATGTTTCCTAAGTTCGTGAATCTTGTGCAGAGATCATTAAGGCACTTATAAGCACTAATTTTACTTCAAAGTTTACAGACGTAAAAAACTCGTAGTTATATGTTTCATGAGTTTTAGGAAACTTGTTCAAATATCATTATGAAACTTATCGGCTCTCATCTTTGTTTAAAACTTCGTTTAGAGTTGTAGAAAAAGGGTTCTTAGATGTTTAATGAGTTCGATAAACTTGTACAAAGATCATTGAGGCACTTATAAGCATCAATATTGTTTCAAACTTTGTTTAGAGTAGTATAAAACGCGTTGTTAGATGTTTCATAAGTTCTTGAAACTAGTTCAAAGATCATTGTGGCACTAATAAGCACTCATCTTGCATAATACTTGGTTTAGAGTCGTAGAAAACACGTTGTTAAATGTTTCATAAATTCGTGAAACTTTTTAAAAGATCATTGAGGCTCTTATAAACACTCATCTTGCTTAAGAATTCGTTTAGAATCGTAGAAAACAAGTTTTTAGATGTTTCATAAGTTCGTTAAACTTCTACAAAGTACATTGTGGCACTTATAAACATTCAACTTTCTTATAACTTGTTTTAAAGTCGTAGAAAAGACAGAGTTAGATGTTTCATAAGTTCGTGAAACTTGGGCAAAGATCATTGAGGAACTCATAAGCACTTATTTTGCTTCAAACTTTGTTTAGAGTCGTAGAAAACTCGTAGTTAGATGTTTCATGAGTTTCGTGAAACTTTGTTTAAATATCATTGTGGAACTTCTCGGCACTCATCATGCTTAAAACTTCGTGTAGATTCGTAGAAAACGAGTTGTTAGATGTTAAATGAGTTCGTGAAACTTGTACAAAGATCATTGAGGCACTTATAAGCACGAATATTGCTTCAAACTTTGTTTAGAGTCGTAGAAAACGCGTTGTTAGATGTTTCATAAGTTCTTGAAACTTATTTAAAGCTCATTGTGGCACTAATAAGCACTCATCTTTCTTAATACTTGGTTTAGAGTAATAGAAAACGTGTTGTAAGATGTTTTATAAGTTCGTGAAACTTGTTCAAAGATAATTGACGCAATTATAAGCACTCATCTTGCTTAAAATTTGGTTTAGAGTCGTAGAAAACGTGTTGTTAGATGTTTCATAAGTTCTTGAATTTTGTTACAAGATCATTGAGGAACTTATATATAAGCACTCATCTTGCTTAATGGTTTAGAGTTGTATAATACGAGTTGTTAGATGTTTCATTACTTTGTGAAACTGGTACAAAGATCATTGAGGCATTTATAAGAGCTTATCTTGCTTAAAAATTGTCATAGAGTCGTAGAAAAGGCGTTGTTAGATCTTTCATAAGTTCAAGAAATTGGTACAAAGATCATTGAGACATTTATAAGAACTCGTCTTGATTAGGACTTGCATTAGATTCGTCGAAAGAGCGTTATTAGATATTTCATGAGTTCTTGAAACTTGTACAAAGATCATTGAGACACTAAAGCACTCATCCTGCTTAAAACTTGGTTTAGAGGGTGTTGAAAACACGTTGTTAGATTGTTCATAAGTTCGTGAAACTTGTTCATATATCATTGAGGACATAAAAGCACTCATCTCGCTTAAAGATTTGTTTAGAGTCGTAGAAAACGCATTGTTAGATGTTTCATAATTTCGTGAAACTTTTTCAAAGATCATTCACTAGTAAAAAAACAGACATAATCATGGCAAAGCAACGAGAAAACATGGATTTTTTGATACAACCACGAGTAAGCCACATTTAACGAATCGTTGCTTATTTTATACCACGAGTTAGCCACGGTATGAAAACTGTGGCATTTAAAAGCCACAATTAGGCCACAAACCTTTATTCGTGGCGTAAATAAGCCACGATTTTCCACGTTCGATAAACAGTGGCAAAAAAGCAACGAAAATGCTACGATTGATGCGTGGCTTTGTAACTTTTTATCTTGTGTCAGAAATGTGTCGGAGATTTTATTAAAACTTAACAAAGCCACAATTTCTTCGTGGCTTTTTTGTGGCTTAACCGTCGAAAAAACTGTCTTGTCGGTTATAATTCGAATATAAACCACAGTTTAAAACCTTGGCTTGTCGTGGCTCACTTTAATACACGTACCAAGCATTATCTTTCTATCATTTTTCTTATTCTATTCTCCTCCTCTTATACTGTTCTCCTATCTTCTCTTCTTCTTTTCTATTCTTCTCAATTGTAATGCAATGGCTCATTATTCACAATTAAGAGGATGGATGGATAAACGTATTGATCCGCAGACTAATTGTGTGAGTGAAGAATTTACAACGGGCACTCAAGAGTTTCTTTTATTTGCTTGTAATCAACCATCCTTCCAAGAGTTAAACACCATTTTGTGCCCTTGTGTCCGATGTAAGAATGAGAAAGATCGTGATCCAAAAATGGTGTCAAGACATCTATTTTGATATGGATTCAAAGGAAATTATTATGTGTGATTCAACCATGGAGAAAATGCTAATGAAGAAATCGGAGAATCTTCAAGTTGTGATGAATGTTATTGGGATCTACCTTATTGGGAAAACCTTCGGCTTCAACATAATTTTGACTTTATGCACATTGAGAAGAACTTCTTCGATAATGTGATCAACATTGTGATGAATGTTATTGGAAAATCAAAAGACAACTTTAAATCGAGGTTGTATCTCCCGGAAATATGTAACAGCCTAGAAGCTCATATTACCAAGAGTGGTCAGATGATCACACCGAGAGGAAGAAGATTTTTCTTCGGTGGATGAAAAATGATATTAATTTTCCTAATGGATATTCATCGACGATTGGCCTATGTGTAGATGACAACCATTCTAAGTTATCGGGTTTGAAAAGTCATGACTGCAACGTCATAATGCAACGACTTCTTCCTTTAGAATTTCCAGAGCTTCTTCCAAAACCCGTTCATGTTGCTATCTCATGTAAACTCTTACATTACAAAATTTGTCAAATGACTAGAACCATAATGAATAGTCTGACATTGATTTTTTGTGAAATGTATGCAGATATTGCATTGTTTTTTCGGGACCTATCTTCGAAGACCTTACGAAACGAAGATGATGCTATTTTGAAATCAAATATTGCTTCGAAGATTTGCAATTTAGAAAAGTTGTTTCCACCTTCGTTATTTGATGTTATGGAACATCTACCCGTGCATTTACCCGATGAAGCAACTTTAGGCGGTCCGGTTCAGTATCGATGGATGTATCCTTTCGAAAGATACATGTATCACCGAAGAAGAGAGTTATGAATAAGGCACACGTTGGAGGCTCGATTGTTGCTCAGTGTATAATGGAGGAAATTACTCATGCAGATTCAAGTTATTTTGGACAAACAGAAGTGGTGCAAGAATCTGTAAACGGGGAAATTCGATTTATTTATTTAGATCCGAAGTGCATGTCTTGTTTCACCATGAAGGCCGAGTAAGTGGAAAAGCAAAAGATGGTTGGTTTACAGATGATGACTACACCGTTCTCCAAACGTTTATTTTGCTAAACTGTGACTAGTTTGAGCCTTATGAAAGGTACAATATTCATTAAATTATATAAATTATTTTTGACCATGCAACCTCAATTACATTCTATCTTTAAATATTTTACAGGATGTTCGAACGATTCCTGATGGAATCCAGCCATGGAATTAGCAGTAAAATCATGCAAAATGCGAAAGACCAACACTTTGTTCAATGGTGTAAAGATTACGTAAGTGTAACATGTATAAAGTCAATATTAACCATACTATACTTGCTTAGTTATGTGGACTTGATTCATTTTGTAGATTAATGAAGACTTTTCTTCTTATACATTTCCTTTTTGGATATTGGATTTCGTACAAGGTCCTAGACGTAGTTACACTACATGGCCTATGTATCGATCACGAGGTTATTATTTCCACACAGAAAAATATGGAAAAGATAGGAAAAGTCAAAACTATGGCGTCTACGTCAACGGAACCTCTGATACAGATTATTACAGGTTGATAGAGGACATAATGATTATCGAGTACCCTGGTTATGTTTGTCTCAAAGCAATGGTTTTCAGATGCAAGTTGTTTGATACAACTTTAGGTCGGGGCATTAGCAAACACCCATCATGTATTATCTATATCGCACCTAGTAGAAGATACGAGAAATATGATCCTTTTATACTATCTGGCAACTGTGATCAAGTTTGTTTCGTTCCTTATCCTCATGAGAGTCGATCTGCGACAAATGAATGGTGGGTTTTTTTTAAAGTTATGCCTCCTGGGGTTCGTGAAACATCTGAAGATGGTTTGACTGCTTTACAAGATGACACACATAATAAGAATGTCGTCCCAAGTGACATTATTCGTGTAGAATCACATGTCGTGGAAGATGATTCAGATTTCGATTAAATGCTTGTCGAGCCTCCTAATGATGAATACATTACAGAAGACGAATTCAGATTCAGAGTAACCCTTTTAGAGGTTATTGTAAGATATTTATGTATTTTGTATGGTATTAATAATTTTGTAAGATATTTATGCATTTTGTATGATATTTAATGATGACTTTGTAAGATATTTATGCATTTTGTATGATGTGAAATGAATTTATAAGATATTTATGCATTTTTTATGATATTAATGCATTTTTAAGATATTAATGCATTTTGTATAAATCCTAATGATGACTTTGTAAGGTATGTATGCATTTTGTATAAATCCTCAACTAACCCCTAAACTAAAAACTAAATCATAAACTAAATAAAAACCTTAACTAATACCTTAACCCTAAACTAAAACTTAAACCATAAACTAAAACTTATACCATAAACTAAAATATATACCCTATAATAAAAAATTGTAAACTAAACCCTAAACCCTAAACTAAAACCTAAACTATAACCTATACCCTAAAATAAAACCTAAACTCTAAACAAGAAAGACTAAAACCGATATCCTAAGATAAAAACTGTAAACTAAAACCTAAACCTTAAACTAAAACTTATACCCTAAAATAAAACCTAAACTCTAAACACCAAGGACTAAAACCTAAACCCTAAACATAAACCCCTAGCTCCAAACACCAAAGACTAAACGACAAAAGCCACCGATAAGCCACTTTTTGAATTCGTGGCTAATTTTAAAATAACCACGGAATTGCCACAATTTTAAACCGTGGCTTTGTATTAGGCCTTCAAATAAAACAATTTTTCTTCGACACTTTGAAACATTTTCTCCTTCTCCTTCTACGACGAGTTTTTCCTTCTCCTTCTCCGTCGACTACAATTTTTCCTTCTCCATCGATAAACTCATCGCCGATTACTCCGGTGTTATCTCCTTCTCCTTCTTCATCTTTTTCTTCTTCTTCTTCGTCATCTTATTCTTCTTCTTTCCTTCTCCTTCTTCTTTGTCTTCTTCTTCTTCTTCTTCCTCGCTTTCTCCTTCTCTTTCGCTAAAGCCAAGAAACTCGTCGCCTTTGCCCTAGAACTAAGCCTAAGTTTAACCGACAGATCCGTGTTAATAAGCTTAGTGGTTGAATTGAATTGAACTTAATGTTTCCTAAGATTTAAACTATCCAAGATATTGTTTTAGTTTACTTAATAGGAAAATGATCATTGTCACGAGAGTGGATTGATCTAAATACGTTTTCAAAACTTTAAAGTTACCTTTGTTAAAAGACATTAAAAACCTGAAAATTTGATCACCCGTTAAAGTACCCCGACCTGGTTGTTTAGCTTTTAATTTGAACTTTTAAATCAACCTTTAATTTCGTTTTTGCTTTCTTAGTTAATTATTACAAACCTCCCTTTTTGTTTATTGCTTAGACTAAGAAGATTTCTCATAAGTTCAAGTGGGTTGTTAGATGTTCGTAAAAGTTTTCCGAATATCATTGAGGTACTTATAGACACTCATCTTGCTTATAACTTTGTTTAGAGTCACAAAAACACGTTGATAGATGTTTTATAAGTTCATGAAACTTGTACAAAGATCATTGAGGAATTAATAAGAACTCATCTTGCTTAAAACTTGTTTTAGAGTCGTAGTATGTGCGTTTTAAAATTTCTCATAAGTTCTTGAAACTTGTGCAAAGATCATTGAGGCACTAATAAGCAGTCATCTTGCTTAAACTTGGTTTGGAGTTCTTGAAAACGCATTGCTAGATTGTTCATAAGTTCGTGAAACTTGTTCAAAGATCATTGAGTCACTTATAAGAACTCTTCTTGCTTATAGATTCTTTTAGAGTCATAGTAAACGCGTTAGTAGATGTTTCATAAGTTTGTGAAACATTTTCAAAGATCATTGAGGCAATTATAAGCAATCATCTTGCTTAAAAATTGGTTTAGAGTCGTAGAAAACTCGTAGTTATATGTTTCATAAATTCGTGAAACACGTGCAAAGATGATTGAGGCACTTATAAGCCCTAATCATGCTTCAAACTTGGTTTATGGTTGTTGAAAACGTGTTGTTAGATTTTCAAAATTTCGTGAAACTTGGTCCAAGATCATTGATGCACTTATAAGCACTCAAGTTTCTTAAAACTTTGTTTATAGGCGTAGAAAACGTATTGTTAGATGTTTCATAAGTTTGTGAAACTTGTACAAAGATCATTGAGGCACTTATAAGCATTCATGATGTTTAAAACCTGGTTTAGAGTTGTTGAAAACGAGTTGTTAGATTTTCCGTAAGTTAGTGAAAATTGTACAAAGATCATTGAGATCTTATAAGAACTCATCTTTCTTCAAACCTGGTTTAGAATTGTAGAAAACGCATTGTTAGATGTTTCATAAGTTTGTGGAAATTTTTCAAAGGTCATTGAGACATTTATAAGCACTAATCTTTCTTGAAACGTGGATTAGTGTCATAGAAAACGCGTTGTTAGATGTTTCATAAGTTCATGAAACTTTTACAAAAATCATTGAAGTATTTATAAAAACTCAACTTTCTTAAAAGCTTGTTTAGGGTCATAGAAAACGGGTTGTTAGATGTTTCATAAGTTCCTGAAACTTTTATCATTGAGGAACTTATAAGCACTCAACTTGCTTAAAATTTGGGTTATAGTCGTAGAAAACACGTTGTTAGATGTTTCATAAATTCTTGAAACTTGTACAAAGATGTCGTTAAGATGTCGTGAGATAATGAAACTTATTTAAGCCGATATTATCTATGCAATCTCGGATAGTACTTGGAATAGTCCGGTTCACGTTGTGCCTAAGAAAGGGGGGGGGTGTAATTGTAGTTAAGAATGATAAGAATGAGCTAATCCCAACTACCACTGTTACTCGTCATAGAATATCTATTGATTACAGAAATTTGAATGCATCGACTAGAAAGGATCACTTCCCCTTACTATTATTTGATCAAATGCTCGAAAGATTAACTAACACCCTTTTGGAATGTGCAACGCCAAAGCGACCTTTCAATGATGCATGATGTCGATTTTTTGTGATCTAAGTGAGGACATCATGGAGGTTTTCAAGGACAATTTTTTGTCTATGGACCATCCTTCTACTCATGTCTTGTTAACTTTGTAGGTTGCTTAAACGATGCGAGGAGAAAAACTTTGTGCTTAATTGGGAAAAGTGCCACTCTATGGTGCGAGATGGAATAGTGCTAGACCACAAAATCTCTGAAAAAGGTATCGAAGTAGACAAAACCAAGATCGAAGTGATGCAAGTTCTAAACCACTAGATTTCGTAAAGGTGATAAAGAGTTTCGTTGGTCGCGCAGGATTTTACTGACGTTTTATCAAAGATTTCTTTGTAAAGATGTCAAGTTTGATTTTGATAAAGATTGTTTGTTCTCCTTTTTACAGATAAAAGACGTTTTGATATCTGCCCCGATTGTACAACCTCCAAACTGGGAATTGCAATTCGAAGTGATGTGTGATGCCAGTGATTACGCAGTGGGAGAAGTGCTCGGACAAAGGAAGGATAAACATCTCAATGTCATCTACTACGCAAGTAGGACACTCAATGACACGCAGTGCAACTCCGCAACAACGTAGAAGGAGCTTCTAGCCATCGTTTTAGCATTCGAGAAGTTCGTTCTTACTTGGTTGGGTCAAAGGTTATTGTTCACACCGATCATACTGCTCTGAGGCACTTTTTATCAAAGAAAGACGCCAAACCTCGACTTATATGATGGATTCTTCTCCTTTAAGAATTCGACTTAGAGATCAAAGACAAGAGGGGTGTAGAAAACGTTATATTCGATTATCTATCCAGGCTGCGAGTAGACGCATCTTTTCCTATAGATGAGTCTATACCCAATGAGAATGTCTATGCTATCAGCGTAAGACACAACCACAAATTTCATCCACGGCAAGAGCAATCTGACATTGCCAATTTACATGTATGAGAACTCAAGAATCTACAAGGAGAGAGCTAAAGTCGTTCACGATAAAGAGATGATTCCTAAAGACTTTCATGTCAATGATAGTGTTCTAATTTTCAATTCGCGCTTGAAACTTTTTCCGGGTAAGCTACGGTCACAATAGTCTGGTCCTTTTAAGATCAAAGACGTACGACCATACGTACTCGTCGATGATCCACTAAACGCCTAAATGGGGAATCCGTCAAGCTTGCGACGTTAACAAAAAAATTAAATATCACAAAAATTAAATTTTTTAAAAATTTTAATTTAAAAATTCAAAATATTTTATTTGCCAGTAAAAATGGAATTGGAAGAAGACCGATACCCACAATGTTCGTACAACTTTCGAAACAAAATCTTTGAAAGGTTTGTTAGGCAAGGTCTCCACCTGGAAAAAATTTGGAAGAAGGTGGGAGACGAGGAAAAACCCGAGGCCATGGACCCTTTGGTGTGGAAGGGTATCGTTGATTACTTGCGGGTTTCGCACGTAGCTTCCGTTGGATGGAGTTATTCAAAGGCTCGCCTGACTAATCCATATGGTTTTGGGTCTTTATGCCAATACATCGCGTCAGACTTTTTATGTCGGGATGTTTAATAAAGATCAAACGAGTTGTTAGGTGTTTCGTAAGTTCGTGAAATTTATTCAAAGATCATTAAGTCGATTATAATCACTAATCTTGATTAAGGCTTGGTTTAGAGGTGTAAAAAACTGGTTGTTAGATGTTTAAAGATCATTGACGCACTTCTAAGCACTCTTCTTAATTTAAAATTTCTTTAGAGTCGTAGAAAACGCGTTGTTAGAAGTTTCATAAGTTCGTGAAACTTGTACAATGATCATTGAGGAACTTGTAAAAACTTATTTTTGTTCAAACTTGGGTTATAGTAATAGAAAATGTGTTGTTAGATGTTTCGTAAGTTCTTAAAAGTTATACAAAGATCATTGTGGCACGAAAAAGAACTCATCTTGCTTCAAATTTGGTTTAGAATCGTAGAAAAGGTGTTGTTAGATATTTCATAACTTCCCGAAACTTGTAGAAAGATCATTGTGAGACTTATAAGCAACCATCTTGCTTAACACTTTATGTAGAGTCGTAGATAACATGTTGTTAGATGTTTCATAAGTTCGTGAAATTTGTACAAAGATCATTGAGGCACTTTTAAGCAATGAACTTGCTTCAAATTTGTTTAGAGCCGTAGAAAACGCGTTGTTAGATGTTTCATAAGTTCATTAAACTTGCACAAAGATCATTGAGGCACTTATAAGCTCTCATCTTGCTTAAAACTTGGTTTAGATTCGAAGAAAATGCGTTGTTAGATGTTTCGTTAGTTCTTCAAACTTGTACAAAGATCATTGAGACACTTATAAGAACTTATCTTGCTTAAAACTTTCATTAGAGTCGTAGACAACCCGTTGTGAAATGTTTTAAGCAAGATGAGTTCTTTCTAGTGACTCAATAATCTTTGTGCAAGTTTCACGAACTTATGAAACATAGAACCTCGTATTTTCTACTACTCTAAACCAAGTTTTAAGCCATAATAATGCTTGTAAGTGTGTCAATGATCTTTATACAAGTTTCCTGAACTTATGAGACATCTAAGAACATGTTTTCTACGACTCTAAACCATGTTTATGCAAGATGAATTCTTATTAGTGCATCAATAATGTTTATACAAGTTTAACGAACTTATGAAACATCCAAGATGAGTGATTATAAGTGCCACAATTATCTTTGTACAAGTTTCACGAAATTATGAAACATCTAACAACATGTTTTCTACGACTCTAAACAAACTTTTATTAAAGATGAGTTCTTATTAGTGTCTCAATGATCTTTGTACAAGTTTAAAGAACTTATGAAAGATCTAAGAACGCCTTTTCTATGATTATAAACCAAGGTTGAAGAAAGATGAGTTCTCATAAGTTCCTCAATGATCTTTGTAAAAGTTTCACGGACTTATGAAACATCTCACAACGCGTTTTCTACGACTTTAAACCATGTTTCAAGAAAGATGAGTGTTTTAAGGGCCTCAATGATCTTTTTACAAGTTCCACGAACTTAGGAAACATCTAACAACGAGTTTTCTACGACTCTAAACCAAGTTTTAAGGAAAATGAGTGCTTATAAAGTGAGTCAATGATCTTTTTAAAAGTTTCACGAACTTATGTAGCATTTAACAACGCGTTTTCGATGACTGTAAGAAGAGTGCTTATAAGTTCCTCAATGATCTTTGTACAAGTTTCCCGAACTTATGATACATTTAACAACGCGTTTTCGAACAAAAATTTTAAGCAAAATTAGTTCTTAAAAGTGCCTCATTTATCTTAGAACCAGTTTCACAAACTTATGAAACATCTAACAACGCGTTGTTATGCAAGATTAGTTGTTATGCAAGATGAGTTGTTATTAGTGCCTTAATGATCTTTTTACAAGTTTCAACAACTTATGAAACATCTAACAACGGGTTTTCTACTTTTCTAAACCAAGTTTTAAGCAAGATGAGTTGTTCTTAGTGTTCTCAATGATCTTTGTACAATTTTTACGAACTTATAAAACATGTAACAAAACATTTTCTACAACTCTAAACCAAGTTTTAAGCAAAATGAGTGCTTATAAGTGCCTCAATGATCTTTGTACAAGTTTCACGAACTTAGCTAACATCTAACAACTCAATTTCTACGACTCCAAATCAAGTTCGAAGAAAGATGAGTTCTTATAAGTGCCTCATAGATCTTTGTAAAAGTTTCACAAACTTATGAAACAGGTAAAAACACACTATCTACAACTCTAAACCAATTTTTAAGCAAGATAAGTGCTTTTAAGTTCCTCAATAATCTTGGAACAATTTTCATGAACTTATAAAACATCTAACAACGCGTTTTTACGACAGTATACCATGTTTTAAGCAAGCTGAGTTCTTTTTAGTTCCGCAATAATTTTTGTACAAGTTTGACGAACTTAAGATACATGTAACAACGCGTTTTCTACAAATCTAAACAAGGTTTTAAGCAAGATGAGTTCTTATTAGTTTCTCAATAATTTATGTACAAGTTTGACGAACTTAAGAAACATCTAACAACGCGTTTTCTACAACTTTAAAGAAGGTTTTAAGCAAGATGAATTCTTATTAGTGTCTCAATAATCATTGTACAATTTTTATGAAATTATGAATTATCTAACAATGCATTCTCTACAACTCTAAACCAAGTTTTAAGAAAGAAGATTGTGTATAAGTGCCTCAATGATCTTTGATCAAGTTTCACGAACTTATGAAACATCTAACATCTCGTTTTCTACGACTTAGCTTTAAACCAAGTTTTAAGCAAGAAGAGTCCTTATAAGTGCCACAATGATCTTTGAACAAGTTTTACAAACTTATGAAACATCTTACAACGCGTTATCTACAACTCTAAACCAACTTTTATGCAAGATGAGTTCTTAATAGTTCCTCAATGATCTTTGTACAAGTTTCACGAACTTATGAAACATCTAACAACGCATTTTCGATGACTATAAACCAAGTTTGAAACAAAATGAGGTTTTATAAGTTCCTCAATGATCTTTGTACAAGTTTTAAAAACTTATGAAACAACTAACAACATGTTTTCTACGACATTAAACCATATTTTAAGCAAAATGGGTTGTTATTATTGCCTCAACAATCTTTGTATAAGTTTCAAGAACTTATGAAACATCTAAACACGCGATTTCTACGAATATAAACCAATTTTTGTAAAGAATGAGTGCTTATAAGTGCCTTAATGATCTTTCAACAAGTTTCACGAACTTATGAAACATCACACAACGCGTTTTCTATGAATCTAAACAAAGTTTTAAGCAAATGAGTGCTTATAAGTACCTCAATGATCTTTGTACAAGTATCACAAACTTTTGAAACATTTAACAACGCATTTTCTACAACTCTAAACCAAATTTTTAAAAAGATGAGTGTTTATAAATTCCTCGATGACCTTTGAACAAGTTTCACAAACTAATGAAACACCAAACAATGCGTTTTCTAAGAATCTAAACCGAGTTGTTATTAGTGCCTCAACGATCTTTATACAAGTTTCAAGAACTTATGTAACATCTAACAAAGCGTTTAAGCAAGATGAGTTCTTATTAATGCCTCAATAATCTTTTGACAAGTTTCACGAACTTATGAAACATCTAAAAACAAAATTTCTATGATGAAAGCCGCCTATCGAAGAATACTTAAGGCGGACTTAGGGATAGTCTTTCTTATTACGTAGGGCAGGGTCATCCAAATATTCCGAAGTCAATGCGGTAGATTTCATCCCGTAAGTCACTTCGTTCTCCAGTGATTATAAGTGTCTTAATGATTTTATAAAAGTTTCAGTAACTTATGAAACATCTAACGTGCGTCAATAATCTTTTTACAAGTTTCAATAACTTATGAAGCATCTAACAACGCGTATGACTCTAAACCAAGTCTAAGTCTAGATGAATGCTTATTAGTGCCGCAATGATCTTTAAACAAGGTTCACGAATTTATGAAACATCTAACAACATATTTTCAATGACTCTAAACAAAGTTTGAAACAAGATGAATGCTACTGAATGCCTCAATAATCTTCGTAAAAGTTTCACAAACTTAGGAAACATCTAACAACGCGTTTTCTTCTACTCTAAACCAAGTTTTAAGAAAGATGAGTTATTATTAATGTTGCATTGATCTTTGCACAAGTTTCAAGAACTTATGATACCGCTAACAACGAGTTTTCTACGACTCTAATGTTAGTTTTAAGAAAAATGAGTTAATGATTTAATTATCCTTGTACAAGTTTCACGGACTTATGAAACATTTAACAACCTAATTTCTATGACTCTAAACAAAGTTTTAAGAAAAATAAGTGCTTATAAGAGTCTCGATGGTCTTTAAACAAGTTTCACAAAGTTATGAAACATCTAACAATGTGTTTTCTACGACTCTAAACCAAGTTTTAAAAAAGGTGAGTGTTTAAAAGTGCCTCAATAATCTTTGTACAAGTTTAACGAACTTATGAAACATCTAAAAACGCGTTTTCGTCGAATCTAAACCAAGTTTTAAGCAAGATGAGTTCATATTAGTGTTGCAATGATCTTTGCACAAGTTTCAAGAACTTAGGAAACATCTAACAACAAGTTTTCTAAGATTTTAATGCAAGTTTTAAGCAAGATGAGTTCTTATTAGTTCTTTAATGATCTTTGTATAAGTTTCATGAACTTATGAAATGTCTAACAACACGTTTTCTATGACTCTAAACCATGTTTTAAGAAAGGTGAGTTCTTATAAGTTCCTCAATCATTTTGAACAAGTTTCACAAATTTAAGAAACATCTAACAACGTATTTTCTACCTCTCTAAACCAAGTTTAAAGTTCAATGAGTGCTTATTAGTGACACAATGACCTTTGAATAAGTTTCACAAACATAGGAAACATCTAACAACGCGTTTTCTACCAGTCTAAACCAAGTTTGAAGAAAGATTATTGCTTATAAATGCCTCAATGATATTTGAACAAGGTTCACAATCATGTGAAACATATAACAATGAGATTTTTATGACTCTAAATCAAGTTTTAAGCAAGATGAGTGTTTATTATCTACAATACTTTAAGTGCATCAATGAATTTTTAAACGCATTTTATACAACTCTAAATCAAGTTTGAGGCTAGATGAATGCTTATTAGTGTTGCAATAATCTTTGATCAAGTTTCACGAACTTATGAAACATCTAACAACATGTTTTATATAACTCTAAACCAAGTTTGAAACAAGATGAATGCTTATAAATGCATCAATGATCTTTGTACAAGTTTCACAAAATTATGAAACATCTAGCAACGCGTTTTATTCGACTCTAAACCAAGTTTTAAGAAAGATGAGTTCTTATTAGCGCTGCCATGATCCTTGCACAAGTTTCAATAACTTATGATACTTCTAACAACGAGTTTTCTACGACTCTAATGGAAGTTTTAAGCAAAATGAGTTCTTATTAGTGATTTAATGATCTTTGTACAAGTTTCTCATACCTATCGAACGTCTAACAATATGTTTTCTTTGACTATAAACCAAGTTTTAAGCAAGATGAGTGTTTATTAGTGCCTCGATGATCTTTGTACAAGTTTCACGTACTAATGAAACGTCTAACAACCTATTTTCTATGACTCTAAACCAACTTTTAAGCAAGTTGAGTTCTTAAAAGTGCCTCAATGATCTTTGCACAAGTTTCAAGAACTTATGAGACATCTAAGAACGACGTTTCTACGACTCTAATGCAAGTTTTAAACAACATAAGTTCTTATTATTGCTTTATTGATATTTGTACAAGTTTCACGAACATATAAATTGTCTAACAACACGTTTTCTATTACTCTAAACCAAGTTTATAGCTTAATGATGGCTTATTAGTGCCCCAATGAGCTTTAAATAAGTTTCAAAAACTTATGGAACATCTGACTACGCGTTTTCTTCGTCTCTTACCCAAGTTTGAAGCAAGATTACTGCTTATAAATGCCTCAATGATCTTTGTACAGTTTCACAAACTTATGAAACATCTAACAACGTGTTTTCTTCAACTTTAAACTAAGTTTTAATCAAGATGAGTTCATAATAATGATGCAATAATGATCCTTGCAAAAAATTCAAGAACTTAGAAAAAATCTAGCAACAAGTTTTCTACGACTCTAATGCAAGTTTTAAGCAAAATGAGTTCTTATTTGTGCTTTAGTAATCTTTGTACAAGTTTCACGAACTCTTGAAACGTTTAACAACACGTTTTTGAATAACTCTAAACAAAGTTTTAAACAAGATGAGTGCTTATAAGGGCCTCAATGATATTTGAACAAGTTTCACAAACTTATGAAACATCTAACAATGCGTTTTTTACGACTTTTAACCAAGCTTTAAGCAAGATTAATGCTTATGTGTGCATCAATGATATTTGTACAAGTTTCAAGAACTTATGAAACATCTAACAACGTGTTTTCTACGACTCTAAACCAAGCTTGAGGCTAGATGAATGCTTATTAGTGACGGAATAATCTTTGAACAAGTTTCACAAACTTATATACTACAAGAAAGAATCCATTTAGCAACGGACGAAATCGTTGTTAAATCGTTGCTAAATAGGTTTTGCAACGATTTAGCGATGAAAGAAAATTCGTCCTTATATGCTCGTCGCTAATTCAAAATCATCGCTAATTCGTCGCTAAATTTTTCGACCTACAAAATTCTTCATTAATCCGTCTCTATATTTGCGACGAATTTGCACGAAAATAATTTTTTTTTAAAATTAATATTTTGTTAAAACTAAAATTTAAAATCAGTGCCGCAATGATTTTTGAACAAGTTTCACGAAATTATGAAACATCTAACAACTTATTTTCTATGACTCTAAACCAAGTTTGAAGCAAGATTAATGCTTATAAATGCCTCAATGATCTTTGTACAAGTTTCGTAACACTACAAGAAAATATGGTTTTTACGACTGCAACATTAGTAGCTGTATAGTCGCTATTTTTTTTGTTACGACTATTTGGCGACTAATTTCACTAGTCGTAAATCGGTAGTCGCTAATGAAAATAGTCGTAAAATTAGTCGCCAATAAACGACTAGTTGACGACTATTACGAATAGTCATCCTGCAGTCGTGACATAGTCGGTAAATTTTACGACTATCTTACGACAAATTTACGATTAATTTCCATGAAAATTAGGTCCGTAAAATTAGTCGTAATATAGTCGTAAAATTTACCGACTATGTTACGACTGTGTTACGACTAGTGTATGACTAATGAATGACTATTATACGATTGTCGATGTAGTCGTCACGTAGTCGTAACTTTTAGCGACTAATTTGTGATTAATTTACGACAAAGTTATGACTGATAAACGACTATTTGGCGACTACATATTCAATTATTTGTATATATAACATTCAGTTAGATTCCGATTTCAATTATGCTTTTGTTTCTCAAAAATGTGAAAATGTAAAACAAATTTAAAGAAAACACATCTTAGAACCGAATTTACATATAAAACCATAATCATTTTCACAAGTCATACAACACAAAAGAAACACTAACATGGTTCATACAACACACGAAACACATAAATGGTTCATACAACAAAAAAGAAACACATACACTTACACAAACAGACATATTATAAAAGTGATAAGTTCATGATACTTAAGAAGGTGAGAGGGATAAATAACCTAAGAAGCATGTGGAGATGAAGTTTGAGCTGTTGTCGGAGAGGTTGAGAGAGGCGTTGTGCTTCCTCCAACTGAATGAGTCGCCATAAATTCGAGAAAGGCTGGATCCCGCAGCGTAGATACTCTTCCACCAAGGATAAGTGTGCGAGCTTTTTCTTATGGTCATCAACAACTCTTGAATGCTCTTCTTCACGTTTTGCATTATAAGAAACTTGTTCTTCAAATTTGGTTTCAGCTGCCTTAAGCTTCTCTTCCAATGTCACAAACGCCGAATAGTCTCCTGGTTTATTGGTAGCTATAACATTCTGGAGACCGATGCTTCCAACACCATACGGAATGCCTCGTGAATCCTTCTCGCCGATCGCCAAAAGAAAGAGACAAACATCAAATAAAGAACATTAGTTTCAAAAGACCATATTTAAATTAAATGTGGATTGTGAAAAAAGTTATTTTACCTTAAGAAAGATGTCTCAGTATAGTCATCTACCGTGAGCTCCTTAAGTCTTGAAGTGCCATCTGAAACACATGATGGCTCGCTTGGATCTCGACAACTTGTCTTGCAAGTTCTTCTCATAAGTTTGAGCGATTTTCTCGCCTTTCCGGTCAACAAACGTACCATCCGCCTTTGTATGTGTCTTCACGAAAACCTCACCAACATTAACGGGTCTCCCCAAATCTTCTTCCCGCAATGTTACAAAATCAACAAGTATTATGCGATAATTAATGTTGCCGAGAAAGAAGAATAATAACAGAAATATACAAAAGTTACTTACCATATTTGATTGAACTTGTTGATAAGATGTCGAACCCGATAAATGGATGTGAGGACCGAGACCATTTCGGTCGACATGCGAACATTGGAATAGGTGATACTCCTTCCCTTTGCTTCTTCGCATCCCAATAAGCAATCATCAAATCCCAAAGAGTATTGTTGATCCATATAGGACGTTCTCGACTTGTCCTCACATTGCTTATCATGTCTTTCAATCGCCGTTGACAAATAGTTTCAAAGTAACTTTGAACTGTCCCTGTTATCAAAGGATCCCAAGTGAGGGTTTTCTTGAAAACAAAGACAAGAGAATAAGGTTAGTGAAAACACATAAGTAAATCAAAAATTTAAGAAAGCTAGAGGAAAATAAACTGTACCGCGAACACAAGGAACATCCTTTCTTTTTTATCCTGGGGAACACATGTCCAATTGTAGAAATGACCATCGAATTTGTTTTTTAAAACCTTAGCGATCTTCCGAACCAGATGTGATTTTTTATCACGAGTAAACCTGCAAGTGTAAACAATACAAACATTGATCATCACTAGTACCATAACATACACTTATAAAGCAAAAGATAATATAATGAACTAAAAGAAACAGAGAGCAAAAGACAATATCAATGACATTACACTTATAAAGCAAAAGACACCAAACAAACAAACTTAATGTATAAAACTAACATACACAAACAAGCAAACTTAATTTATAAAACTAACATACACAGACAAGCAAACTTAACAAGAGACAAGCAAACTTAACAACAGCCAACATCATTTAACATCCAATACTAATCTAGTCCCTGAACATAACAAGAAATAAAAAGTTGGAGAAGAAGAGTCATACCATTTTGTGTTAGCCGTCGGTATTGGAGAGAGAAGCGTAACAAATTGATGACGACCTGGCATGGTCAATAGGGCATTTAGATCCTTGAGCGAGTCCTCATGAAGTTCAGGCGAAACTTCATCACAAGGTTCCTGGAAGTTATTGCCTTGAGAAGATGGATTGCTCGCGCCCCAAGAGAGTTAGGCAAGGCATCGTTTTGAACTTCTTGTGAACGAATCTCTTCACGTTGTTGAGTAGCGAGCACCGGAAAAGTGCTTGTGGTGGTGCATAGTCCCGGAAATGCGGTTGTGGCGGCGTTGTTTGTTGGGCTAAAACACGGATTGGCTCTTGCGGTGACACTGGTCTTGGAGGAATTAGGGCCGCCGGTGTAAAGTCGTACTGAATCGGACAAGGACAATAAAACTTACCTCCATTATCTTGTGTTAGAGACTGACTATTTGCAAAGGACATGAAGTGCTCCACCCCCAATTTAAACTCTTCCGAAAAATTTCCCGTACCTTCATCAAACCTTTTATACATCCACTCCCGAGAATTAGTATAATTATAATTCCCCGCCATTTCTTTTTTTTGAAATCTTTTTTTTAAAAACTTTACTTTTTTTTTAAAGAAAACGTTTTTTTAAAATGCTATTGATCATCAATCAAAGAGAAAATTTGTAGAGATTGTGTTGTGTGTTTGATAATAAGTGAAGTGATCGAGTATATATAGAAAGTAATAAGTCACTATTTTGCGACTAAATGGCGTAGTCGCTAAAATTTGGTGTACCTACCCAACAATACCGAAACGTGTTTTTAGTGTCTAAAGTTTGCGACTATTTTACGACTATTTTACGACTATTTTACGACCCGCCGGAAGTAGTCGTATATTAGTCACCTATTTCCGACTACCGTACGACCCACAAACTTAGTCGCATATTAGTCGCACTGTAGTCGTTAATTTGACGACTAACGTTATGACTATTTAAGTTGTCGCATATTAATCGCAACGTAGTCGCAAATTTACGACTAATTTCGTGACTATTTATATAGTCGCTAGATTGTGACTAAATTACGACTAATAAAATATAGTCGTAAAATAGTCGTCTTTTAGTTGGTATATGGTCGCCACATTTGGCGACTACATATGTAGTCGCCAAATGTAGTCGCAGAATCTCTGTTTTCTTGTAGTGTAAACTTATGAAACATCTAACAACACATTTTCTTCGACTCTAAACCAAGTTTTAAGCAAGATGAGTTCCTATTAGTATTGAAATGATCCTTGCACAAGTTTCAAGAACCTATAACACCGCTAACAACGAGTTTTCTACTACTCTAATGCAAGTTTTAAGCAAAATGAGTTCTTATTAGTTCTTTAATGATCTTTGTACAAGTTTCACGAAATTATGCTACGTATAAAAACACGTTTTGTATGACTCAAAAACAAGTTTCAAACAAGATGAGTGCGTATAAGTGCCTCAATGATCGTTGAACAAGTTTCAGAAACTTATGAAACATCTAACAATGCGTTTTCTACGACTCTAAACCAAGTTTTAAGGAAGATTAATGCTTATAAGTGCGTCAATGATCTTTGTACGTTGTCAAGAACTTATTAAACATCTAACAATGCATTTTTTACGACTTTAAACCAAGTTTGAAGCTAGATGAGTGCTTATAATTGCCTCAATGATAATTTTACAAGCTTAACTAACTTATGAAACATCTAACAACTCGGTTTTTAAGAGTCTAAACAAAACTTTAAGCAAAATGAGTGCTTATAAGTGCCTCAATGATTTTCGAACAAATTTCCCGAACTTATGAAACATCTAACATCGAGTTTTCTACAACTTTAAACAAAATTTTAAGCAAGATGATTGCTTATAAGTTTTTCAATGATCTTTGTACAAGTTTCACGAACTTATAAAATAGCTAACAACACCTTTTTTACGGCTCTAAAAAAGTTTTAAGCAAGATGAGTTCTTATTAGTGCCTCAATGATCTTTGTATATGTTTTAAGAACTTATGAAACATCTAAAAACGCATTTTATGTGAGTATAACCCAAGTTTCAAGAAAGATAAGAGATTATAAGTTCCTAACTGATCTTTGTACAAGTTTCACAAACTTATGGAATTTCCAAACAACCCGTTTTCTACGATTCTAAACTAATTTTAAAGCAAGATGAGTTCTTTTAAGTGCCTTAATTATATTTGAACACGTTTCACGAACTTATGAAACATCTAACAAAATGTCAATTAAATCATGAACTTTCAAAATTCACCGAAAAAAGCATGAATTTTCACGTGAACCATTTAAATCATCTATTTTCGTTGACTGACGTTTTAAATCAAAAAAAAAATTTATCGAGACAAAAAGAACACAAAATTGAGTATGTTAACGGAAAATTTGACAGTATGCTCAATTCCAGCCAATTGAAATGCTCGGTTCTTCAAATAAACCTCAAACAGTGTCAAACTATTGCGTTAATAGACTTAACTTTGGACTCTTTTTATTTAGGTTGTGCTCTTTTTGTTCCGGAAATAAAGAATTTATGATTTAAAACGTCACCAACGAAAAATACATGATTTAAATGGTTCACGTGAAAGTTCATACTTTTTTCGATGAATTTTGAAAGTTCATGATTTAATTGACATTTTTCCCCTTTTAAGTGCCTCACTGATATTTATGAAACTTCTAACAACCGTTTTTATGACTATATCTCAAGTTTGAAGCAAGATGGGTGCTTATAAGGTCGTCGATAATTTTTATACAAGTTACAAGGACTTATGAAACATCTAACAACACGTTTTCTACGACTCTAAATCAGTTTTTAAGCAAGTAAGTTCCCAATGATTTTTGTACAAATTTAACGAACTCAAGAAACAACTAATAACGCGTTTTCTACGACGCTAAACAAAGTTTTAAGCAAGATGAGTGCTTATAAGTGCCTCAATGATCTTTGAAGAAGTTTCATGAACTGATGAAACATCTATCAACGGGTTTTCTACGACTCTAAACCATGTTTTAAGCAAGATGAGTGCTTATAAGTGTCTCAATGATCTTGGAACAAGTTTCACGAACTTATGAAACAACTAATAACGGGTTAAACCTTACGAACTTAAACCTTATTAATTCCCCTCTAATGCATTTACTTTTTGTTTCAGGTTTGCTGTGGACCCATGTGCCAGAGATTTGTTAGAAAGACATGGAAAGGCTATTACATGGGACCATGGAGAAGTTGGATACATGTCCTTGAGGATAGGAGAGCCACTTGGTGGCACACTTTTGTGGTAATGTCAAATATGTTTATGTTTTTTTCTTTAATACCTTTTGTTTGATGCATTTCTAATAAGCTTTTGTTTTCTTGTAGCAAAACTACTATTGGGAACCAAGGTTTCATGATGCAAGAAGTGGAGAAACAAGAAGAAGCCAAAGTACATTGGTCAACAAGATTTGACGCTTATGTTGGAGTATTGGGACACCAAGGAAGCTGCAAAGAAGAGCAAGAAAGTTGCTGCGTCTAGGACATATGATCCAGATGGCAAAGGGATGCACAAGCATAGTGGAGGTCCCAAGTCTTTCCTAAAATTGAGTATGACATGGTAAGCTTCTTGTCTATCCTTAGCTAATATGTTTTCATTCTTTCTTTTAAAAGTTTGTTATTTAGAAGATGGTTGAGGCAGGTACTGATGAACCACCAACTTTCACTTAAATTTTCTGAAATAATCAAACACGAAAGGATGGGACCTTTGTCGATCCAAGGGTGGAAGAGATTGTTACAAAAGTGGAGCAAGCAACAACTAAATTCACTGAAGAAGAAGGATCTCCCAATGGCCTCAGTCAAACTACCTCTTCTGGTCCTTCACTCCATCTTCTGAACAAGGAGTATATTAAGGTATTGTTTTTGTTTCTTCTTCTTTCAATTTGGCTTTTATGTTTCTTGGACTTAAAATGTTTAAGGAGCTTCTTATGTATGCTCTTTGATATGAAACTTTCTAGATTATGAGATTGCAAAATTGATTATGTCTGCTTCTTTGTTTATGTGTGTGTGTGTCTTCTTCTGTGTGTATGTGTGTTCTTGTGTATATTCGTGGCAAAATTTAGCCACACTACTATTTTTATAAACTGTGACTTTAGTCGTGGCTACTAGCCACGATTTTAAACTGTAGTTAAATCGTGGCTTATCATAGCCACGAAAAGCCATGAACCAAGGAAGCCACGCAGTTATAGCCACGATTTTCTGAAACGTGGCTTTTCCATGGCTTTTGTCTTTATAGCCACGATTTTAGACGAATAGCCACGAAAATAATTGTGTCTATGTCTGTTTTTTTACTAGTGATTGAGGCACATATAAGCAATCATCTTGCTTAAAAATTGGTTTAGGGTCGTAGAAAACACGTTGTTAAATGTTTCATAAGTTAATAAATATTGTAACAAACATCATTGTGACACTTATATGCCCTCATCTTGATAAAACATAGTTTAGAGTCATAGAAAACACATTGTTAGATGTTTCATAAGTTTGTATAACTTATACAAAGATCATCGAACCACTTATATGCACTCATCTTCCTTAAAACTTGGATTATAGTCGTTGAAAACAAGTTGTTAGATTTTTCATAAGTTCGTGAAAATTATACAAAGATCACTAAGATCTTATAAGCACTATTCTTGCTTAAAATATGGTTTAGGGCCGTAGAAATCGCATTGTTTTATGTATCATAAGTTTGTGAAACTGTTTCAAAGATCATTGAGGCAATTACAAGAACTTATCTTGCTTAATACTTGGTTGAGAGTTGTTGGTAACGCATTTTTAGATGTTTCATAAGTTCGTGAAACTTGTCTAAAGATCACTGAGGCACATATAAGCACTCATCCTACTTAAAAAAAGGTTTATATTAATAGAAAACGGGGGTTTTAGATGTTTCATAGGTTCGTGAAACTCATACAAAGATCATTGTGCAGTTATATGCACTCATTTGGGTTCAAATAGGATTTGAAGTTTTAGATAACGCATTGTTAGATGTTTCATAACTTCGTTAAATTTGTAAAGATAATTGAAGCACTTATAAGCACTAATCTTTCATATAACTTGCTTTATAGTCGTAGAAGTTGTTAAATGTTTTATAAGTTCGTGAAATTTGTACAATGATCATTGAGGAACTTATAAGAAATCATTTTTCTTAAAACTTTGTTTATAGTCGTAGAAAACGTGTGGTTAGATGTTTCATAAGTTTGTGAAACTTGTACAAAGATCATTGAGGCACTAATAATCACTCATCAAGTTTAAAACCTGGTTTAGAGTCGTTGAAAACGCGTTGTTAGATGTTTCATAAGTTCATGAAACTTGTACAAAAATCATTGAAGTATTTATAAGAACTCAACTTTCTTAAAACTTTGTTTAGGGTCATAGAAAACGGGTGTTAGATGTTTCATAAGTTCCTGAAACTTTTATCATTGAGGAACTTATAAGCACTCATCTTGCTTAAAATTTGGGTTATAGTCGTAGAAAGCACGTTGTTAGATGTTTCATAAATTCTTGAAACTTGTACAAAGATGTCGTGAGATAATGAAACTTATTTAAGCCGATATTATCTATGCAATCTCGGATAGTACTTGGAATAGTCCGGTTCACGTTGTGCCTAATAAAGGGGGGGGGGGGGTAATTATAGTTAAGAAGGATAAGAATGAGCTAATCCCAACTAGCATTGTTACTCGTCATAGAATATGTATTCGGGTAAGCTACGGTCACAATGGTCCGGTCCTTTTAAAATCAAAGAGGTACGACCATACAAAGCGGTGGTGTTAACGAATGATCGCGGAGAAGAATTTGTCGTCAATGGACAAAGGCTAAAGCCATACTTAACATCTTCTGAACTCACCGAAGAACCCGATGTACTCGTCGATGATCCACTAAACGCCTAAATGGCGAATCTGTCAAGCTTGCGACGTTAACCAAGCGCTTAGATCCAACCGGGTCACAAAAGTCTTCTTGTTCTAGATCAAAGATGTGTGGTTAAGATTAATAAATTTTGGTTAAGTTTAATAAATTTTTAGTTTCGAATTTTTTTATTTTTTAAGTTTACTTATAATTTGTCACACTTTTAGGTTCTCCATTGACAACAAGGTAAGTCGGAGTGTCACTGATATGATTAAATATTTTTTTTGTGGAGGCGCATGTGAATTGGAGTATGACGCCACAATAAATCAAAAATGTGTGGTTTGAATCGTTTGCGGTAAGTATTAAATAACAAAAAAAATTAAATATCACAAAAATTAAATTTTTTTAAATTTAAATTTTAAAAATCAAAATATTATATTTGCCAGTAAAAATAGAATTGGAAGAAGACTGATACCCACG
This sequence comes from Cochlearia excelsa, assembly GCA_963556525.1. Taxonomy (NCBI): domain Eukaryota; kingdom Viridiplantae; phylum Streptophyta; class Magnoliopsida; order Brassicales; family Brassicaceae; genus Cochlearia; species Cochlearia excelsa. The sequence goes on from CAUVZT010000045.1 coordinate 199,659, forward strand.
ATGTTCGTACAACTTTCGAAACGAAATCTTTGATAGGTTTGTTGGGCAAGGTCTCCAACTGGAAAAAAGTTTGGAAGAAGGTGGGAGACGAGGAAAAACACGAGGCCATGGACCCTTTGGTGTAGAAAGGTATCGTTGACTACTTGCGGGTTTCGCACGTAGCTTCCGTTGCATGGAGTTATTCAAAGGCTCGCCTGACTAATCCAGATGGTTTTGGGTCTTTATGTCCATACGTCACGTCAAACTTCTTTATGTCGGGCGTCGACGTCAAATGGTAATTATTTTAAGATTTTTAATTATTTAATTATTAATTTTTAATTAAATAAATCATTTCATTATAAATCAAAACAAATTTTAATTAGACGACGGATGGTGAACTTCCATCTGTTGTGGAAATCTTGAAAATACTAAAAAGCTGAAAGATAAGACATACGTCAATGCGCAAACCGAGGAGATCGAGAATGCGTACGAGGCTAGAGTCGTTGAACAACTTACTTAGATTTCTACATCACCTGGCGGGAGTTCGGTCCCGTCTACTTGACGACTTTCGTAGCCGATTCCGACCAGATATATCACGAGGAAAACATACTTATTATTTGATTAATTTAAAATTATTTTATTTCTTTTTTACTAGAAGGTAGCTCCGACACTCAACAAGTAATACGAGCTTCAAAGAAGAACCACTATTATGGTGAGCGGAAATCGTGACAATCAAGGCTAATGACACTCAACAAGCAATACGAGCTTCAAAGTACTACGAAGCTTTTGAAGTTCGTCGCCATGGAAAGTGTGTGAGATGTTTAATAACTTAGAAAACGTGTGTGAGATGTTTAATAAAGATAATTTAGTCACTTAGAAGAAATGATCTTGCTTCAAATTTAGTTTAGAATCGTAAAAAACGAGTTGTTAGGTGTTTCGTAAGTTCGTGAAACTTATTCAAAGATCATTAAGTCGATTATAATCACTAATCTTGCTTAAGGCTTGGTTTAGAGGTGTAAAAAACTGGTTGTTAGATGTTTAAAGATCATTGACGCACTTCTAAGCACTCTTCTGAATTTAAAATTTCTTTTAGAGTCGTAGAAAACGCGTTGTTAGAAGTTTCATAAGTTCGTGAAACTTGTACAGAGATCATTGAGGAACTTGTAAGAACTTATTTTTGTTCAAAGTTGGGTTATAGTCATAGAAAATGTGTTGTTAGATGTTTCGTAAGTTCGTGAAAGTTATACAAAGATCATTGTGGCACGAAAAAGAACTCATCTTGCTTCAAATTTGGTTTAGAATCGTAGAAAAGGTGTTGTTAGATGTTTCATAACTTCCTGAAACTTGTAGAAAGATCATTGTGAGACTTATAAGCAACCATCTTGCTTAACACTTTATTTAGAGTCGTAGATAACATGTTGTTAGATGTTTCATAAGTTCCTGAAATTGTACAAAGATCATTGAGACACTTTTAAGCAATGAACTTGCTTCAAACTTTGTTTAGAGTCGTAGAAAACTTGTTGTTAGATGTTTCATACGTTCATTAAACTGGCACAAAGATCATTGAGCCACTTATAAACTCTCATCTTGCTTAAAAATTGGTTTAGATTCGAAGAAAACGCGTTATTAGATGTTTCATTAGTTCTTAAAACTTGTACAAAGATCATTGAGGCACTTATAAGAACTTATCTTGCTTAAAACTTGCATTAGAGTCGTAGACAACCCGTTGTGAAATGTTTCATTAGTTGGTGAAACTTATATGTTTAACCGAGAGAGATCCTATATAAATATACCCAAGACCTCGATAAGCTTAAACGAGAGATCTATGGTACATCTAAAATTGCTTTCAAAAATCGAAAGTTACCTTTTTAAAAGACATCAAAAACCTTACTTTTGATCATCCTATTAAATACCCCCGACCTAATTGTTTAACTTTAAGTAACTTTCAAATCACATTAATTTCGTTTTCTCTTTCTTAAACAACAATCACAAAACAAAAATTTTTATTTAAAACTGACACAAAGATAACTTCTCATAAGTTTTAGTGAGTTAATAGCTCCCAATTCGGATTCACATCTTAAATACTACATTAAGAATTCGAAAGAACGAGTGTAAAATCTCGTTTATCAAAGTTTCAAGAATTTATGAAACCTCTAACAACGCGTTTTCTATGACTCTAAATCAAGTTTGAAACAAGATAGGTGTTTATAAGATCACAATGATCTTTGAACAAGTTTCAGGAATTTATGAAATTTCTATCAACGCGTTTTCTATGACTCTAAACCAAGTTTTAAGCAAGATGAGTTTTATAAGCTCCTCAATGATCTTTGTACAAGTTTCACGAACTTACGCGCTTTCTACGACTCTAAACAAAGTTTTAAGAAAGATGATTTGTTATTAAGTGCCTCAACGATCTTTTTACAAGTTTCAAGAACTTAGGTAACATTTAACAATTTGTTTTCTACGACTTTAAACAAAGTTTTAAGCAAGATGAGTTCTTTCTAGTGACTCAATAATCTTTGTGCAAGTTCCACGAACTTATGAAACATAGAACCACGTATTTTCTACTACTCTAAACAATGTTTTCAGCCATAATAATGCTTGTAAGTGTGTCAATGATCTTTATACAAGTTTCTCGAACTTATGAGACATCTAAGAACATGTTTTCTACGACTCTAAACCATTTTTATGCAAGATGAGTTCTTATTAGTGCATCAATAATCATTATACAAGTTTCACGAACTTATGAAACATCTACACACGCATTTTCTACGACTAAATCAAGTTTTATGCAAGACGAGTGCTTATAAGTGCCACAATGATCTTTGTACAAGTTTCACGAACTTATGAAACATCTAACAATATGTTTTCTACAACTCTAAACAAACTTTTATTCAAGATGAGTTCTTATTAGTGCCTCAATGATCTTTGTAAAAGTTTAAAGAACTTATGAAACATCTAACAACGCCTTTTCTATGACTATAAACCAAGGTTGAAGCAAGATGAGTTCTCATAAGTTGCTCAATGATCTTTGTAAAAGTTTCACGGACTTATGAAACATCTAACAACGCGTTCTACGACTTTAAACCATGTTTCAAGAAAGATGAGTGTTTTAAGGGTCTCAATGATCTTTGTACAAGTTCCACGAACTTTGGAAACATCTAACAACGAGTTTTCTACGACTCTAAACCAAGTTTTAAGGAAAATTAGTGCTTATAAGTGACTCAATGATCTTTTTAAATGTTTCCAGAACTTATGTAGCATTTAACAACGTGTTTTCGATGACTATAAATAAGTTTGAAGCAAGAAGAGTGCTTATAAGTTCCTCAATGATCTTTGAACAAGTTTCCCGAACTTATGATACATTTAACAACGCGTTTTCGAACAAAAGTTTTAAGCAAGATTAGTTCTTAAAAGTGCCTCATTTATCTTAGAACCAGTTTCACAAACTTATGAAACATCTAACAATGCGTTGTTATGCAAGATGAGTTGTTATTAGTGCCTTAATGATCTTTGTACAAGTTTCAACAACTTATGAAACATCTAACAACGGGTTTTCTACGATTCTAAACCAAGTTTTAAGCAAAATGAGTTGTTCTTAGTGTTCTCAATGATCTTTGTACAATTTTCACGAACTTATAAAACATGTAACATAACATTTTCTACAACTCTAAACCAAGTTTTAAGAAAAATGAGTGCTTATAAGTGTCTCACTGATCTTTGTACAAGTTTCACGAACTTAGGTAACATCTAACAACACGTTTTCTACGACTCCAAATCAAGTTCGAAGAAAGATGAGTTGTTATAAGTGCCTCATAGATCTTTTTACAACTTTCACAAACTTATGAAACAGGTAAAAACGCACTTTCTACGACTCTAAACCATTTTTTAAGCAAGATGAGTGCTTATAAGTTCTTCAATAATCTTGGAACAATTTTCATGAACTTATAAAACATCTAACAACGCGTTTTTACAACTGTATACCATGTTTTAAGCAAGATGAGTTCTTATTAGTTCCGCAATAATTTTTGTACAAGTTTCACGAACTTAAGAAACATCTAACAACGCGTTTTCTACAACTCTAAACAAAGTTTTAAGCAAGATGAGTTCTTATTAGTGCCTCAATAATTTATGTACAAGTTTCACGAACTTAAGAAACATCTAACAACGCGTTTTCTACAACTCTAAAGAAGGTTTTAAGCTAGATGAGTTTTTATTATTGTCTCAATAATCTTTGTACAATTTTTATGAAATTATGAATTATCTAACAATGCATTCTCTACAACTCTAAACCAAGTTTTAAGCAAGATGATTGTGTATAAGTGCCTCAATGATCTTTGAACAAGTTTCACAAACTTTTGAAACATCAAACAATGCGTTTTTACGACTCTAAACCAATTTATAAGCAAGATTAATTCTTATAAGTGCGTCAATAATCTTTGTACAAGTTTCAATAACTTATGAAGCATCTAACAACTCGTATGACTCTAAACCAAGTTTAAGTCTAGATGAATGCTTATTAGTACCGTAATGATCTTTAAACAAGGTTCACAAACTTATGAAACATCTAACACCATGTTTTCAATGACTCTAAACAAAGTTTGAAACAAGATGAATGCTTCTAAATGCCTCAATTATCTTCGTAAAAGTTTCACAAACTTAGGAAACATCTAACAACGCGTTTTCTTCTACTCTAAACCAAGTTTTAAGAAAGATGAGTTCTTATTAATGTTGCATTGATCCTTGCACAAGTTTCAAGAACTTATGACACCGCTAACAACGAGTTTTCTACGACTCTAATGTTAGTTTTAAGAAAAATGAGTTAATGATTTAATTATCCTTGTACAAGTTTCACGGACTTATGAAACATTTAACAACCTAATTTCTATGACTCTAAACCAAGTTTTAAGCAAGTTAAGTGCTTATAAGTGCCTCGATGATCTTTAAACAAGTTTCATAGAGTTATGAAACATCTAACAATGTGTTTTCTACGACTCTAAACCGAGTTTTAAAAAAGATGAGTGTTTAAAAGTGCATCAATAATCTTTGTACTTGTTTAACGAACTTATGAAACATCTAAAAACGCGTTTTCGTCGACTCTAAACCAAGTTTTAAGCAAGATGAGTTCATATTAGTGCTGCAATGATCCTTGCACAAGTTTCATCAACTTAGGAAACATCTAACAACAAGTTTTCTAAGATTCTAATGCAAGTTTTAAGCAAGATGAGTTCTTATTTGTTCTTTAATGATCTTTGTATAAATTTCACGAACTTATGAAATGTCTAACGACACGTTTTCTATGACTCTACACCATGTTTTAAGAAAGATGAGTTCTTATAAGTGCCTCAATCATTTTGAACAAGTTTCACAAATTTAAGAAACATCTAACAACGTGTTTTCTACCTTTCTAAACCAAGTTTAAAGCTCAATGAGTGCTTATTAGTTCCACAATGACCTTTGAACAAGTTTCACAAACTTATGAAACATCTAACAACGCGTTTTCTACCAGTCTAAACCAACTTTGAAGCAAGATTATTGCTTATAAATGCCTCAATGATATTTGAACAAGGTTCACAATAATATGAAACATATAACAATGAGATTTTTAAATACTCTAAATCAAGTTTTAAGCAAGATCAATGCTTTAAGTGCATCAATGATCTTTGTACAAGTTTCATGAACTTATGAAACATCTAACAATACATTTTCTACAACTCTAAATCAAGTTTGAGGCAAGATGAAAGCTTATTAGTGTTGCAATAATCTTTGAAAAATTTTCACGAACTTATGAAACTAACCACATGATTTCTATGACTCTAAACCAAGTTTGAAACAAGATGAATGCTTATAAATGCCTCAATGATCTTTGTACAAGTTTCACAAAATTATGAAACATCTAACAACGCGTTTTATTCGACTCTAAACCAAGTTTTAAGAAAGATGAGTTCTTATTAGTGTTGCCATGATCCTTGCACAAGTTTCAATAACTTATGAGACCTCTAACAACGAGCTCTCTACGACTCTAACTGAAGTTTTAAGCAAGGTGAGTTCTTATTAGTGATTTAATGATCTTTGTACATGTTTATCAGACCTATGGAACGTCTAACAATATGTTTTCTTTGATGATTGTTTATTAGTGCCTCGATGATCTTTGTACAAGTTTCACATACTAATGAAACGTCTAAAAACCTATTTTCTATGACTCTAACCAATTTTTAAGCAAGTTGAGTGCTTAAAAGTGCCTCAATGATCTTTGCACAAGTTTCAAGAACTTATGAGACATCTAACAACAAGGTTTCTACTACTCTAATGCAAGTTTTAAACCACATAAGTTCTTAATATTGATTTATTGATATTTGTACAAGTTTCACGAACTTATGAATTGTCTAACAACACGTTTTCTATTACTCTAAACCAAGTTTATTGCTTGATGATGGCTAATTAGTGCCGCAATGAGCTTTAAATAAGTTTCAAAAACTTATGAAACATTTGACAACGCGTTTTCTACGTCTCTTAACCAAGTTTGAAGAAAGATTATTGCTTATAAATGCCTCAATGATCTTTGTAAAAGTTTCATAAACTTATGAAACATCTAACAACCTGTTTTCTTCAACTCTAAACCAAGTTTTAAGCAAGATGAGTTCATATTAATGATGCAATAATCATCCTTGCACAAAATTCTAGAACTTAGGAAACATCTAGCAACAAGTTTTCTACGAATCTAATGCAAGTTTTAAGCAAAATGAGTTCTTATTAGTGCTTTAGTGATCTGTGTACAAGTTTCACGAACTTTTGAAACGTCTAACAACACGTTTTCTATAATTCTAAACAAAGTTTTAAACAAGATGAGTGCTTATAAGGGCCTCAATGATATTTGAACAAGTTTCACAAACTTATGAAACATCTAACAATGCGTTTTTTACGACTTTAAACCAAGGTTTAAGCAAGATTAATTCTTATGAGTGCATCAATGATATTTGTACAAGTTTCATGAATTTATGAAACATCTAACAACGCGTTTTCTACGACTCTAAACCAAGTTTGAGGCTAGATGAATGCTTATTAGTGACGGAATAATCTTTGAACAAGTTTCACAAACTTATACACTACAAGAAAGAATCCATTTAGCAAGGGACGAAATCGTTGCTAAATCGTTGCTAAATCGTTGCTAAACAAAGTTATGCAACGATAATGATTTAGCAACGATAACGATTTAGCAACGATTTATCGATGAAAGAAAATTCGTCGTTATATGCTTGTCGCTATTTTAAAATCGTCGCTAATTCGTCGCTAAATTTTTCAACCTACAAAATTCTTCATTAATCCGTCTCTATATTTGCGACGAATTAGCGACGAATTTGCACAAAAATAATTTTTTTTTTTAAATTAATATTTTGTTAAAACTAAAATTTATATTGTTTATATTAATATTTATATTATAATTATAAAATTTATATTATAATTTTAAAATTTATATTATAATTTTAAAATTTATATCATTTAAAATAATTAAAATTGAAATTTATGTTATTGAAAATTATTAAAATTTACGTTAATAAAAATTATTAAAAATAAATTTATATTATAATATTAAAAATTATAGAATTTAAAATTTTTCAGTATCAAAATTTATATTTTCCTCATAAAATATCTAAGTAGTGAGATGTTTCATCATTTTTATAGAAGCTTTTAGTGTTAGATAGATGTTTAACGACGATGAAGATGAGAAGAAAAAAATAAAAGGATTTGACTCTATTTTATAGATTTTGTGTTCTACAACTCTAAACCAAATTTAAACAAGATGAATGTTTATAAATGCCTCAATGATCTTTGTACAAATTTCACAAACTTATGAAACATCTACCAACACGTTTTCTTCGACTCTAAACCAATTTTTAAGCAGGATGAGTTCTTATTAGTGCTCCAATGAACCTTGCAAAAGTTTCCCGAACTTATGAAATCGCTAACAACAAGTTTTCTACAAATCTAATGCAAGTTTTAAGCAAGATTAGTTGTTATTAGTGCTTTAATGATCTTTGCACAAGTTTCAGGGACTATGAAAGGTCTAACAACCTGTTTTCTATGACTCGAAACCAATTTTTAAGCAAGACGAGTGCTTAAAAGTGCCTCAATGATCTTTGCACAAGTTTCAATAACATATGACACATCTAACAACGCGTTTTCTACAACTCTAAACCGAGTTTGAAGCAAGATGAGTTCTTATAAATGTCTCAATGCTCTTTGTACAAGTTTCACGGACTTATGAAACATCTAACAACACATTTTCTTTTACTCTTAACAACGATTTAAGCATGATGAGTACTTATTAGTGTTGCATTGATCCTTGCACAAGTTTCATGAACTTAGGAAACATCTAACATCATGTTTTCTACGACTCTAAACCAAGTTTTAAGCAGGATGAGTTCTTATTAGTGCATCAATGATATTAGTACAAGTGTCCCAAACTTATGAAACATCTAACATGCGTTTTCTTCGACTCAAAACAAAATTTTAAGCAATATGAGTTCGTATTAGTGCTGCAATGATCCTTGCACAAGTTTCAAGTACTTAGAAAACATCTAACAACAAGTTTTCTATGACTCTAATGCATGTTTTAAGAAAGATGAGTTCTTATTAGTGCTTCAATGATCATTGTTTAAGTTTCACAAACTTATAAACATCCAACAACACGTTTTCTATGACTCTAAACCAAGTTTTAAACAAGATGAGTAATTATAAGTGCTTTAATGATCTTTGAACAAGTTTCACAAACTTATAAAACATCGAACAATGCGTTTTTACGAATCTAAACCAATTTTTAAGCAATATTAATTCTTATAAGTGTGTCAATAATCTTTGTACACGTTTCAATAACTTATGAAGCATCTAACAACGCGTATGACTCTAAACCAAGTTTAAGTCTAGATGAATGCTTATTAGTGCCGCAATGATCTTTAAACAAGGTTCACGAACTTATGAAACATCTAACAACATGTTTTCAATGACTATAAACAAAGTTTGAAACAAGATGAATGCTTCTAAATGCCTCAATTATCTTCGTAAAAGTTTCCCAAACTTAGGAAACATCTAACAACGCGTTTTCTTATACTCTAAACAAGGTTTAAAGAAAGATGAGTTCTTGTTAATGTTACGTTGATCCTTGTACAAGTTTCAAGAACTTATGACACCGCTAACAACGAGTTTTCTACCACTCTAATGTTAGTTTTAAGCAAAATGAGTTAATGATTTAATTATCCTTGTACAAGTTTCACGGAGTTATGAAACATTTAACAACCTAATTTCTATGACTCTAAACCAAGTTTTAAGCAAGATAAGTGCTTATAAGTGCCTCGGTGATCTTTAAACAAGTTTCACAGAGTTATGAAACATCTAACAATGTGTTTTCTACGACTCTAAACCGAGTTTTTAAAAAGTTGAGTGTTTAAAAGTGCCTCAATAATCTTTGTACATGTTTAACGAACTTATGAAACATCTAAAAACGCGTTTTCGTCGACTCTAAACCAAGTTTAAAAGTGCCTCTATAATCCTTGCACAAGTTTCAAGAACTTAGGAAACATATAACAACAAGTTTTCTAAGATTCTAATGTAAGTTTTAAGCAAGATGAGTTCTTATTTTTTCATTAATGATCTTTGTATAAGTTTCACGAACTTATGAAATGTCTAACGACACGTTTTCTATGACTCTACACCATGTTTTAAGAAAGATGAGTTCTTATAAGTGCCTCAATCATTTTGAACAAGTTTCACAAATTTAAGAAATATCTAACAACGTGTTTTCTACCTCTCTAAACCAAGTTAAAAGCTCAATGAGTGCTTATTAGTTCCACAATGACCTTTGAACAAGTTTCACCAACTTATGAAACATCTAACAACGCGTTTTCTACCAGTCTAAACCAACTTTGAAGCAAGATTATTGCCTCAATGATATTTGAACAAGGTTCACAATCATATGAAACATATAACAATGACATTTTTAAATACTCTAAATCAAGTTTTAAGTAAGATCAATGCTTTAAGTACATCAATGATCTTTGTACAAGTTTCATGAACTTATGAAACATCTAACAATACATTTTCTACAACTCTAAATCAAGTTTGAGGCTAGATGAATGCTTATTAGTGTTGCAATAATTTTTGAACAAGTTTCACGAACTTATGAAACATCTAACAACATGTTTTCTATGACTCTAAACCAAGTTTGAAGCAAGATGAATGCTTATAAATGCCTCAATGATCTTTGTACAAGTTTCACAAAATTATGAAATATCTAACAACGCGTTTTATTCGACTCTAAACCAAGTTTTAATAAAGATGAGTTCTTATTAGTGCTGACATGATCTTTGCACAAGTTTCAATAACTTATGATACCTCTAACAACGAGCTTTCTACGATTAGTGATTTAATGACCTTTGTACAAGTTTCTAAGACCTATGGAACGCCTAACAATATGTTTTCTTTGACTCTAAACTAAGTTTGAAGCAAGATTACTGCTTATAAATGCCTCAATGATCTTTGTAAAAGTTTCACAAATTTATGAAACATATAACAACGCGTTTTGTTCAACTCTAAAACAAGTTTTAAGCAAGATGAGTTCATATTAATGATGCAATAATGATCCTTGCACAAAATTCAAGAACTTAGGAAACAACTAGCCTCAAGTTTTCTAAGACTCTAATGCAAGTTTTAAGCAAAATGAGTTCTTATTAGTGCTTTAGTGATCTTTGTACAAGTTTCACGAACTTTTGAAACGTCTAACAACACGTTTTATATAATTCTAAACAATGTTTTAAACAAGATGAGTGCTTATAAGGGCCTCAATGATATTTGAACAAGTTTCACAAACTTATGAAACATCTAACAATGCGTTTTTTACGACTTTAAACCTAGCTTTAAGCAATATTAATGCTTATGAGTGCATCAATGATATTTGTACAAGTTTCAAGAACTTATGAAACATCTAACAACGCGTTTTCTACGACTCTAAACCAAGTTTGAGGCTAGATGAATGCTTATTAGTGCCGGAATAATCTTTGAACAAGTTTCACGAACTTATACACTACAAGAAAGAATATATTCACTACAAGAAACTGGGCTTTTAGCAACGAAATTTAGCAAGGAAATAGCGACGAATAAATATAGCAACGAAATAGCAACGAATTGGCGACGAAATAGCAACGAAGAATCTTGTCGTCGCTAAATCGTCGCTATTTAGCGAGGTATTATTTCGTCGCAACATTTGCGACGATTTAGCGACGATTTTGGCGACGAATGAGTTCTGCGTTGCTAAATCGTCGCTAATTAGCGACGATTTAGCAACGAATATATATCCTTGCTAATTAGCGACGAATTAGCGAGGAGGGTCGCTAAGTAGGTAAGCACGTTTTAAAAAACGTTGCTAAATCGTTGCTAATTTTATTTCCTTGCTAATTCGTTGCTAATTTTATTTCCTTGCTAATTCGTTGCTAATTTTCCTTGCTAAATGGTTGCAAAAATTTTAGAATGGGACTATATAAACCCATCTACACTCTTCAAAAAATCACACCACAACACAATACAAAATCATTAACTCTATAAAAATATAAACACTCTAAAAATTTCAATATGTCTCACGGTAATAACAATATATACGAGTTACGGTCTTGGATGTATCGGCATAAAGATCGATCGGGGGTAGTTACAGACGAATTTACGGAGGGACTTCAAGCATTCATGCAGCAGGCCGGAAACATGCAGAATACGCAAGATACCGGTAAAATGTATTGTCCATGTAAGAAGTGCGTTAACACTAAATACGTGTTTGTTGAAACCGTATGGAAACATCTTTATAATAGAGGTTTTATGCCGCAGTATTTTGTTTGGTTTGAACACGGGGAAGTGTATAACTCTAATAATACTGAAGTTGGAGATAGTAGTTATACGTTTCCTGTTAGTGATCATGTTAGTAACGAACCTGCTAATTTACCGCATCATTTTAATAGTAACTATGATCATGATCAGACCGGTGGTTATGTGCATGTAGATGATAATAGATATCATGAAATGGTTGCTGATGCATTTCATGATACGAGGGAGTATTTATCCGAAAATGTAGTTGAGGAACCTAACCTAGATGCTAAACAATTTTATGATATGTTAGACGCTGCGAATAAACCAATTTACGAGGGATGTAAAGTTGGATTGTCAAAACTATCATTAGCATCTAGGATGATGAATATAAAATCTGATCATAATTTGAGTGAGTTTTGTATGGATTCATGGGCAGAGTTACTGAAAGAATATCTGCCTGAGGCGGAGTTTTGTATGGATTCATGGACCTTAGTCTTGGATTGCCTTCTGAAATGATTGATATTTGTGTTAACAATTGTATGATTTATTGGAAAGATGATGATGAGCTGCTTGAATGTCGTTTTTGTCGTCAACCGAGATATAAGGTCCAAGGGAAGGGGAGTAAAGTCCCGTATCAACGAATGTGGTACTTACCCATCACGTACAGACTCAAAAGATTGTATCAATCGAGAGGACATCTGATTCGATGAGATGGCATGCATAACACTCGGTTGAAGATGGGGAAGTCACTCATCCGTCGATGCAAAGGCTTGGAAGCACTTCAACACGGTATACTCGATTTCGCGAGAGAGGTTCGTAATGTATACCTTGGTTTATGCACCGACGGATTTAGTCCATTCGGTATGTCGGTAGACAAGTACTCTTTGTGACCAGTTATACTAACTCCGTATAATCTACCTCCCAATATGTGCATGCAAAGAGAATTTCTTTTCTTAAGCATTTTAGTACTGTGTCCGAAGCACCCAAAGAGAGCTCTTGATGTTTTTCTGCAACCTTTGATACATGAGTTAAAAGATCTATGGTCCACTCGGGGTTCGTACGTATGATATCTCATGTAAGAGAAATTTTACGATGCGTGCAGTGCTCATGTGGACTATTAGGGACTTTCCTGCTTATGGCATGTTAGCAGGTTGGACAACGCATGGACGATTGTCTTGTCCATATTGCCGTCATCGGACTGATGCGTTTCAACTCCCACATGGAAGGAAAACAAGTTGGTTTGATTGTCACCGACGTTTCCTTCCAATCAATCATCCATACCGAAAGAACAGAAGGTTATTTAAGAAGAATCGGGTCGTTAAACATCCACCCCTACTTTATCCGACGGGGGCAGAGTTATTGGAGGAGTTGGATAATTATGGGGCGCAAAAAACATGTAGACGGGGTGGTAATTGGCATGTTTCTAATTTACCCGATGGATACGGAGAAAGCCATAACTGGCACAAGAAAAACATTTTTTGGGAACTCCCGTACTGGAAAAATCACTTGTTGAGACATAACCTCGACGTTATGCACATTGAAAAAAACTTTTTTGATAACTAAAGACAATTTGAAGACAAGACTAGATTTGCCAGAAATATGTTTTAGAAGTGAGTTGCATATCACGAACGATGGTAAGGCTCCGGTCCCAATCTACAGATTGAAACCTGAAGCAAAAAACGCGTTATTCAAATGGGTCACTTCAGATGTCAAGTTTCCCGACGGATATGTTTCCAAGTTATATGCATGTGTTGAGAATGGTCAAAAGTTTTCAGGTATGAAAAGTCACGATTGTCATGTGTTTATGCAAAGGCTTTTACCTTTTGCTTTCGATGAGCTTTTACCTGAACCCGCACACACAGCAATAGCAGGTATCATTGAACCCTAAAATGTTTATATTTTAATTTTGATTAATTAGTATATATATATAATAAAATTAATATAATGTTTAAAATTTTCCAGAGATCGGTGCATTTTTCCGAGATCTAGGCACCCGTACGCTTACAGAAGAGGTCATTGAACAGTTACGTGACAGTATCCCGATTGTGTTGTGCAACTTGGAGAAGATTTTCCCTCCATCCTTTTTCGATGTTATGGAACACCTTCCAATACATCTTCCTCACGAGGCAGAATTAGGAGGGCCTCGTGCGGTTTCGGTGGATGTATCCTTTCGAACGATTTATGGGACATTGGAAAGGAAAGGCGAAAAATCTTGCAAGGGTTGAAGGATCTATTGCTGCTGGATCTTTAACTGAAGAGACGTCTCATTTCGCCTCATATTATTTTGGTTCCAATGTAAAAACACGTAGAACAACAACACGACGCTACGATGATGGAGGTGTTGGCGCAATGTATGGAATGGAAGGGGTACCTGATATATTTTCACCAATCGGAAGAGCTGCCGGAAAAATAAAAGAAGTTTGGTTGGAAAGTGATCAACATCGGCAAAGCGCACATACTTACACCCTCCTTAATTGTGAATATGCCCGACCTTTTGAAAGGTATATGCATGCAACTATTCATTCGCAAACCCATCATGCATAAACAAAATAAATATTTATTTTTGATTCAGTTTCCTGCGTTGTTTTAGAATGTTTGAGGAGCAAGTGGATGAGGTTTATCCAGGACTTTCAAAAGACGAAGTAACCGCTCTTAACGAACGGGATTTTGCAGCTTGGTTGAAAACGCAGATCGCATATGGTGACACAATGTATCCAATGTGGTTTCGCGAGTTAATACAAGGACCGCTCGGAAAGATCACAACTTCTCCTATGTATTTCACTCGTGGTTACGTGTTCCACACCTTAAGTCATGGTCAACGTCGAGCAACCGCGAATTATGGGGTAACCGTGTCGGGTGATTCAGTTTTTTATGGTCTTCTAACGGATATTATTGAATTGCGTATCCGGGATTAGTCAATTTACGAACAACCCTCTTCAAATGTGATTGGTTTGATCCAACACTCGGTCGTGGTGTTCGGTACAACAAATTTGGTGTGATCGACGTCAACCAGTCACGACGATATCGGAAGTTTGAACATTTTATCCTTGGATCGCAAGCCGAGCAAGTTACTTTCATTCCTTATCCTCGGGTTAAGACTAGCGGTATAGCATGGAGTGCAGTAGTCCGAATAGTTCCAAGAGGTTTAATTATGGGTAACGATGAAGTTCCTATGCAACAAGATGTCATTGGTGGGACAATCATTCCAACAAATCAATCGACGAAAGATGTATTCCTTGTCGACCCCGATAATCAAGTTGTTGAAGATATTGTGGATGATGAAGACGACGGAGGTGCAGATGAATTCGATGAAAGTAGCGAAGTCGAATCTGTTGATTCCGATAATAATGAATAATTTTCTTTGTGGTTTTGTAATATAATTGTGTACATGTGTTAGTTGTAATATTTGTGTGTGTTTTTGTAATCTTTGTGTGTTTTTGTAATAATTGTGTGTGTTTTTGTAATTATTTTTTTTTAAAATAATATTTAAATTTGCAACGAAATAGCAAGGATTTGTAATTGTCGTTGCTAAATCGTCGCTAATTAGCGAGGATTTAGCAACGCTAAACTAATTTCGTTGCTAATTCGTCGCTAATATAGCGACGATTTAGCAACGATTTATAAAAAAAATATAATTTTCGATGGATTACAGATTTAGGGGTTCAAGATCGTTACTAAATCGTCGCTAAACATAATGACATATCGTTGCCAAATCGTCGCTATTTCGTTGCTAACCATGGTTTCTTGCCAATTCGTTGCTAAGTCGTTGCAAGCCTGCGAACTTTAAACCCCTGAAACACCACTTAATATCGATTTATACGAGTTTTGCTTAACTAAAAAAGTGTACAAAACTAGTAATATATTTGTATAAAACAATAAAAATTATAGATTACAAAATTATACTTAACACATTTAAGCTAAGTAAACCATAACTTATAAGAGTTTATACTATAAAGTTCATAATAAACTAGTTTATAAGTTTTTTGTCATATATTGAGTTTGTGACTTCTTATGATCAATGTTATAAACTCGTTTTGGCGAAAAAGTGGTAAAAAAACGATACAAACCGAATTTAGGGTTCCAAACCCTAAAATAAGGGTTTAGCATTAGCGACGATTTAGCGACGAATCGTTGCTATTTCGTTGCTATTTCGTCGCTATTGACATTTAGCGACGATTTAGCAACGAGTCGTTGCTATTTCGTTGCTAATTTTAAAACTCCTTACATTCTCGTACTTGGAAATACGATGAATGTCGTTTCGTGTCATGTTAACATATAGCTACGAATTAGCGACGATTTAGCAACGAATCGTTGCTAAATCGTCGCTAAATAAATATAGAGACGAAATAGCAACGAATTCTGACATGCATGTACTTCTTAAATACGATGTAAGTCGCTTTGTGTCACGTTACCATATAGCGACGAATAAGCAATGATTCGTTGCTAATTCGTCGCTATATGGTATCGTCGCTAAATCGTCGCCTTTTTTCGTTTGCCGCGGGTGGGAAACCAAAAGGTTTGAACCAAAAGAGGCGACGAATTAGCGACGACACAAAATACTATATATACCCGACGAGTTTTTCCCTCATTTCACACAATCTCATTCTCTCTATCTCTCTAAACATTTCATTATCTCTAAATAAACCCAATTCCAAAACCCAAATCCAAAAACATGTCTCAAAATAACCAACCCCCTCATTATTATAATTTCATAAGGAATCGATCCGGTTCCACCTCTAATTCAAACCCACCCGAACAAAACTCACCCCAACAAACCCCCCCCCCCCCAACAAAACCCACCCCAAGAAAACCCAATACAAGAGCCTATTCCCGATGCTCCAGCCGATCCCCCCGTCGATTTACCACCACCTCAGCATCTTGGACCGCACATGCAGCGGATCCTCGACTTTCTTCGGCAGGAGGGCCACCAGTACCTACCGTTGCTCCATTCCGTACGGCCAGATGGGACATTTTGGTAAGTAATTAAAATTTTTATATTATTTTATGCAAATTTATTAATTGATTTTCGATTTTAATAATTGCTAACGATAAATTTATTTTTCGTAGGTTTTGCGATAACAAGGTTAGTAGGAGTGTCTCGGATGTGATGAAGACGTATTTCGTGGAGCCGCACGTCAATCGGGCCCGTACGCCTCTTTATATAAAGGACATCCGGTTCGAATCTTTTGCGGTAAGTAAAATTTTTAATTATTTAAATTTTAAAAATTAAACATTATAAAAAGTTAATATAAATATTTATTTTAATAAAATAACATATATATTATATAAAATGTAATAATTAATTATTACAAAATTTATTTTAATATTTAAAAAAAACTCAAATAGCAAAAATGGCATTGGCGGGAGGAAGACATGTTTAAAGTCCGCAAGGGTTTCGAGGAGAAAGCCATGCATCGGCTCACTAGGATGATCAACAAATGGAAGACCAAGTGGCTGAAGAAGGGAGATGAGGCGAAACCCATAACAATGGATGGGGCGGTGTGGAAGGGCCTTTGCGACTATTGGACGAACCCGCATTCGGTTCAAGTTGCGGGTAGCCGCTCCAAGTCCCGACTCACACCGATCGACGAGACCGGTCCATATGTCCACACCTCAGGACCGACTTCTTACGCCGGACGGCGTATACAGATGGTATTAAATAAAATATATTTAAAATTTAATAACTTTTTCAAATAATATAAAATTTAAAAATATATAATTTAATTATAATTTTCAATAGCGCGAGGAGATGGGCGAGCTTCCGCCCATTGTGGAAATTTTGAAGAAGGTCCAGAAGAGGAAGGACGGGACCTATGTGAGTTCACGATCTGAAAAGATCGTGAACGCATATGAGGCTAGAGTCGCCGAGCGGGTTAGTCGGGTTCGACGTCGACCGATGGTAGTTCGGTCAACTCCTCGGGACAGCTGTCGGTCACCGAGTGCGACCAGATCTACTATGAGGTAATAATTTAAAATAATTTAATTTAATTCAAAATAATATTTATTATAATATCTAACGATTTTAAATTTGTCTATATAGGTGGCCCCGAAGACGAAGAAGAACCGCACTTTTGGAGTCGGTTCGATTGAGACGGTTCCCGCTGCTTCTTCTTCGCAGCCTCGTCCCACTGCCCAAGATCACGCCGAAGAGAATGTTCGGTTGAGGGAGCAGCTCGCGGAACAAGAAGTCCGCTATCAGAACATCACGGACTTCTTCTCCATCATCGCGATGGAAAGCCCAAACCTCGCGAGGTTGATGCAGCAGCGGGGAGTCCAACCAACTCAGCCACCTTGGACATGATATCGGGATTGATGATTACGTCGTCGATCCCGATGATCCCGCTGATCCCGCTGTTTAGTTTTTAATTTATTGTATTTTAAAAATATTTTGTATTTTTTAATATTTTTATAATTGTTTTTTTTAATTTTTTTATAATTGTTTTTTTTTTTAAATTCGTCGCTAATTTAGCGACGAATTAGCAAGGACGTGTCAAGCCATCCTTGCTAATTCGTTGCTAATTTAGCGACGAAATAGCAACGACTTTTTAACACATCGTTGCTAATTCGTCGCTAATTTAGCAACGAATTAGCAAGGATTTGTTTTCGCAAAATCTTTAAATTGGAAATTTATTTTTTATATATCGTCGCTAAATCGTCGCTAATATTTTACGACCAACGTCGCTAATTCGTCGCTAATTTAGCAACGAATTGGCGACGACACATAATTAGCGACTATTATACGGCGTCGCTACATTGGCGACGAAATAGCGACGATTCGAAAATAGCGACGATTTAGCGACGAATTTTGAATAGCGACGAATATATTCTCGTCGCTAAATCGTCGCTATTGGCCAATAGCGACGATTTAGCGACGAAATATGGCGTTGCTATTTGCCGTTTTTCTTGTAGTGATTTAGCAACGGACGAAATCGTTGTTAAATCGTTGCTATACAGGTTTTGCAATGATTTAGCGATGAAAGAAAATTTGTGTTTATATGCTTGTCGGTAATTCAAAATCGTCGCTAATTCGTCGCTAAATTTTTCGACTTACAAAATTCTTCATTAATCCGTATCTATCTTTGCGACGAATTAGCGACGAATTTGGACGAAAATAATTTTTTTTTTAAATTAATATTTTGTTAAAACTAAAATTTATATTGTTTACATTAGTAGTGAGATGTTTCATCATTTTTATTGAAGCTTTTAGTGTAGATAGATGTTTAACAGCGAAGAAGATGAGAAGAAAAAAATAAAAAGATTTGACTCTATTTTATAGATTTTGTGTTCTACAACTCTAAACCAAATTTGAAACAAGATTAATGCTTATAAATGCCTCAATGATCTTTGTATAAATTTCACAAACTTATGAAACATCTACCAACAAGTTTTCTTCGACTCTAAACCAATTTGTAAGCAAGATGAGTTCTTATTAGTGCTGCAATGAACCTTGCACAAGTTTCCAGAACTTATGAAATCGCTAACAACAAGTTTTCTACGAATCTAATGCAAGTTTTAAGCAAGATTAGTTGTTATTAGGGCTTTAATGATCTTTGCACAAGTTTCGTGGACTATGAAACAACCTGTTTTCTATGACTCTAAACTAATTTTTAAGCAAGTCGAGTGCTTAAAAGTGCCTCAATGATCTTTGCACAAGTTTCAATAACTTATTACACATCTAACAACGCGTTTTCTACGACTCTAAACCGAGTTTGAAGCAAGATGAGTTCTTATAAATGCCTCAATGCTCTTTGTACAAGTTTCACGGACTTATGAAACATCTAACAACACATTTTCTTTTACTCTTAACAAAGATTTAAGCATGATGAGTACTTATTAGTGTTGCAATGATCCTTGCACAAGTTTCATGAACTTAGGAAATATCTATCACCATGTTTTCTACGACTCTAAACCAAGTTTTAAGCAGAATGAGTTCTTATTAGTGCCTCAATGATATTAGTACAAGTGTCACAAACTTATGAAACAACTAACACGCGTTTTCTTCGACTCTAAACAAAATTTCAAGCAATATGAGTTCGTATTAGTGATGCAATGATCCTTGCACAAGTTTCAAGTACTAAGAAAACATCTAACAACAAGTTTTCTATGACTATAATGCATGTTTTAAGCAAGATGAGTTCTTATTAGTGCTTCAATAATCTTTGAACAAGTTTCACGAACTTATGAAACGTCTAATAAAACGTTTTCTATGACTTTAAACCAAGTTTTAAACAGGATGAGTGCTTATAAGTGCCTCAATGATCTTTGAAAAAGTTTCACAAACTTATGAAACTTCTAACAATGCGTTTTTACGACTCTAAACCAAGATTTAAGAAAGATTATTGCTTATGAATGCATCAATTATCTTTGTACAAGTTTCAAGAACTTTTGAAACATCTGACAATGCGTTTTTTACGACTCTAAAAAATGTTTGCTTATTAGTGTCGCAATGATTTTTGAACAAGTTTCACGAAATTATGAAACAACTAACAACATATTTTCTATGACTCTAAACCAAGTTTGAAGCAATATGAATACTTATAAATGCCTTAATGATCTTTGTACAAGTTTCGTAAACTTATGAAACATCTAACAACGCATTTTCTTCAACTCTAAACCAATTTTTAAGCAAGATGAGTGCCGATAAATAAATCAGTCTCTTTGTACAATTTTCACGAACTTATGAAACATCTAACAACACGTTTTCTACGATTCTAAACCAAGTTTTAAGCAAGATGAGTTCTTATAAGTGCCTCAACTGTCTTTTTAATAATTTCACGAACTTATGAAACATATAACAACGTTATTTCTACGGTTCTAAACGAACTTGAAAGCAAGATGAGTGTTACTAAGTTCATCAATGATCTTTGTACTAATTTCACGAAATTATTAAACATATAACAATGCGTTTTCTTCTACTCTAAACAAAGTTTTAAGCAAGATGAGTTCTTATAAGTGCCTCAATGATCTTTGTACATATTTCATAAACTTATGAAACATCTAACAACGTGTTTTCTACGACCCTAAACCAAGTTTTAAGAATGATGGGGTCTTATTAGTTCTTCAATGATCTTTGTGAAAGTTTCCACAACTTATGAAAACTCTAAGAACGCGTTTTCTACGACTTTAAACCAAGTTGTTAGCATGATGAGTGCTTATAAGTGCCCCAATGATATTTGAAAAAGTTTCACGAACTTATGAAACATCTAATAACGGGTTTTCTACGACTCTAAACGAAGTTTTATGTAAGATTATTTTATATAAGTTCTTCAATAATCTTTATGAACAAGTTTCACGAACTTATGAAACATCTAACAACGTGTTTTTTGACTCTAAAATTAGTTTTAAGCAAGATGAGTTCTTACTAGTCCCGTTATGATCCTTGTTTAAGTTTCAAGAACTTATGAAACATCTAACAACGGGTTTTCTACGACTCTAATGCAAGTTTTAAGCAAGATGAGTTTATATTAGTGCTTAAATGATTTTGGTACAAGTTTCACGAACTTATGAAACATTTAACAATACGTTTTCTACGAATTTAAACCAACTTCTAAGAAAGATGAGTACTTATAAGTGCCTCAATGATCTCTTTACAAGTCTCAAGAACTTATGAAACAACTAAAAACGTGTTTTCGACGACTATAAACACAATTTTAACCAAGATGATTGCTTATAAGTGCCTCAATGATTTTTGAACAAATTTTAAAAATTTATTAAACATCTATTAACGCGTTTTCTACGATCCTAAACCATTTTTTAAGAAATATTATTGTTTATAAGTTCCTCAATGATCTTTGAAAATGTTTCACAAAGTTATGAAACATCTAATAACGTGGGTTCTACGACTCTAAACCAAGTTTTAAGACAGATAAATGCTTATAAATAAATCAATGATCCTGGTACAACTATCACGAACTTATGAAACATCTAACAACACGTTTTCTACGATTCTAAACCAAGTTTTAAGCAAGATGAGTTCTTATAAGTGTCGCAATGGTCTTTTTACTAGTTTCACGATCTTATAATAAAACATCTAACAACGCAATTTCTACGGCTCTAAAAGAAGTTAAAAGCAAGATGAGTGCTTCTAAGTTCCTCAATGATATTTGTACTATTTTCACGAATTTATGAAACATTTAACAAAGTGTTTTGTACGACTCTAAACCAAATTTTAAGAAAGATGAGTGCTTATAAGTGCCTCAATGATCTTTGTACAAGTTTCATACACTTATGAAACATCTAACAACGTGTTTTCTACGACTCTAAACCAAGTTTTAAGCAAGATGATGTCTTATTCGTGCTTCAATGATCTATGTACAAGTTTCCATAACTTATGAAACATTTAAGAACGCGTTGTCAACGACTTTAAACCAAGTTGTTAGCGTGTTGAGTGCTTATAAGTGCTTCAATGATCTTTGAACAAATTTCACGAACTTATGAAACATCTAACAACGCCTTTTGTATGACTCTAAACCAATATTTAAGCATGATTAGTGCTTATAAGTTCCTCAATGAACTTTTTACAAGTTTCACGAACTTATGAAACGTCTATAAAAAACGTTTCTTCGACTCTAAACCAAGTTTTAACCAAGACGAGTGCTTATAATTTCCTCAATGATCTTTGTCAAAGTTTCAAGAACTTATGAAACATCTAAAAATGCGTTTTCTACCACTATAAACCAAGTTTTAAGCAAGATGTTTGCTTATAAGTGCCTCAATGATCTTTGAACAATTTTCATGAACTTATTAAACATTTAACAACGCGATTTCTATGAATCTAAACCAAGTTTTAAGAAAGATTATTAATTATAAGTGCCTCAATGATCTTTGAAAATGTTTCATGAACATATGAAACATCTAATAACGAGTTTTCTATGACTTTAAACAAGTTTTAAGCAATATGAGTGCTTATAATTGCCTCAATGATCTCTATAAAAGTTTTACAAATTTATGAAACATCTAACAACCCATTTTAAGCGACTATAAACCAAGTTTTCAAGACAGATAAGTTCTGATAAATGCCTCAATTGTCTTTTTACTCAATAAACTTTGTACAAGTTTCAAGAAGTTATGAAACATATATAAAACACGTTTCTATGATTCTAAACCAAGTTTTAAGCAAGATGAGTGCTTATAATTAGTTCAATGATCTTTGTACAAGTTTCATGAATTTATGAAACATCTAACAACACGTTTTCAGCGACTCTAAACCAAGTTTTTAGTAATATAAGTTCTTATAAGTGCCTCAATGGTCTTTTTACCAGTTTACGAACTTATCCAACATCTTACAACGCAATTTCTACGTCTCTAAACGAAGTTTAAAGCAAGATGAGTGCTTCTAATTCCTTAATGATCTTTGTTCTACTTTCACGAAATTATGAAACATCTAACAACGTGTTTTCTTTGAAACTAACCCAAGTTATAAGCAAGATGAGGTCTTATTAGTGCCTTAACGATCTTTGTACAAATTTCAACAACTTATGAAACATCTAACAATGCGTTCTCTATGACTTTAGACAAAGTTTTTAGCAAGATGAGTGCTTATAAGTACCTCGATTATTTTTTTACTAATTTCACAAACTTATAAAATATCTAACAACACAATTTCTACAGCTCTAAACTTTGTTTAGAGCAAGACGAGTGATTCTAAGTTCCTCAATGATCTTTATACTGGTTTCGCGAACTTATGAAACATCTAACAAAGTGTTTTCTACGACTCTAAAACAAGTTTTAAGCAAGATGAGTTCTTATTAGTACCTCAATGCGTTTTCTATGACTTTATACCAAGTTTTTAGCTTGATGAGTCCTTATAAGTGCCCAATGATCTTTGTACAAATTTCACGAACTCATGAAACAACTAACAACGCGTTTTCTATGACCCTCAGCCAAGTTTTAAGCAAGATCAGTGCTTATAAGTGCCTCAATGATCTTTGAACAATATTCACGAACTGATGAAACATCTATCAACGGGTTTTCTACGACTCAACACCACGTTTTAAGCAAGATGAGTGGTTATAAGTGCTTCAATGTTCTTTGAACAAGTTTCAAGAACTTATGAAATATCACGAACGGTTTTTATGCCTTAATGATCTTTGTACATGTTTCAATTATGATGTTCTTTGAACAAGTCTCTCAATGATCTTTGTATAAGTTTCACGAACTTATGAAACAGCTAACAACGCCTTTTATTCGAATCTAAACCATGTTTTAAGAAAGATGAGTGCATATAAACCAAGTTTTAAGTAAGATGAGTTCTTAAAAGTGTCTTAATGATCTTTTTACAAGTTTTAAGTAAGGTGATTTCTTAAAAGTGTCTTACAATAACCTCAGTTTCACCCTTCAACCTTCCTTACCCAAGAAACAGAGCAAGCCATCAGCTCTCGTCCTAATCCTTCGACGAAAACATTTTGACGAAGAACTTCGCGAAGAAGGATTTGATTTTATACTCATCAACTCGTCGACTGAGTCTTCATTACCAGTAATTCCATATACCTTTAAAAGTATCTTTGACGAATTTCATGATATCTTCCCTAGTGAGTTTCCACACGGCGTTCCTCCTCTGCGTGACATCTAGTACCACATTGATCTAGTGCCCGATGCGACGTTTCCTAACCGAACTCATTACCGTATGAGTCCTAGTGAACATGAAGAACTTCGACGAGAAGTTGAGGACCTTGGTCAAAAGGATATCTACGTGAAACCTTTAGTATGTGTGGAGTTCCAGCATTGCTGATACCAAAGAAATATGGGTCTTGGAGAATGTGTATCGATAATCGCGCTATAAACAAAATTACAGTGTGCTATAGATTTCCCATACCTTGTCTTGACGATTTCTTGGACCAAACTGGTGTTGCAACGATTTTCTCTAAATTAGAACTTCCTAGTGGATATCATCAGAAAAGGAATCCAACCATGAGACGAATGGAAGACATTATTTAAAACGATAGAAGGAGTTTTTGAATGGCTTGTCATGCCTTTCGGTATGTCCAATGCACCAAGCACTTTTATGCGGGTTATGAACCAGTCGCTACGTCCTTTTATCGGCAAATTCGTTGTGGTTTATTTTGAAAATATTCCGATCTTCAATATGTAGAAAACGCGTTGTTAGATGATTCATAAGTTCGTAAAACTTTTACAAAGATCACTGAGGGACTTATAAGAAGTCATCTTGCTTAAAATTTGTTTAGAGTCGTAGAAAAAGCATTGTTAGATGTTTCATAAGTTCGTGAATCTTGTAAAAAGATCATTGAGGCAATAATAAGAATTCATCTTGCTTAAAACTTGTACTAGGGTCGTAGAAACGGCGTTGTTGGATGTTTCATACGTTCGTAAAACTTGTACAATAATGACTGAGGCACTTATAAGCAGTCATCTTGCTTAAAACTTGGTTTAGAATCGTAGAAATCGTGTTGTTAGATGTTTCATTAATTCATGAAACTTTTACAAAGATCATTGACGAACTTATAAGCACTCACCTTGCTTCAAACTTAGTTTAAAGTCGTAAAAAGGCATTATTAGATCTTTCATAAGTTCATGAAACATTTTCAATGATTATTCATGATCTTATAAACAATAATCTTGGTTAAAACTTGGTTTAGTCGTAGAAAACGCGTTGTTAGAGGTTTAATAAGTTCGTGAAACTTGTTCAAAGATCATTGAGTCATTTATAAGAAATAATCTTGCTGAAAATTTTGTTTATAGTCGTAGAAAACACGTTTTTAGATGTTTAATAAGTTTGTGAAACCTGTTCAACGATTATTATGGAAGTTATAAGCAATCATCTTCTTTAAAACTTGGTTTAGAGTCGTAGAAAACGCGTTCTTAGATGTCTCATAAGTTCTTAAAACATGTTCAAGGATAATTGAAGCACTTATAAGCACTCATATTTCTTAAAAATTGAGTTGTTAGATTTTTCATAAGTTCGTCAAACTTGTAAAAGGATCATAGAGGCACTAATAAGAACTCATCTTGCTTAAAATATTGTTTAGAGTCGAAGAAAACGCGTTGTTCGGTTTTCATATGTTCGTGAAACTTGTAAATTGATCATTGAGGAATTTATAAGCACTCATCGTGCTTCAAAAATGGTTTAGAGTTGTAGAAAACGTGTTGTTAGATGTTTCATAATTTGGTGAAATTTTTTCAAATATCATTGAGGAACTTATAACCACTCATCTTTCTTAATATGTGGTTTAGTGTCGTTCAAAACCCGTTGTTATATGATTCTTAAGTTCGTGAAACATTTCAAAGATTATTGAGGCACTTATAAGCCATAATCTTGATTAAAACTTGCTTTAGTCTCGTAGAAAACGCTTTGTTAGATGGTTAATAAGTTCGTAAAATATTTTCAAAGATCATTGAGGCACTGATAAGCACGTATCTTTCTTAAATATTTGTTTATAGTTGTAGAAAACGCGTAGTTAGATGTTTCATACGTTCTTGAAAACTTTACAAAGACCATTGAGGCACTTATAAGCACTCATTTTTCTTTAAACTTGGTTTAGAGTCGTAGAAAACGTGTTGTTAGATATTTGATAAGTTCGTGAAACTAGTACAAATATCATTGAGGAACTGAGAAGCACTCATCTTGCTTTAAACTTCTTTTAGAGCCGTAGAAATTGCGTTGTTAGATGTTTCATAAGTTCTTGAGACTAGTAAAAAGACTAA
Source organism: Cochlearia excelsa (assembly GCA_963556525.1). Classification (NCBI taxonomy): domain Eukaryota; kingdom Viridiplantae; phylum Streptophyta; class Magnoliopsida; order Brassicales; family Brassicaceae; genus Cochlearia; species Cochlearia excelsa. The sequence continues at coordinate 226,146 of CAUVZT010000045.1, forward strand.
TAATGCACTTATAAGAGCTCATCTTGTTTAAACATGGTTAAGACTCGTAGAAAACGAGTTGTTAGATGTTTCATAAAATCGTGAAACTTGTACAAAGATCTTTGAGGCACTTATAAGGATTCATCTTGCTTCGAACTCGGTTTAGAGTCGTAAAAACGCATTGTTAGTTGTTTCATAAGTTCGTGAAACATTTTCAAAGATTATTGAGGCACTTATAAACAATAATCTTGCTTAAAACTTGGTTTAGTTGTAGAAAACGCGTTGTTAGATGTTTAATAAGTTCGTGAAACTTGTTCAAAGATCATTGAGTCACTTATAAGAAATAATCTTGCTTAAAAATTTGTTTAGAGTCGTAGAAAACACGTTGTTAGATGTTTAATAAGTTCGTGAAACTTGTTAAGAGATTATTAAGGAACTTATAAGCAATCATCTTTCTTAAAACTTGGTTTATAGTCGTAGAAAATGCGTTGTTAGGTGTTTCATAAGTTCTTGAAACTTTTACAAAGATCATTGAGGCACTTATAAGCACTCATCTTGCTTAAAACTTGGTTTAGAGTCGTAGAAAACGCATTGTTAGATGTTTCATAAGTTCGTAAAATTTGTTCAAAGATCATTGAGGCACTTATAAGCACTCATCTTGCTTAAATATTGTTTCAGAGTCGTATAAATCGCGTTGATAGATGTTTCATAAGTTCGTGAAACTTGTACAAAGATCATTAAGATATTATAAGCACATATCTTGTTTCAAAATTGGTTTAGACTCATAGAAAACGTGTTGTTAGATGTTTCATAAATTAGTAAAACATGTACAAAAATATTTTAAGAACTAATAAGAACTCATTTTTCTTAAAACTTGGATTAGAGTCGTAGGAAACCCATTATTAGATGTTTCATAAGTTCTTGAAACTTGTAGAAGGATCATTGCGTCACTAATAAGAACTAATCTTGTTTAAAAAATAGTTTAGAGTCGAAGAAAACGCGTTGTTAGATGTTTCATATGTTCGTGAAATTTGTACAAAGACCATTGAGTGATTTATAAGCTCTCAACCTGCTTCAAAATATGTTTAGAGTTGTAGAAAACACGTTGTTAGATGTTTCATAAGTTTGTGAAACTTGTTCAAATATCATTGAGGCACTTATAAGACTCATCTTTCTTAAAACTTGGTTTAGGGTCGTTGAAAACCTGTTGTTAGATGTTTCATAAATTTGTGAAACTAGTGCAAAGATCATTGAGGAAGTTATAAGAACTCTTCTTGCTTAAAACTTGGTTTAGAGTCATAGAAAACGTGTTGTTTGATGTTTCATAAGTTCGTTGAACTTGTACAAAGATCTTTGAGGCACTTAAAATCACTCATGGTGCCTAAAAAATCGTTTAGAGTCGTAGAAATTGTGTTGTTACATGATTCATAAGTTCTTGAAACTAGTAAAAAGATCATTAATGCATTAGTAAGAGCTTATCTTGATTAAAACTTTGTTAAGAGTCGTAGAATCGTGTTGTTAGATGGTTCATTAGTTCGTGAAACTTGTATAAAGATCATTGAAACCCTTATAAGCACCCATCTTGCTTCAAACTTGGTTTAGAGTCGTAAAAAGGCATTGTTACATGTTTCATAAGTTCGTGAAACATTACCAAAGATTATTGAGGCATTTATAAACAATAATCTTGGTTAAAACTTGGTTTAGTCGTAGAAAACGTGTTGTTAGATGTTTAAAAAGTTCGTGAAACTTTTTCAAAGATCATTGAGTCATTTATAAGAAATAAACTTGTTTAAAACTTGGTTTATAGTCGTAGTAAACTCGTTGTTAGATGTTTAATAAGTTTGTGAAACCTGTTCAGAGAGTATTAAGGTACTTAGAAGCAATCATTTTGTTTTAAACTTGGTTTAGAGTCGTAGAAAACGCGTTGTTAGATGTTTCATAAGTTCGTAAAACATGTTCAAGGATAATTGAGGAAAGAATCATAACTCATCTTGCTTAAAACTTAGTTAAGAGTCGCAGAAAACCTGTTGTTAGATGTTTCATAAGTTCGTGTAATTTGCTAAAAGATCATTAGGGCACTAATAAATACTCATCTTACTTAGAACTTGGTTTAGAGTTGTAGACAACGCGTTGTTAGATTTTTCATAAGTTTGTTAAACTCGTGCAAAGATCATTGGGGCACTTATAAGCACTCATCTTACTTAAAACTTGGTTTAGGGTTGTAGAAAACACGTTGATAGATGTTTCATAAGTTCGTGAAACTTGTACACAAATAATTGAGGCACTAATAAAAAGAGATCTATCTTAAAACTTAGTTAAGAGTCGTAAAAACGCGTTGTTAAATAATTTATAAGTTCGTGTAACTTGTTCAAAGATCACTAAGGCACTTCTAAACACTCATCTTGCTTTAAACTTGGTTTAGAGTTGTAGAAAATGCATTGTTACATGTTTCATAAATTCGTGATACTTGTACAAACACTACAAGAAATCAGGACTTTTACCACGACCATAATCGTTGTAAAATCGTGGTAAAATGCAGTTTACCACGATTTAGCGACGATTTCCATTTCGTCGTTAATCGATCGAAGTAAAAGCCAAATCGTCGTAAAATCGTGGTAAATTTTACGACGAACCAAATTCGTTGTAAATTCGTGGTAACATATTCGTTGTTAAATCGTTGTAATTGTTACAACGATTTCACAACGAATATTTGGTTGTAAATTTGTATTTATAATAAATCGAAAATTCTTAAAATCGTGGTAAAATCGTCCCTAATTAGGGACGATTTTACGACGATTATAAGAAATATAAATTTTACAAATCGTCGTAAAATCGTCCCTAATTAGGGACGATTTTACCACGATTGTAAGAAATATAAATTATAAAATAAAATATTATTTTTTTAAATATTTTTATTACAATTTCAAAATACAAAATAAAAAAAACTAGTCGTCTAAATTGAAATTAGGCCCGAAATAGTCCGGTGTTGCGTTCTCGGGATCTACGTTGCTTGTTCCGGCCTGCTCAGTCGTCGGACGGTCGGGATGTGTCTGCATCGTCCGAAGTAGTTCCGGGTTAGATGCAGAAAGCACCGTAAACAAGCTGTTGTAGAACTGCATGTTCTTCACCTGAGTCGCATGCATGTTCTGAATCTCAGCCTGCAACTCAGCCGGAGATCGGTAATTGGTAGGAGAAAGTGGGACGTCCTGCATGGATCCCATGCCTAGAACCCGTCCTTTCTTCTTAGGAGCAACCTATAAAATCAAACAATTAATAAATGAACGTTTAAAAAAATAATTTTACAGTAAAATTTTACCTCATGATATATTTGATCGAGCTCGGCGGTAGTAAGCGGCTCGCCTGGATATTGAGTGCCTCACGGGGATCTCTGAGATCGTTGAGTCTCGATCTCCGTCTTCCGAGCTTCAAGATCGTTGAATATCCGCTCGGAATGGGAGTCAACGAACTCGCCGGTCTTTTTCCTGTGCGTCTTCTCGAAGACGGCACTGACGGCCGGTTTGTGACCCAGCTCCTTGGCCTACAAACAAATAATAAAAATATGTGCATTAGTATAATATTAGTAATTTGAAAATAAAAATAATTTGGAAGAGTTAGTAAGAAAGACTTACCATTTCGTGCGCCCGACCCGCGAACGGGATTTGTCCGGACGTGTGAGCCATATGCTTCGGCGTCCCGTCAGGTAGCTTCGCGTTCCTGGAGGTGGAACACTTCTCAGCTACGGTCGCGTTGTGGCCATCCGTCCAATATTTCTTCAAGCCATCCCAGACCGCGACCGAGAGATAAACCGGCTTCCCCGCGTCGCCGACGACTCTCCACTTGTCCTTCCAGTCAGAGACCGTGTTGACGAGACGGAATTTCGCCGTCTTGTTGAACTCCGTCCTCACGGTCTCGTTGATCGAGACATCCCAATGCCACTTTTGCTGCAAAATATGAAAAATTATAAGTTACTTTACCCGAATAATATATAATAAAAAATTTAAAGTTAAACAAATAAATTTAATTGAAATTCAATTAGAACATTACCGCGAAACATTTGAACCACGTTCTCTTGATGTGCTCGGATGTCTTGCTCCAATTGGGATGCGACTCGGTGAAGTATCCCTTGATTATGTCCGCGATAGAACGCGAGACCCGGTTGTCGTACTTGAACTCGAAAAAAACATTAATTGATTTATTAATATAATAAAAAATAATAATAAAAAAAAAATTAAGTTAATTACGAGTAAGTGTCCGGAGACTTGTACGGATCCAACCGGCGGAGACCGTCATGTCCGGGTTGAGCGAGGATATCCTCAACCCGGAGGTTGGCGTACGGCGCGTGTCCCGGTACATCCAACTCGGATGTACCGGGCCCGGGATATCGTCGTCTGCGGCGTCTGCGGCGTCAGCGGCGGCGGCGGGCACATAAGGAGGAGGAGGATGCTCGCCATGGACGGACGTCCCGGTGTGGACAGGAGATGTCCCGGAAGATGAAGCTGAACCGGAAGCCGAGCCTTCCGGGAAGCCCTCTTCTCCGCCAAAATCTGCATGTAGTCCGGCGGTAAGGTCTTCTCTCTCCTAGGAGCCATATATAAGTACTGCCAAAAAAACATTAAATATTTAAATAATAAACATTAAGTATTTAAAAATTATTAAGTATTTTAAAAACTAAACATTATATAAGTATTTTAATGACATTATATGTTCTAAACATATAATTCTAAAATTTGAATCCTAAAACTAAAATCCGAGCCTAAAACTAATTCCAAATCCTATAACTAAATTCCAATTCCTAAAACTAATTCTAAAATCCGGTTTTAAAACACATATATTAAAAATATTTACCTTTGCGGATGTTGAAGAAGAGTGAAAGTTGTAGAGTTTTAGAGAGAGAGAACTTTAGAGAGAGTGAGAGATTTAGAGAGAATGAGTGAAAATGAAAAATTTTGGTCCACTATATATAGACTCAGCAATCGTCGTAAAATCGTCGTAAATTTACGACGATTTTACGACGATTCGTCGTTAATTCGTCGTAAAAAAAAATTGAAACGTTTTGGTTCGTTTGGTTTGTCGCGTTTTGGGAATGATGAAAATAAAATCGTTGTTAAATCGTGGTAAATTTACCACGATTTTACGACGATTACTTTATAAATCGTTGTAAAATCGTGGTAATAAAATCGTTGTTAAATCGTGGTAAATTTACCACGATTTTACGACGAATACTTTATAAATCGTTGTAAAATCGTGGTAATAATTGACGTTGACAACCTCGTATAAACAAAACTCCTGAGGATTTTACGTTTAGAGTTTCATTTTTGGTCGTAAATACGTTGTTAAATTACCACGAATTTCCATCGATTTTGTGTGAATCGTCGTAAATTCGTGGTAAATTTACCACGAATTTACGACGATTCATTACACTAAATGGATTTTGCTAAAATTCATCTGCCATTTGACTTCATGTTGAATATAATTATGATATTGTATGCATATGAAATCATACTAAGTCATATGATTGCGTAAAAACAAGTTTTGGTAAAATTAGAACATATAGACATATTAACCACAATATATATAGTACACTTTATCTTAAACTTTATAAATTCTAGGAATATGTAACAAAACTTATTGATAAACAATTTTAACATTGTTTTTATAGTTATTCATTAACTTTAAAGGTCTTAAAGAGTGTTTGTCCGTAATATAAGACATACTTTTGAAAATGTTTGGGGTTTAGGGGTTTATACAAAAAGACGTTGTAAAATAGTGGTAAATTTACCACGATTTTACAACGATTACCTTTTAAATCGTTGTTAAATCGTGGTAAATTTACCACGATTTTACGACGAATACTTTACGTTGACAACCTCGTACAAACAAAACTCCTGAGGATTTGACGTTTAGAGTTTCATTTTTGGTCGTAAATACGTTGTTAACTTACCACGAATTTCCATCGATTTTGTGTGAATCGTCGTAAATTCGTGGTAAATTTACCACGAATTTACGACGATTCATTACACTAAATGGATTTCGCTGAAATTCATCTGCCATTTGACTTCATGTTCAATATAATTATGATATTGTATGCATATGAAATCATTCTAAGTCGTATGATTGCACAAAAACAAGTTTTGATAAAATTAGAACATATATACATATTAACCACAATATATTATAGTACACTTTATCTTAAACTTTATAAATTCTAAGAATATGTAAACAAAACTTATTGATAAACAATTTTAACATTGTTTTTATAGTTATTCATTAACTTTAGAGGTCTTAACGAGTGTTTGTACGTAATATAAGACATACTTTTAAAAATGTTTGGGGTTTAGGGGTTTATACAAAAAGACGTTGTAAAATCGTGGTAAATTTACCACGATTTTACAACGATTTTGTTTTAAAGCGTTGTAAACTCGTGGTAATCGTTGACGTTGACAACCTCGTACAAACAAAACTCCTGAGGATTAGAGGTCTTTAAAAGACAACGAATTATAAGATTATTCGTGGTAAAATCGTCGTAAATTTACAACGATTTTACCATGATATGTGAAATTTACACATATATATCGTGGTAAAATCGTTGTAAATTTACCACGAATTTACGACGATTGTTAATTTATTTTATAAAAAAAAATTAAAATACATTATTTTCTTAAAATACATTATTTTCTTATTTATTACTCGGAGTCATCGGCGGACTCATGTTCGTCCTCGAGTCAGATTCATCAAATTCGTCAGTCTCTTCGACTTCTTCTTCGTCCTCATTCACCTCTTCAGCTTCCCTATTATGTGGATCAACGAGTAAGACCATGAACCGTCTATTGTCGCATTTGATACAAGGACAAAACATCTTACCGCTTTCGATAGTGACAGGTAAATTTGTGGCTTGCTGCATGAATACTTCAACCCCGTCGAGGAACTCCCTTGTCACCGATCCGTCATTGCCTCGATGTATGTACATCCATTTTCGGATTTCGTAAATATCGCCTCCGGACATTTTTTTTTTATAAAAAGAATTTTTTTTTTGTAAGTGAGAGAGATAGAGAGATAGAGATATATAAAATTGATGGTGTGATTTATGGTGAAATATGGGGAGGTATTTATAGGATTTTATAAAATTTTCCAACTTTTTACCAAGGAAATTAACTACTAATTTACAACGATTCATAATTCTACAAGGAATTAACAATGATTTTACAACGATTTAACGACTAAAATGAAAGTTGTAAATAGTTAGGTGCAACGATAAATACACGTTTTCAACTACCAGATTAAATATCTTTAAATCGTTGTTAAAAAGTCCCAAAATTAGAAGTTGTAAATTCGTGGTAAATTAGCAACGATTTAGCGACGAAATATTCTTATAAATCAAAACGTCGGTAAATCGTTGTAAATTTACCACGATTTTACAACGATTTGGTTCTTAATCGGAAAATCGTTGTAAAATCGTCGTAAATTTACAACGATTAAAATCGTCGTAAATTTACGACGATTTTACGACGAATACCAAAATCGTCGTAAAATCGTTGTAATGTCGTCGTAAGTTTACGACGATTATAATCGTTGTAAATTTTTCGTGGTAATTTGCGCAGATTCTTGTAGTGAAAGATCATTGAGGCTACTTATAAGCACTCGTCTTGCTTAAAACTTTGTTTAAACTAGTAGAAGACGGTTTGTTAAATATTTCATAAGTTAATGAAACTTCTTCAAAGATCATTGAGGCACTAATAAGAACTAATCTTTTTCAAACTTGAATAAGAGTCTTAGAACTAAACTTGATTTAATAGGTTGACCATTGCAGTACTTATAAGCACTAATCTTACTTCAAACTTGGTCAAAGATCATAGACGACTAATAACAACTCATCTTGCCTCAAACTTGGTTTAGAGTCATAGATAACGTGTTGTTAAATGTTTCATTAGTTATTGAAACTTGTAAAAAGATCATTGAGGGATTTATAAGTATTCATCTTTCTTAATTCTTGGTTTAGGGTCGTAGAAAACCCGTTGTTAGTTGTTTCATAAGTTCGTGAAAATTGTACAAAGATCATTGCGGCACTCATAAGCATTGGTTTTGAAACTTGGTATATAGTCGTAGATAACGCGTTCTTAGAGTTCGTGAAACTTGTTCGAAGATCATTGAACCACTAAGCACAAATCTTCCTTAAAACTTAGTTAAGGGTTGTAGAAAACGTGTTTTTAGATGTATGATTAGTTGTTGAAACTTGTACAAACATCATTGAGGAACTAAAAACAACTCATCTTGCTTAAAACTTGCATTACAGTCGTAGAAAAAACATGTTGTTAGATGTTTCATATGTTTTTGAAATTGTACAAATATCATTGTGGTACTAATAAGAAATCATCTTCCTTAAAATTTGGTTTAGAGTCGTATAAAACGCGTTGTTAGATGTTTTATAAGTTTAAGGAAGTGGTACAAAGATCATTGAGACACTTATAACCACTCATCTTGCTTAAAACTTGTTTTAGAGGCATAGAAAACACATTGTTAGATATTTCATAAGCTTGTGAAACTTGTACAAATATCATTGAGACACTTATAAGCAGTCATCTTGCTTAAAACTTGGTTTAGAGTCGTAGAGAACACGTTGTTAATTATATGTTTAATATTCTTGTGAAAATTTTCCGAAGATCATTTAAGAACTAATAAGAACTCATCTACCTTTAAACTTGGTTTAGAGATGTACAAAACACGTTGTGAATTGTTTAATAAGTTGACCATTGAGGCACTTATAAGCACCTATCCTACTTCAAACTTTGTTTAGAGTCGTAGAAAACGTGTTGTTTCATAAGTTCGCGAAACTTATACAGAGATCATTGAGAGATTTATAAAGCACTCATCTTTATTTAAAACTTGTACTAAGATTGTTGTAGAACTTATAAGAACTGATCTTGTGTCAAACTTGGTTCACAGCGTAGAAAAAGCGTTGCTCGATGTTTTGTAAGTTCGTGAAACTTGTTCGAAGATCATTGAGGAAATTCTAACCACGAATTTTGCTTAAAACTTGTTTTAAGCTTGAAGAAAACGCATTGTTAAATGTTTTTATACGTTCGTGAAACTTGTACAAAGATTATTGAGGAACTTATATGTACTCATCTTGCTTAAAAATTGGTATAGAGTCGTAGAAAACGTGTTATTAGACGTTTCATTAGTTCTTGAAACTTGTACAAAGATTCATCGAGGCACTAAAAAGAAATCATCTTGCTTATAACTAGCATCAGAGTCGTAGAAAACCCATTGTAAGATGTTTCATAAATTCGAGAAATTTTTAAATAGATCATTGAGGCAATAAGACTCAATTTTTACTTGGTTTAAGTCGTAGATCATTGAGGCAATAAGAACTCAATTTGTTTAAACTTGTTTAGAGTTAGATGTTTGTTAGATGTTCCATAACTTCGTGAAATCTTGTCCAAAGACCATTGAGGCACATATAAGAACTAATATTTCCTAAAACTTGAACTAGAGTCGTCGAAACCCCATTGCCAGATGTTTCATAAGTTCTTAAAACTTGTACAAAACTTGGTTTAGAGTCGTAGAAAACGGGTTGTTAGATTTTTCATAAGTTCGTGAAACTTGTAAAAAGATTATTGAGGCACTTATAAGCACTCGTCTTGCTTAAAACATGGTTTATAGTCGTATAAAACCTGTTGTTAGATGTTTCATAAGTTCCTAAAACTATTACAAAAATCATCGCGTTACTAATAAGAACTCATCTTGCTTACAATTTTTTTAAGAGTCGTAGAAACTGCGTAGTTAGATGTTTAATTAGTTCTTAAAACTTGTTCAAAGATCATTAAGGCACTAATAATAATTCATCTTGAATACTACTTGCATTAGAGTCGTAGTAAATCCGTTGTTAATTAGATGTTTCATAAGTTTATTGAACTTACACAAAGATCATTGCGGTACTAATTAGAACTCATATTGGTTAAAACATGGTTTAGAGTTGTAGAAAACGCGTTGTTAGATGTTTCATAAGATCGAGAAACTTGTACAAAGATCATTGAGGCACTTATAAACACTCATCTTACTTAAAACGTGGTCTAGAGTCTTAGAAAACTCGTTGTTAGATGTTTCATAAGTTCGTGAAACTTGTACAAAGATCAGTCATGCACTAATAAAAACTAATATTTCTTCAAACTTAGTTAGAGTAGTAGATAATGTATTGTTATATGTTTCATAAGTTCATGAATCTTGTACAAAGATCATTGAGGCACCAATCATAACTCATCTTGCTTAAAACTTGGTTAAGAGTCGCATAAAACCCGTAATTATAGGTTTCATAAATTCCTAAAACTTGTAGAAAGATCATCGAGGTACTTATAAGCATTTTTCTTGCTTAAAATTTTGGTTTAGATTCGTAGAAAACACGTTTTTTAGATATTTTATTAGGTCTTGAAACTTGTACAAAGATCATTGAGACACTTATAAGCATTCATCTTTCTTAAAACTATGTTTAGATTCGTTGAAAACGCGTTGTTAGATGTTTCGTAATTTTTTGAAACTTGTACAAAGATAAGTGGGGCACTAATAAGAACTCATCTTGCTTAAAACATGGTAAAGAGACGTAGAAAACCCGTTGTTCGATGTTTCATATATTCATGAAACTTGAACAAAGATCATTGATCCAATTACAAGCACTCGTCTTGCTATCAACTTTGTTTAGATTCCTAAAAAACGCGTTGTTAGATATTTCAGTAGTTCTTGAAACTTTTACAAAGATCATTGAGGCACTTATATGCATTCATCTTGCTTGAAACTTTGTTTAGATTTGTAGAAAATGTGTTTTAGATGTCTCCTAATTTTGTGAAACTTCTACAAAATCAATGCGCACTAATAAGAACTCATTTTCTTTAAACCTTGGTTAATAGTCGTAGAAAATATGTTGTTAGATGTTTTATAAATTCATGAAACTTGTACAAAGATCATTGAAGAACATATAAACACTCATCTTGCTTAAAACTTGGAATAGAGTCATAGAAAACGCGTTGTTATATGTATAATAAATTTGTAAAACTTTTTCAAAGATCACTAAGGCACGTAGAAGCAATAAACTTTCTTGAAACTTGGTTTATAGTCGTAGAAAACGCATCGTTAGATGTTTCATAAGTTCGTCAAACTTATACAAATATCATTAATGCACTAATAAGAACTCATCTTGATTAAAGTTTTGTATAGAGTCGTAGAAAACGCGTTGTTATTGTTGGGAATGTCCTGAAATCAATTGTACTTATTTTAGTAAGGTTGTATCGTCGAGGTTTGACAGTCGGATAATATTAGATGATTATAACGTTTGCTAGAAGCCTCTTATAATCGATGGGCTTTAGAAGTCCATTGCTAATATTATGCGATCCTACAGGGTCACACACCTAAGCAGACTGGATTAATATATTATGTTGGGTTTTGATTATAATATAATATATATGTGATATTAGATATACATATATTTATATTAGTGCACTTTAATAATATAAGATATTATATTTATATATATGATATATATATTAATGCACATGTGAAAAAGACAAGTCATTGTGATGTGCTTATTGGGCTTGACTCATTAGTCATATAAGCTCATTAGGTTATTAATTAGGTTATGAGAACCTATTATATAAAGAGGCACAATGACGCTTGATAAGATTAACTTTATTTCTACACAACCCTAAACATAGCAGACAAATAGTTGTCTAATATATTGAGATTACACTAGTAAAAAAAACAAAATACCCACGAAAATTTTCGTAGGTTTTAGCCTATTTTTTCGTGGGTAACCCACGAAAAATTTTCGTGGGTATAGCGTCGTGGGTAGAAATTTTCGTGGGTTTTTGTGGGTAATTACCCACGAAAAACCCACGAAAATTTTCGTGGCAAATCTACCCACGAAAATTTTCGTGGGTTTTTCGTGGGTAGGCTGAATTTAAAAAAATAATAATAATAATCCAATTTACGAAATTATAAATTTTAAAAATTAAAATTAAAATCGAATTAGAAATAATATTTTATAATTAAAATCGCAAAGCAAATAGTTTAACAAAATTCAAAGTTATATAAATAAAAACAATTGTTGCAAAATACAAAAAACTACAAGTTATAATCAAAATTTCCAAGCGAGTTTAGGTGGATTGTGTTGAACTCCTCGAGCTGGATCGGGCCTTGTGAAACTAGAGTCGGGTCTAGCGTGCTTTGATTCAGGTCTTCTGGGTCCTGCGGGACTTGACCCGGCCCGCCGAGCTTCCAGCTTCAAGAACGAGATTGGGCGAGACCCAACTGCGACCTACTAGAACGAGATTGTGTACCCCTAGATGAAGACATAACTACAAATAGAACCTAACAATCAAATTTTAAAACAAACAAACATACATTTAAGTAAAAAAACATGGCATCACAAATTTTAGAACACTAATCAAGGAAACATATTTTGAAATTAGTGTTTTAAAATTCAGATATATTAAGTGAATTAAACAAAGATATCTTAAGTAAAAATCACATATTTTAAGTGAAATTCACATATTTTTGTCACATATGATTAGTGTTTAAAAATTTATACCAAATTCATTACAAAGACAATAGAAAGTTTAAGTAAAATAAACAATTATAGAAAGACAAAATCACTAAGATTTGTAATGGAGAAAATTGTTACAATTGTATAATTTTTAATTTAAATTGTTTATGACCTTATAATTTTTTATGTCCTTAACAATATAATCAACAACAAATTCAAACAACAATTATGATAATCAACGACAAAATCAAACAACAACAAGATCTAGATCAAACAACAAAAACAATCAAACAACAAGAACAATATAATCAACAACAAAATCAAACAACAACAAGATCTATAGCAAACAACAAAATCAAACAACAATTATGATAATTCAACAACAATCAAAATTTAAACAACCAAATGTACACATATAAGTTAACTCGAAGAAATAACACGTTTTTCGCTGGAATTTCGCCTTAAATCGCCGGAAATCATCAAAAATACCAAAGGAAAATATTGTGTGCGGCGGAAATTAGGTTTGGGAAGAAGACGAAGTACCCACGAAAAAGCCACGGAAATTTTCGTGGTACCTAAAAAAGCCACGAAAAAGCCACGAAAATTTTCGTGGGTAATTTGTGGGTTTCACTCTACCCACGAAAATTTTCGTGGGTAATTCGTGGGTGGCACGATACCCACGAAAATTTTCGTGGGTAATTCGTGGGTAGCACGAAAAAGCCACGAAAAAGCCACGAAATTTTTCGTGGGTAGTCTATTACTGTTCATCGTGGCTTTTCGTGGCATTTCGTGGTTTTTGCCCTATACCCACGAAAATTTTCGTGGCGTTTTCGTGGGTATGGGCAATTTTTTTACTAGTGTTAGATCTCTACGGCACTAGCATCCTGATCAATTCAGTTTGTGTGCGTGTGGATACCAGTAGAGGCACGACGTTTGGAGTGCTTCTAGACCTCGATATATCTCGGTTCAGATTTCCGCTACGAACCATCCAGGTATATTCATAAACTGATGACATAGATTTGATTCAATATTTGCACGTATCCTAGGGAAAGAATTCGCAATTGTTATTTATAAATCGTTATAAACCGGTACGAATTCCTACAGTGGTATCAGAGCCTACGTGTATAATTTTGAATTAAACCTAATTTAATATATTATATATATATATAATTTTATTTTATATATAATTTTATTTTCTGTACTTTGCACATCCAGTTATTAGCTATGTCCGATTAAAGGTTAATCGGAATATTGCTAGATGTTTATAAAGTATAGTCGTCGCTTATAGCCCTTTTATAGTTGATAAAATAATCGTTATGCATATGCATAATATTTAATATAAATATAAAAGGTCATCATGTATCATAGTAATACAGTATTTAACTTTGACTTTTATATAATATACATATATGTTGTAGTTGTATATATGAGTTTGTGTCATGACACAGATTTGATTTACTAGATTGGATCCATAAATTTTATTAAACTATTAAAAGAATATTTTATTAAAACATTATTTTGTTTAATCGGATCCAATCGGTAAAATCTCATGGAGATTTTGGTTTGGTTTGAATCTTTTAAAATTTATGTTCTAATATGATTAGAACTATTAAAATTTAAATTGAAAATTTAATTTGTTTAAATTGATTTAATTATTTCTATAATTTAATTTAATACATATTAGATATGTAAATTTTATACTTTGATAATTTATATTAGATATAAATTTTAAATATAAAATTAAATTAAATTAAAATTGTTTCCTCAAATTAATATCAAATTTAATGTCTTTCCAATCTTGTCAACTGTCAAGACTTGTTTCGTTGTGAATGGGCCTGCTAAGCAGGGTGTCCACAATTACATGAGTAAGGCGGATGGTAATGGTTACCATACGAGTAAAAGATTGGTTTATTTGACTAAGTCATCAAAATAGTTTTGGGCTTAGAGACATAAGGTTGGATAAGACATAAGATGTCATCCACAACCAAGAGTTATATTGGATATAATTAGCAATGTTGTTGCTTACCTAAAAAACTAAACATTCAGGCGATGAGCCAAAGCTCACTTGAATTTTAGTGAAATAAGGATCTTGGATCACTATACTCATATGAGGAAAATTGTTTTGAGTTTAGTGTGAGTTTTCTTAAATGTTGAGACAACTCAAATTTCCATGAACATCATATTAACTTTTGCTATTCTTTTCACAGTTATGTCAAACCTTCACAACTCGTTTTCCCTTCGATCCGTCCTTGAGAAGGACAAACTAAATGGATCGAATTTCCTCGAATGGTATCGAAATCTGAGAATTGTTCTCAAACAGGAGAAAAAGGACTATGTCCTTGAAAAGGTTTTGCCCGAAAAACCTAAGGCAAATCTTCCACATGCAGAGAGGAATGCTTATGATAAGCATGTCAATGATAGGGTCGATGTGTGTTGTCTCATGTTGGCTACCATGAACTCGGACTTGCAAAAACAGTTTGAGAACGTGGAGTCGCCAATTGAGATGATCACTAGCCTGAAAGGAATGTTTCAGGAGCAAGCACGAACTGAGAGATATCAGACTGTTAAATCTCTCATTGAGTGTAAGCTGCCAAAGGATAGTCCAGTTAGCCCCCATGTCATTAAGATGATGGGTTATATCGATAACCTGGCCAAACTGGATTCCCCTATCAGCCAAGAGTTGGCTACTGACCTCATCCTGCAGTCATTGCCGTCAAGTTTTGATCAGTTTGTTATGATCTACAACATGAATAACTTGACAAAGACTTTGACTAAGCTGCATGGGATGCTCAAAACTGCTGAACGAAACATCAGAAAGGACACTCCAAATGTTCTCATGGTGCAAGGGGGTAAAAGGTTTAAGAAACCTGGTAAGAACAAAGGAAAGGGCAAGATAAGTGGGATTGAGAATCCAACTAAGTCTGATCCTTCTCCTAAGTTTAAACCTGGCCCCTCTGGTGAAGACAAGTGCCATTATTGTAATGGTGTTGGGCATTGGAAGAGAAACTGCAAGAAATACTTGGAAGATCTGAAAAAGAAGAAGACTTTTAAGACTTCTTCGCCGGTATCTATGTTATAGAAGTAAATGTTGCTACTTCTAGTTCTACCTCTTGGGTATTAGATACCGGTTGTGGTGCTCATATTTGTGTGAATATGCAGGGCCTAAGCAACAGTAGAGCTTTGGAGAAAGGACAAGTGGACTGCGCGTGGGGAATGGAGCAAGAGTTGCTGCATTAGCTGTAGGAACATTTCATTTGTCTTTACCTTCGGCATGGTTTTAGAACTTAAAAATTGCTACTATGTACCTGCTATAAGCGAGAAATATTATTTCTATTTCTTGTTTGGATTTGGAAGGATTTCATTTTTCGATTAAAGACAAGTGTTGTTCGTTTAATCTTAATGATATGTTTTATGGTAGTGGCCCATTAGAGAATGGGCTTTATGTTCTTAACCAAAGTGTGCCTATCTATAACATTAATACCAAGAGATTTAAGTATAACGACTCGAATCTCACTTTTCTTTGGCATTATCGTTTGGGCCATATAAACGAGAAACGCATTCAAAAGCTTCACAATGATGGACTTTTGAACTCATTTGATTATGAATCATTTGAAAAATGTGAATCTTGCTTATTAGGTAAAATGACTAAGGCTCCTCTTACTGGACAAAGTGAAAGGGCCAACGACTTGTTGGGCCTTATACATACAGATGTGTGTGGGCCAATGAGTATTGGTGCTAGAGGAAACTATCGTACTTCATCACATTTACTTTGATGATTTCAGTAGATATGGTTATGTTTATCTAATGAAACATAAATCTGAATCTTTCGAAAAGTTCAAAGAATTTCATAATGAAGTGCAAAACCAACTTGGCAAAAACAATTAAAGCTCTTCGATCAGATCGCGGAGGAGAATATTTGAGCCAAGTTTTCAGTGATCATCTTAGAGAATGTGGAATTGTTTCACAACTTACTCCTCCCGGAACACCTCAATGGAACGGTGTATCCGAAAGGAGAAATCGAACTTTATTAGATATGGTTCGATCTATGATGAGTCACACAGATCTTCCATTATTCTTTTGGGGATATGCTCTAGAATCGTCTGCGTTTACGCTAAACAGATGTCCATCAAAATCAGTTGAAAAGACACCATATGAGATGTGGACTGGAAAGGTTCCTAATCTATCTTTTATGAAAATTTGGGGTTGCGAGGCTTATGTAAAACGTTTACTTCCTGATAAGCTTGGACCCAAATCTGATAAGTGCTACTTCGTTGGTTATCCCAAAGAAACCAAAGGTTATTACTTTTACAACCCCGCCGAGAGCAAAGTGTTTGTTGCTCGGAACTGTGTCTTTTTAGAAAGAGAATTTCTTTCTAAAAGGAACAGTAGGAGTAAGGTACTACTCGAAGAAGTTCGAGATTCACAAGGAGGTTGTTCCACCTATTCAGGAAGAGCAACAACTGGATTTACGAAGAGTCGTAAATACCACACCTGTGGAACCTGAGGTACGTAGGTCACAGAGGGTCATTCATGAACCTGATAGATATGGGGTTTGGGTGACTGACCATCATGATCTATTGATTATAGAAAGTGATGAACCTACGTCCTATGAAGAAGCAATGATGTGCCCCGACTCTGAAAAGTGGGTAGAAGCCACTGAATCCGAAATGGGATTCATGTCGTCCAACAAAGTATGGACTTTGGTCGATTTACCGATGGTGTAAAAGCCATTGAGTGTAAATGGGTTTTCAAGAAGAAAATGGACGCGGATGGTAATATACAGATATACAAAGCTAGACTAGTGGCTAAAGGCTATAAGCAAATTCATGGCATTGACTATGATGAAACTTATTCCCCAGTCGCGATGTTTAAGTCCATTCGGATTCTTCTAGCAATTGCCGCTCATTATGATTATGAGATTTGGCAGATAGATGTGAAAACAGCTTTCCTTAATGGAAACCTGGAAGAGGATGTGTACATGACACAACCTGAAGGTTTCACAAGTCCTGAAAATGCTGGGAAAGTATGTAAGCTTCATCGTTCTATATATGGGCTGAAGCAAGCATCTCGGAGTTGGAATCTTCGTTTTAATGAAGCAATCAAAGAGTTTGATTTCATTAGGAACGAAGAAGAACCTTGCGTTTACAAGAAGATTAGGGGAGCGCAATTGTGTTGGAAAAGCTCCAAGCAAAGCACCGTGGCTGACTCAACAACCGAATCAGAATATATTGCCGCTTCTGAAGCAGCAAAAGAAGCTGTTTGGATTAGGAAGTTCATCACTGAACTTGGTGTAGTTCCTAGCATCTCTGGTCCGGTGGATCTTTATTGTGACAACAATGGAGCCATCGCTCAGGCGAAGGAACCAAGGTCGCACCAGAAATTCAAACACATTCAAAGACGATATCACCTCATTCGTGACATTATCGAAAGAGGAGATGTGAAGATTAGCAGAGTTCCAACAGATGCAAATGTTGCAGATCCTTTAACCAAGCCTCTTCCTCGGCCGAAGCATGAAAGTCATACTGCTGTTGTAGGCATTAGGTTTCTTAATGTTTGATTTTGTTTCTAGAGAGAAACTTATTTTTATGATATGATGTTCGTGTTTGCAAACATTTGATTTATTTTCAAATTAATGAAATTGTTTCAGCATTATTTAATTATTGGATAATAAAATAATTTGTCCCAAAATAGTTTATATCATCCTTATAAGTCATCAAGTACGTGACTTGATCATGAAACCTTATGAGTGAAAGATGACATAAATTATTGCGGTCCCTAGTTAAGGTTATTAAATGGGACAATAGTAACCAAAACGACTAGTATGTGAGGTGACTGATGACTAAGTTTCGTGGAGTCATTTAATATGTGGTATTAAAGTCAATCACATAAGTATGTGTTAGAGAACACAGTATTGGACTGACCCGCTATGGAAAACTCTGCAAGAATATTATATGAGTGTCATAAGTGTTTTTCATTACAACTATAAAATATAGTCCTTTGACCTCGAGTTTGTCATGTTTTCTTATACATGGACTAGTGCGCTTTGACTGTG
This sequence comes from Cochlearia excelsa, assembly GCA_963556525.1. Lineage (NCBI taxonomy): Eukaryota > Viridiplantae > Streptophyta > Magnoliopsida > Brassicales > Brassicaceae > Cochlearia > Cochlearia excelsa. The sequence goes on from CAUVZT010000045.1 coordinate 244,706, forward strand.
TCAAACGTCAGCCGTAACAGGTGATTATAAAAACACTGATTGGGCGTATTACGAATTGTATAAGGAACAGGGATAAAACAAGATGGGATTTGTCCCTCCTATATAATGGGAGATAAATATCTTTGGGCCTATCGATAATTTAATAATGAGAAAATGCATGGCCGTGCTTTGAAACGAGGTGAATGTCAATCGTTTGTTTTATCGGTATAAATTGGGAATCGATAAACATGATCTAGCTTAATAAGGATGACATTATTGCTTGCCTTATGCTAGGATCGAGATATAGCGACGAAGGGATTATCGGAATAGATGATTCCGGTACAAGTGGGAGATTGTTGGGAATGTCCCGAAATCAATTGTACTTATTTTAGTAAGGTTGTATCGTCGAGGTTTGACAGTCCGATAATATTAGATGATTATAACGTTTTGCTAGAAGCCTCTTATAATCGATGGGCTTTAGAAGTCCATTGCTAATATTATGCGATCCTACGGGGTCACACACCTAAGCAGACTGGATTAATATATTATGTTGGGTTTTGATTATAATATAATATATATGTGATATTAGATATACATATATTTATATTAGTGCACTTTAATAATATAAGATATTATATTTATATATATTAATGCACATGTGAAAAAGACAAGTCATTGTGATGTGCTTATTGGGCTTGGCTCATTAGCCATATAAGCCCATTAGGTTATTAATTAGGTTATGAGAACCTTTTATATAAAGAGGCACAATGACGCTTGATAAGATTAACTTTATTTCTACACAACCCTAAACATAGCGGGACAAATAGTTGTCTAATAGATTGAGATTAGATCTCTACGACACTAGCATCCCGATCAATCCAGTTTGTGTGCGTGTGGATACCGGTAGAGGCACGACGTTTGGAGTGCTTCTAGACCTCGATATATCTCGGTTCAGATTTCCGCTACGAACCATCCAGGTATATTCATAAACTGATGACATAGATTTGATTCAATATTTGCACGTATCCTAGGGAAAGAATTCGCAATTGTTATTTATAAATCGTTATAAACCGGTACGAATTCCTACAGTTATATGTTACATAAGTACGTGAAACTTGTACAAAGATCATTTGGGCACTTATATGCACTCATCGTTTTTAAAATTTAGTTTAGGGTCAAAGAAAACGCGTTGTTAAATGTTTCATTAGTTCGTGAAACTTGTTCAAAGATCAATGAGGACCTTATAAGCAGTTATCTTGCTTGAAACTTGGTTTAGAGTTTTAGAAAACGCATTTTTATATGTTTCATAAGTTCTTGAAACTTTGTCAAAGATCATTGAGGAACTTATAAGCAATCATCTTGCTTATAAGTTCATAAGTTTGTGAAAATTCTACATAGATCATTGAGGCACTTATAAACACTCATCTTGTATAAAACCTTGTCTATAGTCGTAGAAAACTCGTTGTTAGATGTTTCATAAGCTCGTGAAACTTGTACAAAGATCATTCATGCACTAATAAAAACTCATCTTTCTTAAAACATGGTTTAGAGTCGTAGAAAACAAGTTGTTAGATGATTTGTATGTTCATGAATTTTGTACAAAGGTCACCGAGGAACTTATAAGAATTCATCTTGCACTAAAGTTGTAGAAAACCCGTCGTCAAAATTGTTTCATAAGTTCCTAAAACTTGTACAAAGATCATTAAGCCACTAATCAGACTCATCTTGCTTAAAACTTGATGTAGAGTCGTAGAAAACTCGTTGTTAGATTTTTCATAAGTTCGTAAAACTTGTTCAAAGATCATAAAGACACTTATAAGCACTCATCTTCCTTAAAATTTGGTTTAGAGTCATAGAAAACGCGTTGTTAGATGTTCATAAGTTCTTGAAACTTTTACAAAGATCATTGAGACACTTATAAGCACTCATCTTGCTTAAAAATTGGTTAATAGTCGTAGAAAATGAGTTGTTAGATGTTTCAAAAAGTTCGAGAAACTTATAAATATATCCTTGTGGCAATAATAAGAACTCATCATGCTTAAAACTTGGTTTGGTGTCGTAGAAAATGCATTGTTAGATGATTCATAATTTCGTGAAACTTGTCCAAAGATCATTAAGGCACCTATAAGTACTCATCTAGCTTCAAACTTGGTTTAGTCGTAGAAAATACTATGTTAGATGTTTCATAAGTTAGTGAAACTTGTACAAAGATCATTGAGGGACCAATATGCACTCATCTAGCTTCAAACTCGGTTTATAGTCGTAGAAAATGCTCTTTTAGATGTTTCAGAAGTTCGTGAAATTTGTACAAAGATCAACGAGGCACTTACAAGCATTCATCTTTCTTGAAACTTGGTTTAAAGTTGTAGAAAAGGCATTGTTAGATGTTTCTTAAGTTCGTGAATCTTGGACATAGATCATTGAGGAACTAATAAGCATTCATCTTGCTTAAAACTTGGTTTAGAGTCGTAGAAACGTGAAACTTATAAAAAGATTATTGCGGAAGTTATAAACAAGAGAATATTACATTTATAGATACTTTCTAGATGTATAATTACATCTTAAGATACTTTGACTCTTTAGCATACTTCTAGTGTGTAAAAAGACACATATACCCTTTAGTTCAAATCCAACTAAATCCAACTCAATTACATTTTTTAATTACAAATCTAACTTTACTCTCCTAATTCTAAATCATCAAATCACTTATCTTCAAAACCCTATTTTTTTAGTTTAAGCGTAAAACCTCGACGACCTAAACGAAGACGGATCTCGCCGGTCCTAAAAGTGAGCTCGCCGGGAAAAAGAAAAAATCTCGCCGGGAAAGAAGAACATAGCTCGACGGGAAAGAAGAACAGATCTCGCCGGGAAAGGACATCGAAGGTTTTAGCGGCGGCGTAACGATTTCTACCCCATTTACTGCGACGACGACGAAGTAATGGATGGTAAGTTCGATTTCTTACAGTTTTTTCCGACGGCCACACGGGTTTACGGGAGGCTCATTATCAAACCATTTACCAAACAAATCTAACTTTTTTGTTTGCATATGTTTCAGCTGAATCTAATCTCGAAACGCCGTTCGATTTCAACCTTCCACCACGGCTATATGCTTCGAATCTTTTTCCTAGCGGGCGGTTAAATGTATATTCGAAGACGGATTTCATCGCTCTTGTTCAGTTGAAGTTGAAAGGGAGACAAGAGCTAATGCGGATCTTAGAGTCTCAGTTTGGCAAGCTTTTTGACTTGCCAATCTATTTGTCATCGATTTCTGGGAAGCTCGTCCACGCACTCATGTCCAGGCCACTGGTGACGAAGAAGCGATATGAGTTATGGACAATTTTTGGTGGACAACCTCTCCGTTTCTCAATGACGAGTTTGCCAAAATCACGGGTCGGATTGCTCGATTTCAGCCCGATTACTCTGCCACACTTGGTTTCCTAAGGAAACTAAGACGCCTTCGAGTTCGGGTAAAATTGTTAGGTCCCGACCCACATATACAACTAGCTGATGTTGCAAAAATGTTGGACGATGTTAGCACGATGCCAAGTTGAAGGATTTTGGGTCTTGCTCATATCATTCTTGTCGACGGGGTGTTAATTGGTTCTCACCAGTATCCAAAACCAACACCAAAATATGTTGATATGCTGGAGGACGTGGATACTTTCCTTGCTCATCCATGGGGTAGAGAATCTTTCTTCAAGACAATTGCGGCGTTGAAACCACCGAGCAGGTTCGCGGCCACCCAAATGACCCCATTCAGTATTTTGGTCTACAACTTCAACAACAAACCTTATGCCTTAAAGGGTTCCCAGTTGTATTTCAGCTACTCGCCTTCGAATCGATTGACTTGTTGGCAAACAAAATATCCCGAGGATTCCGGGTTCAGAAAATCAGATCTTTGGTTGGTGTAGGGATTTTACCAAAACTAAGGGTTGCACTCTCGCTCGAAGATGTGATGGCAGTCGAAAACAATCCCAATGTAAGAAAAAAACTTATTGATATATATAGCTCGTTTATACTCATATATCTACAGTTTAAGATTTTAAAATAATGACATTATTAATATATATAGCTCGTTGTCAAGCCAACATTGGATGATATATTGTGCGAACGTGCTCCTTGGATTCTTATAGACGGGGAAGTTGTGGACAGGAAAGTCTCCTACATGGAGAGGCTGATCATGGAGAAGCACAGCTTCAAATTAGATGAGTGGCACGGTGGTGACGAATAGTTGAATTTAATACTTCCAAAACCAATCAAGCAACCTCGTCCACCTAGAAAACACTACCAAACATTAGGTGTCAAGAAACCTAATCGCAAGAAAACTCCCTCAAAGGCCACACAACCTTGTATGGCAGACTACTTCCAACCGTACTCGACAGACCAGCAAAGTCAAATCGAAGCTTTGCAAGCGGAGCAACTTCAGCTAAACATGAGAATAAACGCACTTGCTGCCAAAACTGCTTGCCTAGAAAAAAGAGAACAAAAACGTCGGGATCGCAGACTTGCAAGGAACGCTATCCGCAAACATCGCTTTATGCGCAGGAAGCATCACGCCACTACCCAAGTATCATCACCAGAACCCGTCTCTAATTCAGAAACCCGGGGGACGGAACCAATTATTAATTTATCCGGTCATGTTGGTATACCACCACAATGGGTTCAACATTCACCGTAAGTCGAACATACCTTTTATTCATGCACTTTGATATCCACCATGCCTATTAACGCTCAACTTTCGACTTTTTAATTGGCCAGGGGAATGAGCAACAACATTCTAGTGGATCGCACACTCAGATGTATCCACAATCTCCCATCCACATGTTTCCAGAAGACAGATCACATGTAAACCTTATAAACTTAACATCTGCTATTTTACCCATATCTCAACCGCCTAAAAACCTTATAATTACACACCTCTTATTTGAAATAAGTCTTATGAGCTACCAATGGCCCAGGACACTCAAAAACAAGGGACAACACCTCACCAGTCACGAAAGGGTAGTATCTTCCATGTTGAGCCGGTAAGTATTTCCATATTCACTGCAACATGCAACGCATGTGTCCCTAATAATTTTTCTATTGGTTAGGTCACGGTTCAATCCCATCCCCCAGGCACTACAACCCTCGTGTCTTCAACAACCGCGTATCCACGGAGTCCCATCCAGACAGACAATGATGTCATCCCCCAGGTTATCTTTTGTCTTTTATCCAAAGTACATTTTACTAACTGTACATCTCATAAACAAATTATTAGGCAACTCAATCGCACCAAAAAACATTTCAGCATATTCCACAAGATAGCATTGACAACATACCCATGCACACGGATGCTCACAAAAACCTTAATGTAGACACACCCGAACAGGTAAAATCTTAAACTGTGTATGTCCATTAAAAATACACACTTTATTTCACTTTTTACACGGTCGCTGAAGTGAATCGTTTAACATTTCAGGATTGTACACCGCTTCGCAACGAAACCATCCACATGGACACGAATAATCATGCACCTGCTGAAAAAAAGGAATCTCGGCAGGTAATAACTTTAATACAGAGCAATATTACAGATAATGCGTGTACATTTGCTCGTTGGATGGTGAATCGTTTAACTTTTTACACGGTCGGCGAAGTGAATCGTTTAACATTTCGGGATTGTACACCGCTTCGCAACGAAACCATCCACATGAACACGGATAATCATGCACCTCCTGAAAAAGAGGAATCTCGACAGGTAATAACTTTAATACAGAACAATATTACAGATAATGCGTGTACATTTGCTCGTTGGATGGTTTGCCAACACAGGCACCCAAAATTCAAGATTCCCTTAAAACCCCTATGATGCCTAACATAGATTTGTGTCCAACAAAACAAGCTTACACGAACTATCATAAAGTCGTATACTCTAATGACTTCCAATTATATATCAATATTATATATATACACCTTACTTCCTTTATTTATTTTACTTTTTACAGCTGCACAATAGGAGTTGGCTGCTAGCAGACGAACTTGAAGCAGTCGCAACCCCTTCTGCTCATCCTCTGCTGGTAACATCCACCCACAAGTTAATTACCTAACCGTGTCCACATCCCGTCCACAAACTAACTGTTAGAACTTACTTATTGCTCAGGCCTCCATCACAGGGGCACAAGGTAAAGTAATCGCAGAAGGAGTCGAGCAGTCTGCAAGACAAACCACGGTACGTTGAGCACGATAGCCCCATTATCTTTACTACTAAATTTGTATTTATTCTTACATCGATGACATGCGTACACAGAAAATTGCGGCTGCCATCAACAATGTCGTCATACAAGCTTCACTACTGCCAACTAAGGAGTCATCCGCCAACAATTCTGGTTGGGAAGATGTAAAGGAAATGATTTTAGCATATGTTGGAAAAATTCAACTAGTTACCACAAAGATACTGGATGTAATTACTTTTTTTGTCATTGTCCACACAGTGCATGGTAGAGGTTGGCAAGTGCGTGGACAACATTTTAGCGGGGTCAACATCTGATGCAGAAAAAAAAATTATCCACCCAATCGTGTTAATTAATTCTTCTCCAACGCATCAGAAACCAAGAAACATTCCAACATCCCTAGAGGTCCAGCTTGCCACGATATTACAGAGTATCCCAGACCCGCCACCGTCAGATTTAACCCCACACATCAACTGTGAAGATTACGCAATACTAGAAGTCGTTCTCAAAAACAACCCCACTACGTAAGTATTTTTTTTTTTGTAATTAATAGCACCTTTTAAAAATTATTGAGTGAATGCCACACAACTTAAAATGCAGTTCACACACAACACTGGACGGCTTCGCGATTAACAACAACTTCTTATTGGACTTGGCAACACCCACTACCTGGGTATCCACACAGGTACCTGTCTAAACATGCATCCATGTGTTCAACGTTTTTGGACCCCGCTTATGGACATCCATACTAACTCATTCTCAACCCCTCCACCTCAACGCACAGCACATGGAGGTTCTATGCGCACACTTGCAACACAAACACGGCGACATTTTGGGCATTGAGCGGGCATACTTCGCATCACCATGGTTAGTAAGCCACATGACCGACAAAAGCAGATCCTTAAAAGCTGCCGTCGATAAGAATAAGCTCCGAGTTGATCGTCGCATCACCGCTCTAGTCACCCAGCCCGGTCATGTGTGGATAGACGATGTCGACACTGTCTACGTCCCGATGAACTGGGATAACGTCCATTGGGTAGGCCTCGCGATCAACCTTAAACTTTCCTTTGTTGAGGTTTTAGATCCCGACAGCACTATCTACACCGACGACCAAGTTTGGGAACGTGTTTCGCCCATCCTTGACATGCTACCCCTCATAATCAACAAGGTATGCAGACCACACACCAAACAACCATATGGTTGCAAACCATGGGGTTGGAAACGCCCGATCTTATTCACCAAGCGAAGACGTTCGGGGGACCGCGGGCCGGTTTCAATGAAACTCATGGAGTTGCACGCTTACGGTGATCCACCTCCTACCATGGCAGGACTCAGAACCGATCATGTGGATGCACTGCGCAAGGAATATGTCATGGACCTTTACAAAAACCAGATCCTCCCTGTCTACTACCCCACGCCAAGCCAAAACCTATAATGGGTTTGTCCTTTTTTGTTGTGGCGACTATGTACAACTAAATACCACCCAACTCTCGGTTTTATTTTTTTGCTTACATTTTGATTTTGTCAGGTGGGCCACATCGCATTTTTTTGCTTACATTTTGATTGCTAAATATTTTGATTAAAAAAAACAAAAAAAATAATTCAACATAGGATCATTTTGTGTTATATTCTGAAAATTTTTTAACTACATGATACACATACTTAATCCACATAATAGTGTCCACCCAAACAGATTCCACATTAAAACAGTTATTTAGACACAGTTACACATCCACACACGCTGCAAAACCAAAAATTTGTTAACCAAGGAGGCATATCTAATAAAGGTTCACTATCAGTGCACAAAAGCTCAACCGCATTGGACCCACCATATGCATCTTTAATAAATGGACTCCAAAATTCAGAATCGTAGCCTCTAGGCGCAATATCTTCGGCCAATGAACCCTCATCAAACGCTGAACACAACTCCGAATCCTCCCATTCATTGTCATCACTGTCTTCCAAGAAAACACTCCCTCTAGAATGCTTAGCTTCAACGCGCTCCACCTCTCGCAATCAAGTCGTCGTCATCCAAAACAAAAGGTTTTGTTTTAGACCCTTTGCACGAACCAACACCTTCTCCACTTAAGACATTAGTAGTTTTGGTCTCACCCATAACCTTATTTTGCGAGATCTGAACCGGCGTTGAAAAACAGGTAGATGTTTCGGTGGCTTGCACCCGTCCACTGTTGGTTCTTCTTCCAAACCGTACACAGAGATTAATCCCACCATTAACACGAAGTTGTCTAACAAAATACCCTACCGAACCATCACTTGTTAACAAAACCGGTGGAGTCTTCAACCCTGTAGCTAGCTCTTTGCTATTAGGAGGCCAATAACTCAAACCATTAACAGCATATTCAGCATTACGGATACCAAAAATTTTTGTCAGGCAAGCCTCTTTCAAATCTGTGAGACTCATTCCATCCTTCACAGTAACAACCCTACCATACCGTTGTTTATCGATCAAAAACTCCCAATAACCATCAGATCCACAACGCCATTCACCGCTCATGACCATTGCCTGGTCGTCCATCGAATCCTGTACAAAATCAAAATCAAACTTCAATTTTGAGAAGGAACATACTTTGTGATTTCATATTAACAGGGGAAAATCAAGCTTTAATATTCAAGCTATCAAATCTGTACCATCTCCCACACCTCTACAATGTTTTCCCTTTTTCCTAAAAATACTTTACTTTCTCTGCCAAATGGTGTTCCACGAAAAGAGACAGATCTGAAAGACAGAAAACAACTTTTACATAAAATCTCATCCACGTCATCTATCCACCACCACCTTCTTCCAAAATTACACGTCACCGATCCAAAACCACCACACTCAATATATTCATTAGTTTATACAACACACAAATAATACAGATTTAACATTCTGGTTACATAATAAGTAATTGAATGTGTAACTAGTCCCTAAAATTCATTTACGGTTACAAACTTCTTTTCTCTGCAAACAAGGGCAAAATGGGCAGAAAGTTACATTTTATACTAAGAAAGTGCACCTTCTAGCCTAAGTATCTTAAAGTGCAATAATAACAACACAAAGTGCCTTAAAGTGTAAATCACTCTATAAACAATCAACTTTCTTAAAACATGATTTAGAATCGTAGAAAACCCGTTGTTAGATGTTTCATAAGTTCGGGAAACTTTTTCAAAGATCATTGAGGCACTTATAAGCACTCATCTTGCTTAAAACTTGGGATAGAGTCGTAAAAAAATGCAATGTTTGATGTTTCATAAGTTCGTGAAATTTATACATAGATCATTGAGACACTTATAAGTACTCATCATGCTAAAAACTTGGTTTAAAGTCGTCGAAAACGCGTCGATAGATGTTTCATAAGTTGTTGAAACTTGTATAAAGATCATTGAGACACTAATTAGACTTTAGCTTGCTTAAAACATGGTGGAAAGTCTTAGAAAACACTTTGTTAGATGTTTCATAAATTTATGGAACTTGTACAAAGATCAAAGAGGCACTTATAAGCACTCATTTTGCCTATAATTTGGTTTAGAGTCGTAGAAAATGCGTTGTTAGAGGTTTCACCAGTTCGTGAAACTAGTACAAAGATCATTCAAGAACTTAGAAGCACTCATCTTGCTTTAAACTTCTTTTCGAGGCATATAATTTGAATTGTTAGATGTTTCATAAGTTCGTGAAACTAGTAAAAAGGCAATTGAGGGAATTATATGAACTCATCTTGCTTAAAACTTGGTTTAGAGTCGTAGAAAACGTGTTGTTAGATGTTTCATAATATCGTGAAACTTGTACAAAAATAATTGCGGCACTTATAAGCACTCATCTTGTTTAAAAATTTTTTTGAGTCGTAGCACACATTATTAGATGTTTCATAAGTTCGTGAAACATTTTTAAAGATCATTTAGGCACTTATAAATAATAATCTTGCTTAAAACTTGGTTTTAATTATCAAGTTGTGTTGTTAAAAATACATGTGAGTAAGTGGACATATATGTAGCAACAAGAGAAAGGAGGAAAGAAGAATGCGCCTTGACTTCTATCCGCAAATAGCCTAGGCGCGTAGATCGTGGCGCGAGCACCTGGGCGCGTGGTGCGCATGCGTTTGGACTCCATTTTCCTAACTGCTATAATCTAACGGTAACTTCTTCCTATATTTGATTCTCCTTTGCCATTTTGTCCCTTTTTCACATTGTAGATTCTTTGAAGAGTTCTTGGGATTTCTTGAACCGCAAGAAAGGTCTTTACCTTGGTGAACAAGACACTCAATAACTTGTACGGGTAAAGACTTAGCCTATTCAATACTCTCCCGAAAGCTTAGCCTAATGCAATGGCTAGGCTTGGAACCCGCATATACTTGCCTCATTAAAACATTTGTGAGAAAACAACATGGGATAAAATTCACCTAAAGGAAAAAAGTACAAGTTTATGCGGTTGGGAACTTAGGCTTGAGTAGCCCGTGTAAGTCCAAGTTTATGCGGTTGGGAACTTAGGCTTGAGTAGAATGGACTCACAAACCTTCAAACTTGCGGACTTGGTGAAGATATCCGCGAGTTAATCTTGGCTCTTGGTGTAGCATGGAAAGATTGTGCCCTTGATCATTTGTTGCAATGTGTATATGTGCTTGGTCCTCTCATGAAAGACGAAGTTTGATGCAATGTGTATATCCGCTTCATTATCACAATGCATAGTCATGGGAGCATCAAATTCTATTACCAAGTCTTTGAGTGGATTCTTTAGCCACATTAGCTCTTCGGTAAGTTTCCTCATGGATCGATACTCGGCTTCGACGGTTGAACAAGACACAATTTTTTGTTTCTGTATCTTCCATGTGACTAGGTTGCCACCAATGAAGGTGCAATAACCGGTTGTTGATTTTCTATCCTCTAAGTTCCCGACATAGTCCGCATCACAATACCCAACCACATCGGTGTTCTTGTTGCATCCTATTCAAATTCCCAAGCTTGATGTTCCTTTGAGATACTTCAAGATTCTTTCTAGCATGTGCCAATGATGTTGTTTCGGCTTTTGCATATGGTGTGATACTTGGTTCACGACAAAGCACAAGTACGGCCTTACTTTATTTGGGAAAGAAATAAACCCTCTTCGGATCTACACACTTCAATCCGAAGAAAGTACTTTAGCTTACCAAGATCCTTAATATCAAATTTAGATTTAAGATAGTTCTTGGTTTCTTGAATGCCTACCTTGTTGTCCCCATAGATGATAATATAATCTACATAAACGAGGACAAGCTCTTGGTGATTGTTTAAGACCGTAAATTGCTTTCCTTAGCCTTAGAGCCTTTCCCGGTGTAATAGTCTTCTCTAAGTCCGGTGGTGGTGTCATGTACACTTCCTACTCAAGTTCACCTTTTAGGAAGGTTTAATTCTCCACCATGGCTTTGTTTTCGGCTTTAACCACATCAACTCATACTTATTGATTCATTGCTTCTTCAGAAGACTTTGGTATCAAGTGTTGATCTATCGAAGTAGTGAAAGCTTGATGTTCTTGAGGAAAGCTTTCTATAGAGCATACGTCTTGAGTGGGATGAGCTACGGCTTTAGCATTTAAGTAGACTCTAGAAAAACCTTGGTTCTTTATCCTCATACTTCCCCTCAGAGCCGATGGTTCTTTTTGTTCTTGTTCTTGAGAAGCATCTTGATTCTTATTCTTTATCCTCATGCTACTCCTTAGAACCGGTGGTTCTTCTTCTTGAGACACACTTTGGTCATGAACTTCTTCTTGATCATGACTTTGATCACGTTGTTGAATCATTTGGACATTAGATTCTCCCCCGGACCCATCAGCCTTGTGATTCGAAACCGGCTTGCTCATTGTTGTTTCCCCCCCCCCTCATGATGAAGGTGGGTCTCTTGAGTTGGTTCTTCTTTTCTTGATTCCTCATCAAGACTCATACCAAGACTTCTCATTAAGTTCCTTAGACTTATAGCTTTATCCGTGACGACATTGTGTAAGTCTTTCAAGTTATCCCAATTCTTGTCTTCATAGTAGCTTTTACCTTCTAGGAACTTGACATCTTTTGATACCAATACCCTTCTTGTCTCGGGTACATAGCACTTGTAACCTTTTTGTGTGTTTGAGTATCCAATGAACATAGACTTGGTGCTTTTAAAGTCTAGCTTGTTCCTTTGTTCACTAGGCACAAACACAAAACAAACACAACCAAAAACTCTTAGATGATTGATATAAGGTTTATTTGTATTCAATACCTCAAAAGGAGATTGACTCTTAAAAACTTGTGTAGGAGTCCGGTTAATAAGGTAACAGGCCGTTAAGACACCATCCCAAAACCTCTTTGACCAAAACCTCTTTGGAATGTTCATGTGGAACATCATAGACCGTGTAACCTCCATAAGGTGTCGGTTCTTTCTTTTGGCTACACCATTTTGTGGTGTGTATGGGCATGTGGTTTGGTGAAGGATGTCGTGTGGAGAGATTTGTTCTTTGAAGGCATGGCTTGTGTATTCCCCCCCCCATTATCCGACCTTAAAAATTTGATTCTAGTATTGTAGTGATTATTGACACAGTGTTGAAAGTTCTTAAAAGCCTCTAAAACTCTATCTTTAGATTGTAAGAGGGTTAGCCAAGTATATTTAGAACATTCATCAATAAAAGTGACAAAGTATGAATGATTATCCCTAGATTTGCGAAGTGATGACCACACATCCGAATGCACAAGTTCAAATGGCTTATAATTTATAATGGACTTATGAAAAACTTTTCTACAATGTTTACCTGTAATGCATGCTTCACAAGTTTCATGATCAAACACAACATTAGGTAAAAGTGTTTTTAAAGCATTTAAATGAGGGTGACCAAGTCTAAAGTGCCAAATAACATTGTTTGCTTCAGCTATATATAACCGAATTAAAAGATTGATAAAGACAAGAATTAGAAGTGTCCTTCAAGGGCATAGAGATCACCTCTTGTGATCCTTATCCCAATGACATCTTTACTCTTAATATCCTGAAAAATAACATCAATAAGACCAAAGATAACATTGCAATTTAAATCACAAGCTATGCGTTTGACGTATATAAGGTTAGATGTAAAGCTAGGCATATAAAGAGCTTGAGATTCTTTATCAAAGATAGTTTAAGGTTCCCTAATCCTTCTTTGGGAATTTTACTACCATTAGCAATAATAACATTTCCTAGTGCCGATTTTATATCATTTATCAAGTTCAAGTTGCTAATCATGTGATCAAATGCACCAGAATCAATGATTATTGGCTTACTAGGTTCATTATTTGTAATTTGAGCACTAGGGGAGTAAAAGGGATTAAAAAAATACAAATGACACCCTAGAGAAACTTAGAAAGACATTCGACCTTGAGGAAGCGAAAAAAGATAGAAGAAAGGAACCAGAAGAGGATGTTCTTAGTGCTTAAGAAACTCGAAAGGTAAGACTTATGTCTAGTGATCGATTTTCCCTTAGCGAGACCGCACTTTTATTTGTTTTAAGAGATTAAGAAGTCAATTGAGGTGAAACCAAAGATTTTCGAGGATTAGTGGATTTAGAGTATTGTGAGGGTGATGTGGTAGTATGGTCTTAAGGTTCAAAGCTGGTGTTTGTTTTATGTGGTTTGTGGGTTACTTTGGAAAGGATAGGATTAAGTGATGGTGCAAGTATTTAGAGTTTTTCAAAACCTCTTCTTCTCACTTAATGTATTGTTTTGTTCGAGGACAAACAAAAGGCTAAGTCTGGGGGAGTTGATGTGTGGCGTTTTTAACGTTTTAAACATAGGATTTAGCCACACAATAGAGTTTTTTATGTGTTTTTAGTTGTTTTACATGTAATAAAAGGCATAGTGGCGTCCCGAGGCACTAAGGATGGACTTATGGAGTTTTAGAGGCAAAAGAACGGAGAATGCAGAAGAAAGGAAACCGATCGATCGATCATCCTTAGAGATCGATCAATCTCTTATTGTGAAAACTTACGAAATTTTTCGGGATTAACCAAGGACCGAAGATTGATCAATCTTAATTTGGATCGATCGATCCTTCAGGAAACCAAACGGAGAAAAATCAGATCGACGAAAAGTCGAAGGACGAATCGATCTTCAAATCGATCGATCGATCCCTACCTAGGATCGATCGATCTCTCCTCCGCATCGAAGATTTAATTTCCTTTTATTTTAGGTTTTGCCAAGTTTTTTTCCTATTTTGTAAGTGAATCGCCCAAAACCTATAATAACATGTTTTAACCTCTTTTAGAGGGTGTGCTTTATTTTCTAATAACTTTTAGAGATTGTAAACTCCAAAGGAGACGAATCTCTAACCTTTTGGAGAAGATTTTTGAACCTCTTTTATATTATTCTTTGGGTTTTATGCAAATCTATTACATTGCTTTGCTCCTTATATATGAATATGTCTGAGTAGTTTCATTGTTAGGTTTAGGGGTTTCAAAGGAAATTAGGAATTGCTAAATTAGATTGATAGATAGAGAATTTACCTTAGGGTTCTTCATCTAGGTTGTTCGCATTGCTTGAACTTAATTGAAGAATTATAGTTCATGGTCTTAGGTTATTTAGGCGTAACGAGTGTTCGTTTAGAAACCGATAGAACCTAGATGAGCAAAACGTCCTTAGCCTACGAGAGTAGATGTTATTGCGTTTTGTGAACATATCAAACTTAAACAAACAACATGCTAAGATTTATTGAACACAAACGAGAGTTTAGTTCTCATACGCATTTGATACGTCGGAGAGGGGGTCAATCTATATTTTGTGATTAGAGTTTAAGAACGGTGTTTAATTACTTTATATATTTAGTGATAACTATTTCTTGAGATTAATATATTGCTTTAAACCGTTTTCTTAAATAGTCTTTTATTATTTCGTTGTCACTATTACAAACAAACTTTCTTGTGTCGCTTAGCTTTATTGAATCTAAGAATTGTAGTGTAACCTTGGTCTCTGTGGATTCGATCCCTAAATACTACACGAATTGTTGTGCACTTGCAGTAGTTTATTTTAGGGTTAAAACTCGAGTATTATAAACTTATACAAAGATAATTGCGAAAATAATAAGAACTCATCATGCTTAAAACTAGTTTTGGAGCCGTAGAAAACGCATTGTTATATTTTTCATTAGTTTTTGAAACTTGTACAAAGATCATTGAGACAATTATAGGCACTCATCTAACTTCAAAATTGGGTTAGAGTCGTAGAAAACGTATTGTTAGATATTTCATAAGTTCGTAAAACTTGTACAAAGATCATTGAGGCACTTATAAACACTCATCTTGCGTAAATATTGGTTTAGAGTCGTAGAAAACATGTTGTCTGATGTTTAATAATTTAGTGAAACTTGTTCAAAGATCATTGAGGCACTAATTATAAGCACTCATATTTCTTAAAACTTGGTTTAGAGTCTTAGAAAACACGTTGTTAGATGTTTCATAAGTTCGTGAATCTTGTACAAAGATCATTTAGGAACTCATAAGAACTCATCTTTCTTAAAACTTGTACTAGAGTGGAAGAAAACTCGTTGTCTGATGTTTCATAAGTCCTTAAAAACTTCTACAATGTTCACTGCGTCACTAATAAGAACTCATCTTGCTTAAAACTTGGTTTAGAGTCGTAGAAAACCCGTTACTAGATGTTTCATAAGTTCGTGAAACTTGTTCTAAGTACATTGAGGCAATAATAAAAATTATCTTTCTTCAAATTTGGTTAAGAGTCGTAGAAAATGCGTTTCTAGATTTTTTAATACTTCGAGAAACTTGTTTAAAATTCATTGAGGCAATGATGATCACCGTTGGTACATGGAATATTATAGCCCAACTCGGCCCAATAACAAGACAAAATGTTGAAGTACAATTCGGCCCACTCTTGTGATGGATTGGCACAAGCCCAACAACAAAAAGCCCACTTGAAGGAAGGGATGGTCAAAGCGCATGAGCAACTGCCTCCCATATTCGCTGACGGTTGAGGAAATATCTGACCAGTTGAGGCGGAAATCTCGGAGCGACCCAACCCGACCTGAAGGAGGAGGTCACTATAAAAGAGGCTGAAACCTAATTTGAGAAGATTTTTTTCCTCTTCTTTTTCTCTGACGTTTTCTAAGCAATATACTCTGAATATTTTTGTCTTTAATCATTGATAAACATTTATAATCGATTCTCAAGTTTTATTATCAATAAAATCACATCATTTCATTCCTCATATCATCCTATAAAGTTAGTATTCAGATATTTGGTTACAAAATAGATCGGTTCTCATATATCATTGTGAATGGGGTTTTAGCTTCTTCATTTGGCGTCGTCTGAGGGGAATCGATTAATTTTCAAATACGAATCAAACCATCGGAATCAAATCCGCGAATCAAGATGTCAAACAATTTCGCATCTCAACTCACATCGGTGGAGATCAGTGCTAACGTAGCCAATAACATCCAACAAGCACTAACCGCGCTCTTGGAAAAGGTCAATAAAATCGATGCCGACGGACGGGCCAACGCGCAACGCATAGATCAAGAATCAAAGAAAACCCACCAACAAATCGAAGACCTCACCGCTACGATCAATGCAATAACAAGCGTTCGCGAACCAAGACACCAAAGAACGGACCTAAGTCCGGTTCGAAGAACCCAGCTGGATTTCAACACGCCCCCGACGGGCGCCAACGATTTATCCCTCGAGCTCGGAGGACCAAGCAACACCACCCCCTCGAGGATCCTCAACCATCGAGGAGCTATCCTCAACCATCCAGGAGCCAGCCTCAACCGTCCAGGCGCTAGCCTCAACCGTCCGGGCGCTGGCCTCAACCATCCAGGAGCTAACCTCAACCATCCATGAGCTAACCTCAACCATCCAGGAGCTAGCCTCAACCGTCCAGACACTAGCCTCAACCTTCCAAGCCCCGAACCTAGCATCCCATCGATTTTAAATCACAGCCAACCAGGCGTCGAGCATGTCTCGCCCGACACTGATCGTGATTCGCAAGACGCATACCGCGTCATACTGAGGACTGGCCGCAACCACCCGCACACCGATCGCGACCCGCGAGGTACCTATTTTGCCCCAACAGGCGCTGACCGTAACATGCCAAACCTCAACTGTGACCCCGCGAGTACCATCCGCGAATTCCCGAACATCATCTACGACCCTAGTCGAGACGACCATCGTCAACCGAGCAGCTCGGAAGATCCAAACAATACGTCAACGATAATACAATCGTGGATGACATGAAGAAATTGCTATCCGAGTAACTAAAAAAAATGAGATCGGAAATCCACCAAGCCACCAGCGCGGCACCCAAAATCGACAGACTAATCGAGGAATCATTGAAAACCTCCTTCGCTAACCACCTTGTCAACACTCCCGTGAAAAACTCGGGAGTCTACGATGGCCTATCCGATACAAGAGAGCACGTAACTGCATTCCGCATTGCGGTCGGCAGGATATTGTCAATTGTTCGTAGAAAACCTCTCAGGACTAACCCTGACATGGTTTTCCAAAATCGAACAAGGATCGATCACGAGTTTTAACCAACTCACGGCAATGTTCCTCAAGCACTACTCAGTTTACATCCAAGAAGAAACATCTGACGCGGAACTATTTACACTATCCCAGGGATCCACGAAATCGCTAAGAAGCAAAATCGACAAATTCAAAGTCGTGCTCTCAAAGGTGAAAGTAACCGACACTGTAGCATTGTCCGCACTTAAAAACGCCCTCTGGTTCGAATCCGAATTCAAGAAGCACATTCAAATTGAAAAACCGGTCACCATTGACGACGCACTCCACCGAGCACAATGTCACATCGTAATGGAGGAATAAAGAGAAGCCCTCGCCAAAAAATACTACGAGCTAGTTAAACAATACGTAAACGCGATCCCGACACAACAAGTGGTAAACCCGAACCAACACAACCAGGCCCCAACTGGAGAAGGGAACTCTCAACTCGGGCGCAACCAGCTAAGACCCGGAGGATGGAACCAGTGGAAAAGAACCTACGACGAAAACGCAAAGTGCGCTTGACATAACTCCGAGGCCATCACACTAGCGAATGCAAATTACTTAAATCGAACTAATGGCCGAATACGAGAAGAACAATCCAATCGTCGACAACGTGACAAACACGGAAACCAAACCAAAAAGGGACGACAAACCGGAACCCGCCCAAGAAGCACCAAAAACACCGAGAGAAATAACGCCAAACGCAACACCACTGCCCGCACCAAAGAAACGCGTCAACATGATCATGGGAAACATGCAATATTGCCTTAACTCCGCAACTTCAATCAAAGCATACAAGCGAAGGGCCGAAAGCAGCGAAAAACATCAAGTACACCCAACCGAAACAAGCTTCCCCGTATCTTTCAGCGAAGAAGAAACAATAGGACTGGACGCACCGCACGCGGACCCACTCGTTATCGAATTATTAGTTAACGGATGGGAGGTCGCAAGGATGCTAGTTGACACAGGAAGCTCAGTGGACCTAATCTTCAGAAGCACCCTAAAAAAATGTAGATAGACGAATCAGAAATCAAAGGACCACTGGCGGCCTTAACCGAATTTGCGAGTAACAAGTCAATGACACTCGGGACAATAACATTACCCGTGCACGCGGCAGGCAATACAAAAATTGTCGAATTCGACGTTATAGAAAAACCCGCCATATACAACGCCATACTCGAAACACCTTGGATCAACATGATGAAAGTCGTGCCATCGCCCTACCACCAATGCCTAAAATTCCCAACGGATGAAGGAGTTCAGACAATCCGAGGTAGCCAAAGATCAACAAGGGAATGCTATTTAGCGGAATTCCGCCAAAGGCAATCACAACAATAGCAATTACAGATCGAAGTCGTGGACCCAGAGCAACAAACATATGAAGAGCCAGAACTTTATCAAATGACACAAACATGCATAGACGGCAAAAACCCGGAACACTGCGTCGGGATTGGATCAAAGCTTAAAGGAATCATCAAAAAAGAACTAATCGATTTCCTAAAAGAGAACAAAGAAACATTTGCATGGTCAACAACGGAAATGTCCGGGATAAGCTTGGACATTACTTTTCACGAACTTAACGCGGATCCAACTTTCAAACCAATGAAACAAAAGAGACAAAAGTTAGGTCCAGACATAGCCAAAGAAGTGCAAGACGAGGAAGAGAGATTACTAGACTCAGGACAAATCACTGAGGTCAAATACCCGGATTGGCTAGCACACCCCGTTGTGGTAAAAAAGAAGAATGGAAAATGGGGCGTATGCATAGATTTCACGGATCTCAACAAGGCATGCCCCAAAGACAGCTTCCCTCTCCCACACATAGACAAAATAGTCGAGGCCACTGCCGGATATCAGGTACTCTCATTCATGGATGCATTCTCGGGGTACAACCAGATACTGATGCACCCGAACGATCGGGGAAAAACAACTTTCATAACGGACAAAGGAATTTATTGTTACAAAGTGATGCCATTTGGACTCAAAAACGCAGGCGCGACTTACCAAAGACTCGTGAACCAAATGTTCTCAAAGCAATTAGGCGACACAATGGAAGTTTATATCGACGACATGCTCGTGAAATCCGCACTAGAAGACGACCACGTCAGCCACTTAAGAGAATGCTTCCAAGTACTCAACAAACACGGAATGAAACTAAATCCCTCGAAATGCACGTTCGGAGTAACATCCGGCGAATTTTTAGGGTACTTAGTGACAAAACGTAGTATAGAAGCTAACCCAAGGCAGATAAACGCGTTACTGAAAATGGCTTCACCAAAAAAACACCAAAGAAGTTCAACGATTAACCGGAAAAATAGCATCTTTGAACCGCTTCATTTCACGATCAACAGATAAGTGTCTCCCCTTCTACCATGGTTTAAAAGGAAACAAAAAATTTCATTGGGACGACAGATGCGAAGAAGCCTTCACACAGCTCAAAAAGTACCTCATGACACCGTCGATACTCTCAAAACACGAGAACGGTGAAACGCTGTATCTTTACATAGTTGTATCGTCGCATGAAGTTAGCGGAGTACTAGTAAAAGATGAAAGAGGCGAGCAAAAAACATTATTCTATGTCAGCAAAACGTTAGACGGACCTGAAACACGATACCCCTTAATGGAAAAGCTAGCCCTAGCCATCATAACTGCAGCAAGAAAATGTAGGCCGTACTTTCAATCGCATTCCATAACAATATTCTCGGACCATCCAATACGACAAATTTTGCACAATCCCAGTCTATCCAGAAGATTATCAAAATGGACAGTCGAACTAAGTTAATACGACATAGAGTTCAAAAATAAAACATGTTCAAATTCGCAAGTCCTGGCCGATTTCCTAATAGAAGTACCACCCGAAGACCTGAGCCTCAACAACGAACAAACGGGAACATGGTACTTATTCGCAGATGGTTCCAACTCAAAACAAGGATCATGAATCTGAATCAGACTAACCTCGCCAAGCGGAGAAATAATCAAACAATCATTTAGACTCAACTTCAGCGCCTCAAACAACGAAGCAGAGTACGAAGCGCTAATTGCAGGTTCACTACAAGAATCTGCGCAAATTACCACGAAAAATTTACAACGATTTGAATCGTCGTAAACTTACATCGATATTACGACGATTTTACGACGATATTGGTAATCGTCGTAAAATCGTCGTAAAAGTTACAACGATAAAAATCGTCGTAAATTTACGACGATTTTACAACGAATTTCCGATCAAACACCAAATCGTTGTAAAATCGTGGTAAATTTACCACGATTTTACAACGTTTTGGTTTATAAGGATATTTCGTCGCTATATCGTTGCTAATTTACCACGAATTTACAACTTCTTATTTTGGGACTTTTTAACAACGATTTAAAGACATTTAATCTGGTAGTTGAAAACGTGTATTTACTGTTGCACCTAATTATTTACAACTTTCGTTTTAGTCGTTAAGAAAATAATGTATTTAAATTTTTTTTTATAAAATAAATTAACAATCGTGGTAAATTCGTGGTAAATTAGCAACGATTTTACCACGAATAATCTTATAATTCGTAGTCTTTTAAAGACATCTAATCCTCAGGAGTTTTGTTTGTACGAGGTTGTCGACGTCAACGATTACCACGAGTTTACAACGCTTTAAAACAAAATCGTTGTAAAATCGTGGTAAATTTACCACGATTTTACAACGTCTTTTTGTATAAACCCCTAAACCCTAAACATTTTTAAAAGTATGTCTTATATTATGTACAAACACTCGTTAAGACCTCTAAACTTAATGAATAACTATAAAAACAATGTTAAAATTGCTTATCAATAAGTTTTGTTTACATATTCTTAGAATTCATAAAGTTTAAGATAAAGTGTACTATAATATAGTGTTGTTAATATGTATATATGTTCTAATTTTATCAAAACTTGTTTTTGTGCAATCATACGCCTTAGAATGATTTCATATGCATACAATATCATAATTATATTCAACATGAAGTCAAATGGCAGATGAATTTTAGCAAAATCCATTTAGTGTAATAAATCGTTGTTAAATCGTGGTAAATTTACCACGAAGTTACGACGATTCACACAAAATCGATGGAAATTTGTGGTAAGTTAACAACGAATTTACGACCAAAAATGAAACTCTAAACGTCAAATCCTCAGGAGTTTTGTTTGTACGAGGTTGTCAACGTCTACTATTACCACTATTTTACAACGATTTATAAAGTTCAAAAAGACGTTGTTAAATCGTGGTAAAGTTACCACGATTTTACGACGATTTAAAAGGTAATCGTTGTAAAATCGTGGTAAATTTACCACGATTTTACAACGTCTTTTTGTATAAACCCCTAAACCCCAAACA
The DNA here is from genome assembly GCA_963556525.1 of Cochlearia excelsa. Classification (NCBI taxonomy): domain Eukaryota; kingdom Viridiplantae; phylum Streptophyta; class Magnoliopsida; order Brassicales; family Brassicaceae; genus Cochlearia; species Cochlearia excelsa. The sequence goes on from CAUVZT010000045.1 coordinate 266,725, forward strand.
TTTTTAAAAGTATGTCTTATATTACGTACAAACACTCTTTAAGACCTCTAAAGTTAATGAATAACTATAAAAACAATGTTAAAATTGCTTATCAATAAGTTTTGTTTACATATTCTTAGAATTAATAAAGTTTAAGATAAAGTGTACTATAATATATTGTTGTTAATATGTCTATATGTTCTAATTTTACCAAAACTTGTTTTTCTGCAATCATACGACTTAGTATGATTTCATATGCATACAATATCATAATTATATGCAACATGAAGTCAAATGGCAGATGAATTTTAGCAAAATCCATTTAGTGTAATAAATCGTCGTAAATTCGTGGTAAATTTACCACGAATTTACGACGATTCACACAAAATCGATGGAAATTCGTGGTAAGTTAACAACGAATTTACGACCAAAAATGAAACTCTAAACGTCAAATCCTCAGGAGTTTTGTTTGTACGAGGTTGTCAACGTCAACTATTACCACGATTTTACCACGACTTATAAGGTAATCGTTGTTAAATCGTGGTAAATTTACCACGACTTAACAACGAATTTATTAAATCAAATCGTCGTAAAATCGTGGTAAATTTACCACTATTTTACGACGATTACCTTATAAGTCGTGGTAAATTCGTGGTAAATTTACCACGATTTTACCACGATATTATTTTCATCATTCCCAAAACGCGGCAAACGAAACGAACCAAAACGTTTCAATTTTTTTACAACGATTTAACGACGAAATCGTCGTAAAATCGTCGTAAATTTACGACGATTTTACGACGATTGATTATACTATATATAGTGGACCAAAATTTTTCATTTTCACTCATTCTCTCTAAATCTCTCTATCTCTCTAAAACTTTCTCTCTCTAAAACTCTACAACTTTCATACTCTTCAACATCCCCAAAGGTAAATATTTTTAATATATGTGTTATAAAACCGGATTTTAGAATTAGTTTTAGGAATTGGAATTTAGTTTTAGGATTTAGAATTTAGTTTTAGGCTCGGATTTTAGTTTTATGATTCAAATTTTAGAATTATATGTTTAGGACATATAATGTCATTAAAATACTTATATAATTTTATTATTATTTAAATATTTAATGTTTTTTTTGGCAGGTACTTAGATATGCCTCGTAGGAGAGGGAAGACCTTACCGCCGGACTACATGCAGATGTTGGCGGATAGGAGGGCTTCCCGGGAAGGCTCGGCTTCCCGGGAAGGCTCGGCTTCCGGTTCAGCTTCCCGGACATCTCCTGTCCAAGGCGAGCATCCTCCTCCTCCTCCTTCTGTGCCCGCCGCCGCCGCTGACGCCGCAGACCCCGCAGCCGACGATATCCCGGGCCCTGTACATCCAGAGTTGGATGTACCGGGACACGCGCCGTACTCCAACCTCCGGGTTGAGGATATTCTCGCTCAACCCGGACATGACAGCTCCGCCGGTTGGATCCGTACAAGTCTCCGGACACTTACCGGTAATTAACTTAATTTTTTTTTATTATTTTTTATTATATTAATAAATTAATTAATGTTTTTTTCAGGTTCAAGTACGACAACCAGGTTTCGCGTTCTATCGCGGACATAATCAAGGGATACTTCACCGAGTCGCATCCCAATTGGAGCAAGACACCCGAGCACATCAAGAGAACGTGGTTCAAATGTTTCGCGGTAATGTTCTTATTTAATTTCAATTAAATTTATTTATTTAACTTTAAATTTTTTATTATATATTATTCGCGTAAAGCTAAGTAACTTATAATTTTTCATATTTTGCAGCAAAAGTGGCATTGGGATGTCTCGATCAACGAGACCGTGAGGACGGAGTTCAACAAGACGGCGAAATTCCGTCTCGCCAACACGGTCTCCGACTGGAAGGACAAGTGGAGAGTCGTCGGCGACGCGGGGAAGCCGGTATATCTCTCGGTCGCGGTCTGGGACGGCTTGAAGAAATATTGGACGGATGGCCACAACGCGACCGTAGCTGAGAAGTGTTCCACCTCCAGGAACGCGAAGCTACCTGACGGGACGCCGAAGCAGATGGCTCACACGTCCGGACAAATCCCGTTCGCGGGTCGGGCGCACGAAATGGTAAGTCTCTCTTACTAACTCTTCCAAATTATTTTTATTTTCAAATTACTAATATTATACTAATGCACATAAATTTTATTATTTGTTTGTAGGCCAAGGAGCTGGGTCACAAACCGGCCGTCAGTGCCGTCTTCGAGAAGACGCACCGGAAAAAGACCGGCGAGTTCGTTGACTCCCATTCCGAGCGGATATTCAACGATCTTGAAGCTCGGAAGACGGAGATCGAGACTCAACGATCTCAGAGATCTCCGGGAGGCACTCAATATCCAGGCGAGCCGCTTACAACCGCCGAGCTCGATCAAATATATCATGAGGTAAAATTTTACTGTAAAATTATTTTTTAAAACATTCATTTATTAATTGTTTAATTTTATAGGTTGCTCCTAAGAAGAAAGGACGGGTTCTAGGCATGGGATCCATGCAGGACGTCCCACTTGCTCCTCCCAATTACCGATCTCAGGCTGAGTTGCAGGCTGAGATTCAGAACCTGCATTCGACTCAGGCGAACAACATGCAGTTCTACAACAGCCTGTTCACGGTGCTTTCTGCATCTAACCCGGAACTACTTCGGACGATGCAGACACATCCCCTCCGTCCGACGACTGACCAGGCCGGAACAAGCAACGTAGATCCCGAGAACGCAACGCAGGACTATTTCGGGCCTAATTTCAATTTAGACGACTAATTATTTTTGTATTTTGTATTTTGAAATTGTAATAAAAATATTTTAAAAAAATAATATTTTATTTTATAAAATATTATTTTTTTTTATTTATAATAATATTAATCGTGGTAAAATCGTCCCTAATAAGGGACGATTTTACCACGAATTGTAAAATTTATATTTCTTATAATCGTGGTAAAATCGTCCCTAATTAGGGACGATTTTACCACGATTAGTAAAATTTATATTTTTTCCAATCGTCGTAAAATCGTCCCTAATTAGGGACGATTTTACCACGATTGTAAGAATTTTCGATTTATTATAAATACAAATTTACAACCAAATATTCGTTGTAAAATCGTTGTAACAATTACAACGATTTTACAACGAATATTTTACCACGAATTTACAACGAATTTTATTCGTCGTAAAATTTACCACGATTTTACGACGATTTAGCTTTTACTTCGATCGATTAACGACGAAATGGAAATCGTCGTTAAATCGTGGTAAACTCTATTTTACCACGATTTTACAACGATTATGGTCGTGGTAAAAGTCCTGATTTCTTGTAGTGGTTTAAGGCTAGCCATAGCAATCAAGGCAATGAGAATAACCGCGCACAACGATTCCCAACTAGTAACCAACCAATTTAACAGAGATTACGAAACAAGAGATCGAAGAATGGAAGCATACTTGGAAATCGTAAAAACACTGGCCAAAAACTCGAGTACTTCGAACTAATCAAAATTCTGCGAGGAGAAAACTCCTCTGCAGATGCTCTCGCCGCCCTAGCATCAACATCAAACCCAACCATAAAAAGGATAATACCAGTTGAGAGAATCGACACACCAAGCATCTCTAGCGATCTGGAAACTCAAGAAACCATTCCGAAAGAAACGCCTCAACCAATCTCGGTAACTAGCGACAAGGATCTTCCAGAAACTCCACAACCAGACATACTTCAACAAGTCGCGTTATCGACAACCCGAACACCGGCAAAAACCGCAAGCGAGAACCATCAACCGAAGATAAACAGTCAGAACCCGAAGCCGACCCAGAAAACACGAACCTCGACCATGACGAAATGGTCGAAGACGCAGATTGGACACGGGAAATAGTCGCCTACATCGAAAGACGGAACGCTGCCACCAAACAAATGGGACACAAGAAAACTAAAAGCAAAAAGCTCTAGATACATAACTAAAGATGGAAATTTATTCAGATGGAGCCTAGACGGACCTCTACTGATTTGCATAGCCGAAACGAGATAAAAAAGTCATACACGAAGGAACATGCGACAACAATTCAGGAGGTAGATCCCTAGCATTTAAGATAAAAAGGCAAGGATACTACGGCCAACAATGGTAGCAGATCGCGAAGCATACGCCAGGAAATGTGACAAGTGTCAAAAACACGCACCTTTCATCCACCGCCCAACTGAGCACATGTCGTCCATAACGTCACCTTACCCTTTTATGAGGTGGTCGATGGACATCGTTGGACCAATGCACAAATCAAGGCAAAAGTAATACTTACTCGTACTCACAGACTACTTCTCCAAATGGATAGAGGCCGAAAGCTTTTCGAACATCAAGGAAAGCCACATACAAAAATTCAAATGGAAAACATCATTTGCAGGCACGGAATACCGTACGAGGTAGTCACGGACAACGGATCACAATTCATCTCCAACGCTTTCGAAAACTTATGCGAAAAGTACAACATAAGACTCAGCAAGTCCACGACAAGGTATCCCCAAAGAAACGGACAAGCCGAAGCATCAAACAAAAGAATCCTCGACGGACTCAATAAAAGGCTCGACGCCAAGAAAGGATCATGGGCAGATGAACTCGACGGAGTACTATGGTCCCACCGAACAACACCAAGGAGAGCAACAAACGATTCACCATTCGCACTTATACACGGATCGGAGGAAATTATCCCTGCCGAAGTCGAAGTCCCTGGCATCAGAAGGTTAATCGTACCCCAAAACCCTCGTCAAAACGAGCAACTCATGATGGACAGTTTGGACGTCATCGACGAAAGAAGAGACAAAGCCCTCATAAGGATGCAAAACTATCATCAAGCTACCGCCAAATACTATAACGCCAAAGTAAACCACAGAAGATTCTTCGAGGGCGAACTAGTACTCAGAGAAGTCTTTCAAAACTACGCAGAACGTAACGCCGTAAAACTGGGAATAAATTGGGAAGGACCTTATCGCGTAACAAAGATAGTCCGACAAGACAACGAAGGAAAAGCTATCCCAAGATCATGGAACTCGATCCATCTCAAGAAATATTACAGCTAAAACTTTATTATCCAATTAACTTGTAATTCGTTCAATGAACTACGACAAGGCTTGATCCCCTTTTCGGGGTACGTAGGCAACTCATCATCGAGTACATCTATAATAAAAAAGGGGGGCTAGAGTACACACTCTACCCCGAGTACACACTCCACTCTAACAACAGAACAACCAGATTGCCGACCTGGCCAGTCGCGCAATAACACGTCTCAAACGAGACAACGCACATTAGAATTCAACAGCGCGCTATACAAATTTTTAATAAGCCAGAAACAACTCCGCAATCAAACAATTAATAAAAAAACTTTATAAATTCAGGCCGGAAATTACTCTGCAACCAAACAATTAATAAAAATCGACTTTATTAATTTAAGCCGAAAACCACTTCGCAATCAAACAATTAATAAACAACTTTATTAATTTAAGACAGAAACAACTAGAAAACCGAACAATGATTTAAAGCCAACTTTATAAATTTAAATCAACCAAGTCTTCCAACCAAAGGGTTTAAACGCCTCCTCAGGCAATTCAACATCTAAAACTAGAAGCAAAACCAGAGCAAAGGTTTAAAAGCCTCCTCAGGCCAAAGTCTAGAAAGCACAAAAGCATAAAAGGAAAAACACAAAGCAAAGTCTATTCCATGGCAATCGCAACACGATCATCCCCAACTTCATAGTCCACAGCCTGATCACCCCCAACATGCGCCTGATCTCCCAAAGGACGACCAACACTTTGATCCATACCACCGCACCGAAGCAACGAAACCAGCGCCCTTAACCTCACTCAACGCAACAATCATTGAACCATGCTGATCCAACACGTCGACTGAACCCCAGACGACCTGACTCGTCACCTCTTCATGTGGAGTCGAACGACCTGACTCGACCGTGCCAACCGAACCCGACGAAGTAACCTGAAAAATCGACATTCTCAAACAGCTCAAGGCCATCCAAAGTCTCCTTATATGCCTTGACGTCCTTCTCCAACTTCTCCTTCTCGCCTGGAATGGATGGAATCTCCCCCTTCTCAAAGTCATGAATAAAATCCAAATTACCTTGAGCCTGAGTGCAAAGAAACCCGTTGTTAGATGTATCATAACTTTTAAAAACTTGAACAAAACTCATTGAAGCTTTTATAAGCACTCATCTTTCTTACAACTTTGTTTAGAGTGGTAGAAAAAGCGTTGTTAGATGTATCATAAGTTTGTGAAACTTATTTGAAGATCATTGAGGAATTTACAAGCATTCATCTTGCTTAAAACTTGGTTTAGAATCTTAGAAAACACGTTGTTAGATGTTTCATAATTTTTTGAAACTTGTACAAAGATCATTTAGATCTTATAAGTACTCATTTTGCTTCTAACTTGGGTTAGAGTCGTAGAAAACGCGTTGTTAGATGTTTCATAAGTCTGGGAAATTTGTACAAATATCATTGAGTCACTTATAAGCACTAATCTTGCATAAAACTTGGTTTAGAGATGTAGAAAACGCGTTGTTAGATGTTTCTTAATTTTGTGAATCTTGTCAAATATCATTCAAATACTTATAAGCATTCATCTTGTTTAAAACATTGTTTAGAGTCGTAGAAAAGGGGTTTTAGATGTTTCATAAGTTCGTGAAACTTCTTCAAAGATCATTGAGGCACTTATAAGTACTCATCTTGCTTAAAACTTGGTTTAGAGTCTTAGAAAACGTGTTGTTAGATGTTCATAACTTCTTGAAACTTGTACAATGATCATCTTGCTTTAAACTTTTTTTAGAGTCGTAGAAAACACGTTGTTTGATGTTTCATAAATTCGTGAAACTTGTAAAAATATGATTGAGGCACTTATAAGCACTCATCTTGGTCCTAACTTGGTATAGAATCGTTGAAAACGTGTTGTTAGATGTTTCATAAGTTCGTGAAAATTATTAAAAGATCATTGAGGCAATTATCTTGTTTAAACCCCCGTTTTAGGGTCATAGAAAACGCGTTGTTAGATGTTTCATAAGTTAGTGAAATTTGTAAAAAGATCATCGAAACAATTATAAGAAATCATCTTGCTTAAAACTTGGTATAGTGTTGTAGAAAACGCGTTATTAGATGCTTCATAAGTTTGTAAAACCTATAAGCACTCATCTTGCTTAAAACTTGGTTTAGAGTCTTATAAAACGCGTTGTTAGATTTTTAATAAGGATCTGAAACTTGTACAAAAATCATTTAGATCTTATAAGCACTCATCTTGCTTCAAACTTGGTTTAGACACTACTAAAAAAAAGTCATATAGCCACGGCCGTATCGGTGGCTATAGCAAAAATCCGTGGCTATTTAGTCACGACTTGCCACAAAAATTTTTAGCCACGAGCGTATAGCCACGGATTTAACGTTATAGCCACCGATACGGCCGTGGCTATATGAATCTTTTTTAGTAGTGAGAGTTGTAGAAAACACGTTGGTAGATGTTTCATAAGTTCGTGAAACTTGTTCTAATATCATTGTGAACTTATAACGTTGTTAGATTATTCACTCATTAAATATAATTGAGACTTGCTTAAAACTTGGTTTAGAGTCGTAGAAAATGCGTTGTTAGATTATTCATAAGTTCGTGAAACAAGTTAAATATAATTGAGACACTTATTAGAAGTCATCTTGCTTAAAACTTTATTTATAGTCGTAAAAACGAGTTGTTAGATGTTTCATAAGTTTTTGAAATTTGTAAGAAGCTCATTGATGCACTAATAAGAACTCATCTTGTATAAAACATGATTTAGAGTTGTAGAAAACGTGTTTTTAGATGTTTTATAAGTTCGTGAAAATTGTAAAAAGATCATTGACGCGATTATAAAAAATCATCTTGCTTAAGAAAGTGGTTTAGAGTCGTAGAAGACGAGTTATTAGATGTTTCATCAATTTTTGAACCTTGTAAAAATATCATTGATGCACTAATAAACTATCATCTTGCTTAAAACTTGGTTTCAAGTGGTAGAAAACAAGTTGTTAGATGTATCATAAGTTCAAAAAACTTGTACAAAATCATTGAGGCATTTATAAGCACTCATCTTTCTTAAAACTTGGTTTAGACTCGCTAAAAACGCGTTATTAGATGTATCATAAGTTCGTGAAACTTATTCAAAGATTATGGTAGCACTTATAAGCACTCATCTTAGAGAACTTTTAAGCTGTTTCATAAGGTTTTGAAACTTTTACAAAAATCATTGAGATCTTATAAGCATTCATATTGCTTCAAACTTGGTTTGGAATCGAAGAAAACGTGTTGTCAGATGTTTCATAAGTTCGTGAAAAATGTTCAAAGATCGTTGTGAACTTATAAAAGTTTCATCCAACTTAAAACTTCGTTTAGATTCGTAGAAAACGCGTTGTTAGTTGTTTCATAATTCAAAAAACTTGTACAAAATCGTTGAGGCTTTTATGAGCACTCATCTTTCTTAAAACTTGGTTTAGAGTGCTAAAAACGCGTTATTAGATGTATCATAAGTTCGTGAAACTTGTTCAAAGATTATTGTAGCACTTATAAGCACTCATCTTAGAAAATTCGTTGTTAAATGTTTCATAAGGTTTTGAAACTTGTACAAAAATCATTGAGATCTTATAAGCATTCATCTTGCTTCAAACTTGGTTTGGATTCGAAGAAAACGCGTTGTTAGATGTTTCATAAGTTCGTGAAACATGTTCAATGATCGTTGTGAACTTATAAGGATTCATCCAGCTTAAAACTTTGTTTAGAGTCTTAGAAAATGCGTTGTTAGATTTTTCATAATTTGGTGAAACTTGTAAAAAGATTATTGAGGCACCTATAAGCATTCATCTAGCTTCAAAATCGGTTTAGAGTCATAGAAAATGTGTTGTTAGATGTTTCATAAGTTCGTGAATCTTGGAAAAAGATCATTGATGCATTAAAAGCATTCATCTTGCTTAAAACTTGCACTAGAGTCGTAGAAAACACGTTGTGAGATGTTTCATAAATTCTTGAAACTCTTAAAAGGATCATTGCAACACTAATAAGAACTCATCTCGCTTAAAACTTGGTTTGGATTCGAAGAAAACACGTTTTCAGATGTTTCATATGTTCGTGAAACTTTTGCAAACATTATTTATGCATTTATAAGCACTCATGTTAATTCAAACTTGGTTTAGAGTCGTATAAAGCGCATTGTTAGATGTTTCATAAGTTTTTCAAACTTGTTCAAAAATCATTGAGGCACTTATTAGCACACATTTGGATTAAAGTTTTGTTTAGAGTCGTAGAAAACCCGTTGTTAGATGTTCCATAAGTGTACAAAACTTGTACAAAAATCATTGAGGCACTTATAAGAACTCATCTTTCTTAAAACTTTGTTTAGAGTCAGTAGAAACGCATTGTTATATGTTTCACTAATAAGAACTCATCTTGCTTAAAAATTCTTTTGGAACCGTATAAATTGCATTTATAAATGTTTCATAAGTTCGTGAAACTTGTACAAATATCATGGAGGCACTTATAAGCACTCATCTTGCTTTAAACTTCATTTAGACCCATAGAAATTGTGTTGTTAGATGGTCCATAAGTTCGTGAAACTAGTAAAAAGATTATTAATGCACTTATAAGAGCTCATCTTGTTGAAAACTTGGTTTAGAGTCATATAAAACGTGTTGTTAGATGTTTCAAAAGTTTGTGAAACTTGTAATAAGATTACTAAGGCACTTATAAGCAATCATCTTGCTTCAAACTTTGTTTACAGTTGTAGAAAACGCATTGTTAGATTTTTCATAAGTTTGTGAAACTTGTACAAAGATCATTAAGGTATTTAAAAGCACTCATCTTGCTTAAAACTTGGTTTAGTGTCGTAGAAAACACGTTAATAGATGTTTCATAAGTTCGTGAAACATTTTCAAAGACCATTGAGGCACTTATAAATAATAATCTTGCTTAAAAATTAGTTTAGAGACGTAGAAAACGCTTTGTTAGATGTTTCATTATTTCGTAAAACTTGTTCAAAGATCATTGAAGCACTTATAAGGAATCACTTGCTTAAAACGTGGTTTATAGTCGTAGAAAACATGGTGTTAGATGTTTCATAAGTTCGTGAAACATTTTCAAAGATCATTGAGGCACTTAAAAGCACTCATCTTGCTTAAAACATGGTTTAATGTCGTAGAAAACACGTTATTAGATGTTTCAAAAGTTCGTGAAACTTGTAAAAAGATCATTGAGGCACTTTAAAGCTCTCATCTTGCTTAAAATTTGGTTTAGTGTCGTTGAAAATACGTTATTAGATTTTTCATAAGTTCGTGAAACATTTTCAAAGATCATTGAGGCAGTTATAAAAAATAATCTTGCTTAAAAATTAGTTTAGAATCGTAGAAAACGCGTTGTTAGATGTTTCATAAATTTGTGAAACTTGTTCAAAGATCATTGAAGCACTTATAAGCAATCACTTGCTTAAAATTTGGTCTATATATAGTTGTAAAAACGCGTTGTTATATGTTTCTTAAGTTCTTGAAACTTTTAAAAAGATAATTGAGGCAAGTATAAGCACTCGACTTGCTTAAATCTTGGTTTAGAGTCGTAGAAACGTGTTGTTAGATGTTTCATAAGTTCGTGAAACTTATTCAAAGATCATTGAGGCACTTATAAGAGCTCATCTTGTTGAAAACTTGGTTTAGAGTCGTACAAATCAAGTTTCCTAAAATTTGGTTTAGAGTCGTAGAAACCGCGTTGTTAGATGTTTTAGAAGTTCGTGAAACTAATACAAAGATCATTGAGGAATTAGAAGCACTCATCTTTCTTTAAATTCGTTTAGAGACGTAGAAATTGCGTTGTTAGATGTTTCATAATTTTATGAAACTAGCTATAAGACCATTGAGGAACTTATAAGAACGCATCTTGCTTAAGCCATGGTTTAGAGTCTTAAAATACGCGTTATTAGATGTTTTATAAGTTCGGTAAACTTGGTCAAAGATCATTGAGGCACTTATAAGCACTCATCTTGTTTAAAGCTAGTTTTAGAGTCGTAGAAAACGCGGTGTTTGATGTTTCATAAGTTCGTGAAACTTGTACAAAGATCATTCAGGCCATTATAAGCACCGATGAGCTTCAAACTTGGTTTATGGTTGTAGACAACGAGTTGTTAGATGTTTTATAAGTTCGTGAAACTTGTACATGGATCATTGAGGGACTTATAATCACTCATCTTGCTTCAAACTAGGTTTAGAGTCATAGAAAAAATGTTATTAGATGTTTTATAAGTTGTTGAAACTTGTACAAAGATCATTGAGGCACTAATAAGAACATATCTTTCTTAAAAATTCGTTTAAAGTTGTAGAAATTGAATTGTTAATTAGATGTTTCATAAGTTCGTGGAACTAGTAAAAAGATCATTGAGGCACTTATAAAGAGCTCATCTTGCTTAAAACCTCGTTTTGAGTCGTATAAAACGTGTTGTTAGATGTTTCATAAGTTCGTGAAACTTGTACAAAGATCATGAAGCCACTTTTAAGCACTCATTTGCATTACACTCTGTTTAGACCCATAGAAATTGTGTTGTTAGATGTTTCATGAGTTCGTGAAACTAGTAAAGAGATTATTAATGCATTTATAAGAGCTCATCTTGCTGAAAACTTGGTTTAGAGTCGTAGAAAATGTGTTGTTAGATGTTTCAAAAGTTCATGAAATTTGTACAAAGATCATTAAGGCCATTCTAAGAACTCCTCTTTCTTATATACTTATGTTGAGTCGTAAAAACGCGTTGTTAGATGTTTCATAAGTTCGTGAAACTTGTACAAATACCATTTAAGCACTTATAAGCACTCATCTTGCTTAAAACATAGTTTAGAGATGAAGAAAACACGTTTTTACATATTTCATAAGTTCGTGAAACTTGTCAAATATCATTGAGAAACTTATATATAAGCACTTATCTTACTTGAAAATTTGTTTATAGTCGTAGAAAACGAGTTGCTACATGTTTCATAAGTTCGTGAAAATTGTACAAAGATCATTGAGGGCATAAAAAGAACTCATCTTGCTGAAAAAACTTGGTTTAGAGTCGTAGAAAACACATTGTTAGATATATTATAAGTTCGTGAAAATTGTAAAAAGATAATTGAGGCACTTATAATCACTCATCTTGCTTAAAAATTTGGTTTAGAGTCGTAGAAAACGCGTTGTTATATGTTTCATTAGTTCGTGAAACTTGTACAAATATCATTGATGCACTAACAAACCCTCATCTTACTTAAAACTTGGTTTAGAGTCGTAGAAAACCCGTTGTTAGATGTATCATAAGTTTTTAGAACTTGTAAAAAACTCATTGAGGTTGTTATAAGCACTCATTTTTCTTACAACTTTGTTTAGAAAGGTAGAAAAAGCGTTGTTAGGTGTATCATAAGTTTGTGAAATTTATTTGAAGATCATTGAGGCATTTACAAGCATTCATCTTGCTTAAAACTTGGTTTAGAGTCTTAGAAAACACGTTGTTAGATGTTTCATAATTTTTTGAAACTTGTACAAAGATCATTTAGATCTTATAAGTACTCATTTTGCTTCACACTTTGGTTAGAGTCATAGAAAACGCGTTGTTAGATGTTTCAAAAGTTTGGGAAACTTGTACAAAGATCATTGAGTCACTTATAAGCACTAATCTTGCATAAAACATGGTTTAGAGATGTAGAAAACAGGTTGTTAGATGTTTCTTAAGTTTGTGAATCTTGTCAAATATCATTCAAACACTTATAAGCACTCTTATTGTTTAAAACATTGTTTAGAGTCGTAGAAAAGGGGTTTTAGATGTTTCATAAGTTTGTGAAACTTGTTCAAAGATCATTGAGGCACTTGTAAGCACTCATCTTGCTTAAAACTTGGTTTAGTGTCTTAGAAAATGTGTTGTTAGATGTTCATAAGTTCGCGAAACTTGTACAATGATCATCTTGCTTAAAACTTTTTTTAGAGTCGTATAAAACACGTTTTTTGTTGTTTCATAAATTCGTGAAACTTGTAAAAATATGATTGAGGCACTTATAAGCACTCATCTTGGTCCTAACTTGGTATAGAATTGTTGAAAACGTGTTGTTAGATGTTTCATAAATTCGTGAAACTTATTAAAAGATCATTGAGGCACTCATCTTGTTTAAACCCCGGTTTATGGTCATAGAAAACGCGTTGTTAGATGTTTCATAAGTTCGTGAAATTTATAAAAAGATCATTGAAGCATTTATAACAACTCATATTTCTTAAAACTTGGTTTAAAGTCGTACAAAACATATTTTTAGATCTTTCATAAGTTCGGTAAAATTGTACAAAGATCATCGAAACAATTATAAGAAATCATCTTGCTTAAAACTTGGTATAGTGTTGTAGAAAACGCGTTATTAGATGATTCATAAGTTTGTAAAACCTATAAGCACTCATCTTGCTTAAAACTTGGTTTAGAGTCTTATAAAACGCGTTGTTAGATTTTTAATAAGGATCTGAAATTTGTACAAAAATCATTTAGATCTTATAAGCACTCATCTTTCTTCAAACTTGGTTTAGAGTTGTAAAAAACATGTTGGTAGATGTTTCATAATTTCGTGAAACTTGTTCTAATATCATTGTGAACTTATAACCACTCATTTTGCTTAAAACTTGGTTTAGAGTCGTAGAAAACACGTTGTTAGATTATTCATAAGTTCGTGAAGCAAGTTAAATATAATTGAGACACTTATAAGAAGTCATCTTGCTTAAAACTTTATTTATAGTCGTAAAAACGAGTTGTTAGATGTTTCATAAGTTTGTGAAATTTGTAAAAAGCTCATTGATGCACTAATAAGAACTCATCTTGTATAAAACATGATTTAGAGTTGTAGAAAACGTGTTTTTAGATGTTTTATAAGTTCGTGAAAATTGTAAAAAGATAATTGACGCAGTTAAAAAAACTCATCTTGCTTAAGAACATGGTTTAGAGTCGTAGAAAACGAGTTGTTAGATATTTCATAAATTTTTGAAACTTGTAAAAAGATCATTGATGCACTAATAAACTATCATCTTGCTTAAAACTTGGTTTAGAGTGGTAGAAAACGAGTTGTTAAATGTATCATAAGTTCAAAAAAGTTGTACAAAATCATTGAGGCTTTTATAAGCACTCATTTTTCTTAAAACTTGGTTTAGAGTGCTAAAAAATGCGTTATTAGATATATCATAAGTTCGTGAAATTTGTTGTAAGATTATTGTAGCACTTATAAGCACTCATCTTAGAAAACCTGTTGTTAAATATTTCATAAGGTTTTGAAACTTGTACAAAACTAATTGAGATCTTATAAGCATTCATCTTGCTTCAAACTTGGTTTGGAGTCGAAGAAAACGCGTTGTTAGATGTTTCATAAGTTCGTGACACATGTTCAAAAATAATTGAGGAAACTTGTTCAAAAATAATTTAGGCACTTATAAGAACTTATCTTGTTCAAAAATTGGTTAAGAGTCGTAAAAACGCGTTGTTAGATGTTTCATAAGTTCTTGTAACTTGTACAAATATCATGGAGGTTATTATAAGCACTCATCTTGCTTTAAACTTGTTTTAGAGTCGTAGAAAAAGCATTGGTTGATGATTCATAAATTCGGGCAGCTGGTAAAAAGTTCATTGAGGCACTTATTAGCACTCATCTTTCCTCTAACTTAATTTGAAGTCGTAGAAAACACGTTGTTAGATGTTTCATAAATCCGTGAAACTTATTCAAAGATCATTGAGGTTATTATAAGCACTCATCTTGCTTAAAACTTGTTTTAGAGTCTTAGAAAACACGTTATTAGATGTGTCATAAGTTCGTGAAACTTGTACAATGAACATTGAAGACTTATACGCACTCAACTCGCTTGAAACTTAGTTTACAGTTGAAGAAAACGCGTTGTTAGATTTTTCATTAGTTCTTGAAACTTGTCAAAGATCATTGAGACAATTTTAAGCACACATCTTGCTTAAAACTTTTTTAGAATCGTAGGAATCGGGATGTTAGATGTTACATAAGTACAAAGATCATTGTGTACTTATAAGCACTCATACTTCTTAAAACTTGGGTTAGAGTCATTGAAATCGCGTTGTTGGATGTTTCATAATTTTATGAAACTCTTACAAAGATCATTGAGGCACTTATAAACACTTATCTTGCTTATAACTAGGTTTAAATTCATACAAAACACGTTTTTAGATGTTTCATAAATTTGGGAAACTTTTAAAAAGATCATCGAAGCACTTATAAGAACTCATCTTGCTTAAACCTTTGTTTAGAGTCGTAGAAAACGTGTTATTAGATGTTTCATAAGTTAGTGAAACTTGTACAAAGATCATGGATGCACTTATAAGCACTCATATTGCTTAATACTTATTTTAGAGTCGTAGAAAACACGTTGGTTGATGTTTCATAAATTCGTGAAACTTTTAAAAATATGATTGACGCACTTATAAGCACTCATCCACTCATCTTGCTTCTAATTCGGTATAGAATCGTTGAAAACTTTTTGTTAGATGTTTCAAAACTTCGTGAAACTTATTAAAAGATCATTGAGGCATATATAAGAACTCATCTTCCTTAAAATTTGGTTTAGATTCAAAGAAAACGCATTGTTAGATGTTTCCTAATTTCTAAAACTTGTTCAAAGATCATTGAGGCACCTATAAGCACTGTTAGATGTTTTATAAGTTTTTGAAAATTGTACAAAGATCATCAAAGAAGTTATAAGAACTCATCTTGCTTAAAACTTGGTATAGAGTTGTAGAAAACGCGTTATTAGATGTTTCATAAGTTTGTAAAACTTGTTCAAATATGATTGAGGCACCAATAAGTACTCATCTTGCTTAAAACCTTGTTTAGAAAACGAGTTGTTAGATGTTTCATAAGTTCGTGAAACTTGTTCAAAGATCATTAAGATCCTGATAAGTACTCATCTTGCCTGAAAACTTGTTTAAAGCTGTAGAAAACACGTTGTTAGATGTTTTATAAGTTCGTGAAACTTGTACAAACATTATTGAGGAACTTATAAGCAATAATCTTGCTTTTACCTTAGTTTATAGTTGTAGAAAACATGTTGTTAAATTTTTCATAAGTTCGTGAAACTTGTACAAAGATCATTGATGCCATACAAAGAACTCCTCTTGCTTAAAAATTTCTTTTGAGTCGTAAAAACGCGTTGTTAGATGTTTCATAAGTTCATGAAACCTGTTTAAAGATTATTGTGGTAATTATATGTAGTCATCTTGCTTAAAATTTGGTTTAAAGTCGTAAAAAATGCGTTTTTAGATAATTAATAAGTTCGTGAAACTTCCACAAAAATTATTTATGCACTAATATGAACTCATATTTCTTAAAATTGGTTTAGAGTCGTAGAAAACGCGTTGTTACATGTTAAATAAGTTCTTGAAACTTGCACAAAGATCATTGATGCACTAAGAAAAACTCATCTTGCTTAATACATGGTTTAGAGTCGTCGAAAATAAGTTATTAGATGTTTCATAAGTTCGGGAAACATGGTCAAAGATCATTAAGGCACTTATAAGGAGTCATTTTTCTTTGTTTAGAGTCGTACAAAACGCGTTATTCGATGTTTCAAAAGTTCTGAAAAATTGGTCAAAGATCATTGAGGCACTTATAAGAAATCATCTTGCTTAAAGATTGGTTTAGAGTTGTAGAAAACGAGTTGTTGTATGTTTCATAAGTTCGTGAAACTTGTACAAAGATCATTGAGGCAATTATTAGCACCCATAAGGTTCATACGGAGTTTATAATCGTAGACAACAAGTTGTTAGATGTTTCATAAATTCTTGAAACTTGTACATGGATCATTGAGGAACATATAAGCATTCATTTTGCTTCGAATTGGTTTAGAGTTGTAGAAAATACGTTGTTAGATGTTTCATAAGGTCGTGAAACTTGTACATAGATCATTGAAGAACTTATAAGCACTCATCTTGCTTCAAACTAGTTATAGAGTCCTAGAAACGTGTTTTTAGATGTTTCATAATTTTGTGAAACTTGTACAAATATCATTGAAGCACTTATAAGCCCTCATCTTGCTTAAAATTGGTTTAGAGTCATATAAAACGTGTGGTTAGATGGTTCATAAAATCGTGAAACTTGTTCAAAGATCATTAAGGCACTTATAAGCATTCATCTTGCTTGAAACTTGGTTTAGAGTCGTAGAAAACGAGTTGTTAGATGTTTCATAAGTTCTTGAAACTTGTTCAAAGATCATTAAGGAACTTATAAGCACTCATTTTGCTAGAAAACTTGTGTAGAGTCGTTTAAAATGCGTTGTTATTTGTTTTATAAGGTCGTGAAACTTGTACAAAGATCATTAAGGAACTTATAAACACTCATCTTGCTTTAACCTTGGTTTATAGTCATAGAAAACGTGTTGTTATATATTTCATAAGTTCATCAAACTTGTTCAAGGATCATTGAGGAATTTATAAGCACTCATCATGCTTCAAACTTGGTTTAGAAAACACGTTGTTAGATGTTTCATAAGTTCGTGAAACTTGTACATAGATCTTTGAGGAACTTATAAGAACTCATATTACTTCAAACTAGGTTTAGAGTCGAAAACGTGTTTTTAGATGTTTCATAAGTTCGTGAAACTTGTACAAATATCATTGAGGAAATTATAAGCGCTCATCGTGCAAAAAACTAGGTTTGTAGTCATAGAAAACGCATTGTTAGATGTTTCATAAAATCGTGAAACTTGATCAAAGATCATTAAGGCACTTATAAAGACTCATCTTGCTTAAAAATTGATTTGGAGTCGTAGAAAACGCGTTATTAGATGTTTCATTAGTTTGGGAAACTTGGTCAAAGATCATTGAGGCACTTATAAGAACTCATCTTGCTTAAAGCTTGGTTTAGATTCGTAGAAAACGCGTTGTTTGATGCTTCATATGTTCGTGAAACTTGTACAAAGATAATTGAGACAATTATAAGCAGCCATCATCTTCAAACTTGGTTTAGAGTCGTAGACAACGAGTTGTTAAATGTTTCATAAGTTCATGATACTTGTACATGGATCATTGAGGAACTTATAAGCAATCATCTTGCTTCGAACTTGGTTTAAAAGTGTAGAAAATATGTGGTTAGATGTTTAATAAGTTCGTGAAACTTATAAAAAGATCATTGAGGCAATCATAAGAACTCATCTGGCTTCAAACATGGTTTAGAGTCGTAGAACATGCATTATTAAATGTTTCATAACTTCGTGAAATTTGTACATAGATTATTGATGAACTTATAAGCACTTCTCTTGCTTCAAACTAGCTTAAGAGTAGTAGAAAACGTGTTTTTAGATGTTTCATAAGTTCGTGAAACTTGTACAAATATCATTGAGGCCCTTATAAGCACTCATCTTGCTTAAAACTTGGTTTAGAGTCTTAGAAAACAAGTTGTTAGATGTTTCATAAGTTTGTGAAACTTGTTCATAGATCATTAAGGCACATATAAGCACTCGTGTTGCTTGAAAAGTTGTTAATTGTCGTTGAAAACGCGTTGTTAGATGTTTTATAAGTTCGTGAAACTTGTACAAATAAAGATTATTGAGGAACTTATAAGCACTCATCTTGCTTTAAACTTGGTTTACAATCATAGAAAATGTGTTGTTATATGTTTCATAAGTCCGTGAAACTTGTACAAGGATCATTAATTAAGGAAGTTATAAGCACTCATCTTGCTGCGGACTTGGTTTAGAGTTGTAGAAAACATGTTGTTAGATGTTTTATAAGTTCGCGAAACTTGTACAAAAATCATTGACGCACTTATATGTAGTCATATAGCTTCAAACTTGTTCAAAGATCATTGAGGAACTTAGAAGACCTCATCTTGCTTAAAACTTGGTTTAGAGTCGTATAAAACGCGTAGTTTGAGGTTTCATAAGTTCTTGAAACTTGTACAAAGATAATCGAGGCACTTATATGAACTCATCTTGCTTAAAACTTTGTTTAAAGTTCTAGAAAACGCGTTGTTAGATGGTTCAAAATTTCGGGAAACTTGTTCAAAGATTATTGAGGTACTTATAAGCACTCATTTTTCTTATAATTTGGTTTTGAGTCGTAGAAAACGCGTTTTTAAATGATTCGTATAATCGTCAAACATGTACAAAGATTACTAAGGCACAAATAAGAACTCGTATTGCTTAGAAATTTGTTTAGAGTCGTAAAAAACTTGTTGTTAGATGTTTCATAAGTTCGTGAAATTTGTACAAAGATCATTAAGGCACTAATAAGAACACATATTTCTTAAAACTTGGGTTCGAGTCGTCGAAAACGCGTTTTTAGAAGTTTAATAAGTTTGTGAAACTTGTTCAAAAATCATTGTGCAGTTATAAGTACTTATCTTGTTTAAAATTGGGTTTAGAGATGTAGAAAACGTATTGTTAGCATTGGGTTAGAGTCGTAGAAAACGCGTTGTTTGATGTTTTATAAGTTCATGAAACTTGTACAAAGATCATTGAGACACTTATAAGCATTCATCTTGCTTAAAAACATGTTTTAGAGTCGTAGAAAGCGAGTTGTTAGATGTTTCATAAGTTCGTGAATTCGGTACAAAGATTGTTGATCCACTAATAAGAACCCATCTTGCAAAAACTTGGTTTATAGTTGTAGAAAACGCGATGTTAGATATTTCATAAGTTCTTGAAACTTATTCAAAGATC
This sequence comes from Cochlearia excelsa, assembly GCA_963556525.1. Classification (NCBI taxonomy): domain Eukaryota; kingdom Viridiplantae; phylum Streptophyta; class Magnoliopsida; order Brassicales; family Brassicaceae; genus Cochlearia; species Cochlearia excelsa. The sequence goes on from CAUVZT010000045.1 coordinate 286,433, forward strand.
ATTGAAACACTTATAAGCACTCATCTTGCTTAAAACTTGGTTTAGAGTGGTATAAAACGTGTTGTTAGATGTTTCATAAATTTGTAAAACTTGTACAAATATCACGCGAACACTTATAAGCACTCATCTTGCTTTAAACTTGGTGTAGAATAGTATGAAACAAGTTGTTAAATCAGGAGTTCGCTAAACTTGTAAAAAAATCATTAAGGAACTTATAAGCCCTCATGTTGCTTCAAACTTCGTTTAGAGTCGTAGAAAACGCGATGGAAGAAGTTTTATAACTTCGAGAAATTGGTGATAAGATCATTGAAACACTTATCTTGCTTAAAACTTGGTTTAGATTCGTAGAAAACGCGTTGTTAGATGGTTCATAAGTTCATAAAACTTGTACAAAAATCATTGAGATTTTACAAGCACTCATCTTTCCTAAAACCTTGTTTAGAGTCGTAGAAAACGCGATGATAGATGTTTCATAAGTTCGTGAAAATTGTACAAAGACTATTGAGGCACTAATAATAACCCATTTTGCTCAAAACTTTGTATAGAGTCGTAAAAAATGCAATGTTAGATGTATCATAAGTTCGTAAAACCTGTACAAAGATTATAGAGGCACTTATAAGAACTCATCTTGCTTCAAATTACATTTAGCGTCGTAGAGAACGCGATGATCCATGTTTCAGAATGTCTTGAAACTTTTGGAAAGATCATTGAGATGTTATAATCACTCGCCTTGCTACAAACTTTGTTTAGAGTCATAGAAAACGCGTTGTTAGATATTTTATAAGTTCTTGAAACTTGTACACAGATCATCAGAGGCACTAATAAACACTCATCTTTCTTAATACTTGGTTTAGAGTCGTAGAAAAAGCGTTATTAGATTTTTCATAAGTTTGTGACACATGTTCAAAGATCATTAAAGTACCTATAATCATTAAAGTACCTATAAGCACTAGTCTTTCTAAAAACTTGGTTTAGAGTCGTAGAAAACATGTTGTTAGATCTATAGAGGCACTTATAAGCACTCTTGTTGCTCCAAACTTCGTTTAGAGACATAGAAAATGCGATGGTAGATGTTTCATAAGTTTGTAAAACTTGTGTAAAGATTATTGAGATCTTATAAGCACGCATATAGCTTGAACCTTGGTTTAGATTAATAGAAAAAGCATTGTTAGATGTTTTATATGTTCGAAAGACTTGTACAAAGATCATTGAAGAACTAATAGGAACTCATCTTACTTAAAACTAGGTTTAGAGTCGTAGAAAAGGTGTTGTTAGATGTTTCGTAGGTTCTTAAAACTTTGTGTAGTGTCGTTGAAAACGCATTTTTAGATGTTTCATAAATTCGTTGAAGTTGTATAAAGATCATTGAGTCCCATAAAAGCACTTATTTTTCTTAAAACTTGGTTAACAGTCGTAGAAATTGCATTTTTAGATGTGTCATAAGTTCGTGAAACTAGTAAAAAGATCCTTGAGACACTTATAAACATTTATCTTTCTATAAAGTTGGTTTAGAGTCGTAAAAATTGCGCTGGTAAATGTTTGATATGTTCCTGAAACTTCTAAAACGATCATTGAGATCTTATAAGCACGCATCTTGATTCAAACATGGTTTCGAGTCATAGTAAACGAATTGTTAGATGTTTCATAGACCTGTGAAACTTGTTCCAAGATCATTGTACACTAATAAGCACTCATCTTGCTTCAAACTTGGTTTAGAGTCATAGAAAACGCGTTGTTAGATGTTTCATAAGTTCGGGAAACTTGTACAAACATTAAAGCACTAATAAGAATTCATCTTGCTTAAACCTAGGTTTAGTGTCGTAGAAAACATGTTGTTTGATGTTAAATAAGTTCTTGAAACTTGTACAATGATCATTAAGGAACTAATAAACACTCATCTTTCATAAATTCGTAAAATTGTATAAAAAGGAGTGAGTCACATATAAGCACTCATGTTTCTTAAAAGGTTGTTTAGAGTCGTAGAAAACGCATTTTTACATGTATCATAAATTCTTAATACATGTAAAAGGATAGTTGAGATACTTATAAGCACTCATCTTGCTTAAAACATGGTTTAGAGTCGTAGAAAACACGTTGGTAGATGTTTCATAAATTCATGAAACTTATTCAAAGATAATGGAGGCACTTATAAGCACTCATCTTGCTTAAAATTTGGTTTAGATTCTTATAAAACACGTTGTTAGATATTTCATAAGTTCGTGAAACTTGTACAAAGACCATTGAAGCACGTATAAGCACTCAACTTGCTTAAAACTTAGGTTCATAAACTCAATTAACTTTTGAAAAGATCATTGAGACACTCATAAGCACACATCTTGATTCAAAATTGGTTTAGAGTCGTAGAAAACGCGTTGTTAGATGTTCCATAGGTTCGTGAAAGTTGTATAAAGATCATTGTGCACATATAAGCACTCATCTTGCTTCAAACATAATTCATAGTCGTAAAACCTTGTAGTTATATGTTTCATAAGCTCGTGAACGTTTTACAAAGATCATTGAGACACTTATAAGCACTCATCTTGCTTAAAAAAAAATTTAGAGTCGTAGAAATCTAGTTGTTTGATGTTTGATACGTTCGTGAAACTTGTACGAAGATTATTGATGCACTAGTAAGCACTGATATTTCTTTAAATATGGTTATGAGTCGTTGAAAAGGTGTTATTAGATGTATCATAAGTTCGAGAAACTTGCACAAAGATCATTGATGCTTTTATAATCACTCATATTTCTTTAAACTTGGTTTAGAGTCGTAGAAAACACGTTGTTAGATATATCATAAGTTCGTGAAACTTGTAAAAAGATCATTGAGCCACTTGTAAGCACTCATCTTATTTTAAACTTCGTTTAGAGTCTTAGAAAACGCGATGGTAAATGTTACAAAAGTTGGTGAAACTTGTGAAAAGATAATTGAGATATTATAGATAATGGGACGCGTACGATTGGAACCGACGACGTGCCTTCTAACGTCACCAACCGTAGTGGTATCACACCACCAGCCATCGCCAACAACAACTTCGAGATCAAGTCTAGTCTCATCAACATGATCTCAGGCAACAAGTTCCACGACTTGTCTAGTGAGGACCCGATTGACCACCTTCATCAATTCGACATGCTATGCGATACGGTGAAGATCAACGGTGTCAACGAGGACATGTTCAAGCTGCGATTGTTCCCTTTTTCACTAGGGGACAAAGCACACCAATGGCAAAAGAACCTTGTCAAAGACACCATTGACTTGGGACGCTTACAAGAAGGCTTTCCTAACAAAGTTCTTCTCGGTGGTTCGGACATCAAAGCTAAAGAATGAGATCTCAGCTTTCGCTCAAAAGGACCAAGAAACATTCAGCGAAGCTTGGGAAAGATTCAAGGGTTATACGCTGAGATGTCCACACCACGGATTCTCGGGAGAAAGTTTGCTCAGCACATTCTACCGAGGTCTAAAACCCAAGTTCAAAATGCTTCTAGATTCAGCTAGCCAAGGAAACTTTCTTGGGAAGACGGAAGCGGATGGGCAGCAGTTGGTGGAGAACTATGCGCTGAGTGATAGCAACTATGGCGAGGATTACGATCGCAACATCCGCAGCTCTGGTAATGATGAGCAATTCAAGCGAGAGATAAAAGCGGTGAATGAGAAGCTTGACAAGCTAATCATGTCTCAACAAGTGGGGATTAACTTCGTAGGAAGTGGAGAAGAACAGTTGCCTCAAATCGAGGGAAATCAGGAGGAGATAAACTACATGGGGAATCAGAACGGTTGGTGTTACAACAATTATTCTCAACACCCAAACCTCTCCTACAGCAACAACAACGTCGCTAACCCCAATGATCAAGTCTATCCCCAAGCAGAACAAGGAGGTTACCAAGGTAAACCTCAATACAACCAAGGAGGGTACGCACCGAGACCACCACTTAATCGACCTCCGGGTTACAACCATCCTCCCGCTGCGCAAGGTGTAGTTTCTTCACCAGCTTCTCAAGGTGATCAAACCACCCAACTCTTGAAACAAATCCTCGAAGGTCAAACCCGTCATAGCATGGAGTTCAACACCTTCAAAAAGGAGATTCACGCCAAGGTAGACAACTCCTACAATGATCTCAACGCCAAGTTTGAATCAGTGAGCTCGCACTTGAAAACTCTGGATAACCAAGTCGGTCAAATCACTTCCTCATCTAAGCGACCAATGGGTCAACTGCCAGGGAAACCAGAAGCTAATCCGAAAGAGTATGTCAACGCTCTACACCTCCGTAGTGGTCGACAATTACCTTCTGGGGATCGCATCGAGGACAATGCGAATCAGGACGAGGGGGTGGACCACTCGACGGAATCAGAAAACGCGGTTACTCGCGAGGGAAACCCCGAAGCTGAGGCAAGGGAAAAATTCAGTGAAGAGAAAGAAGCAGATGGTCCATATCGACCTGTGGTATCGACCACAACTGGTCGATATCGACCAGTGATATCGACCAAAAATCTGGTCGATATCGAAGGTGAAAAGACGGAAGGCCAGGATCGACCTGTGGTATCGACCACAACTGGTCGATATCGACCACCAGTATCGACCAAAAATCTGGTCGATACTGAGGAGAAAGTCGACAAAAAGAACAAAACCGTCTACGCGACATCTCCTTACGCGCCCAAGCTTCCTTTTCCGGGTCGAGGTAAGAAGCAAGCTTTTAGAGAAGTACAAAGCGCAATTCGAAAAGCAAATGAAAGAAGTTCAAATTGCTATGCCCCTCATCGACGCTTTCAAACTTGTTCCTCATTATAGCAAGTTCCTAAAAGATGCCATCAATAACAAGTTTCAAGACTTTGACGATACGGTGGTTCTTTCGCACGAGTGTAGCGCGATCATCCAGAGAAATTCCCCTAAGAAGCTAAGTGATCCAGGGAGTTTTACAATACCATGTGCCATTGGTCCTTTGGTCTTTGAAGGGTGTTTGTGCGATTTGGGAGCTAGTGCTAGTTTAATGCCATTGTCTATTGCTCAAAGACTTGGATTCTCATCCTTCAAGCCAACAAGAATCTCCCTAGTGCTTGCGGATAGGTCCAAAAGGATTCCCGCGGGAGTGTTAGAAGACATTCCGGTTAAGCTTGGAAACGCGTTCATTCCTACGGATTTCATCGTCTTGGCGATGGATGAAGAACCCAAGGATCCGCTAATCCTAGGTAGACCATTCTTAGCCACCACCGGGGCCATCATCGATGTAAAGAAAGGAAAAATCGATTTGCACCTTGGAGAGGACCTTGTCCAAAGGTACGACATCAACGATGCAATCAAGAAGCCGACTATCGAAGGTCAAATCTTTTACATCGACTTGATGGATGAGCTCGCCGACGAGTTCTTGGAGGAGCTAGCAGCTGAAGATGAGCTCCATCTTGCCTTGACAACACGAGAGGAAGGGGGCCAAAGCGCTAGAAGCGACGTCATGGCAATGCAAAGGAGAATCGACTCCCACCCCATTGACAAGGAGGCCGATTTTCTCGATCTACCCGAGGTACTTCCGTGCGACGCAAAAGCGATAATGACGGGGAACAACGCTAGCAATAGTAAGCCTAGCGACGATAATGACGATTGGAGCGAGCTCAAAGCGCCAAAGGTAGAACTCAAACCTCTTCCTAAAGGGCTAAGGTACGTTTTCTTAGGGCTTAACTCCACCTATCCGATAATTATCAATGCCTCGTTTAGCGATGAAGAAGTTAAAACCATGACTCATGAGCTTAAAAGATTTAGAAAGGCCATAGGTTATTCACTAGATGATATCAAAGGGATATCACCCTCATTGTATATGCATCGTATACATCTAGAGAACGAATCTATGTCCTCAATAGAACACCAACGTAGGCTGAACCCTAACTTGAAAGAAGTGGTCAAGAAAGAGATAATCAAGCTATTGGATGCGGGGATCATATACCCTATATCCGATAGCAATTGGATCTCTCCCGTTCATGTAGTGCCGAAACGGGTGGAATTACCGTGGTTAAAAACGAAAAAAACGAATTAATCCCAACGAGAACAATCACGGGTCATAGAGTTTGCATCGATTACCGAAAGTTAAACGCTGCGACTCGCAAAGACCACTTCCCCCTACCCTTCATTGACCAAATGCTTGAAAGACTAGCAAACCATCCATATTATTGTTTCCTCGATGGGTATTCCGGATTTTTCCGAATACCCATCCACCCCCATGACCAATAGAAAACAACTTTCACGTGTCCCTATGGTACATTTGCTTATCGTAGAATGCCTTTTGGGTTGTGTAATGCACCCGCGACATTCCAACGATGCATGATGTCCATATTCTCGGATTTAATTGAAAACATTGTGGAAGTTTTTATGGATGATTTCTCTGTATATGGTTCGTCGTTTGCCTCGTGTTTGTCTAATTTTTGCAGGGTACTTAAAAGGTGCGAGGAATGCCATTTGGTTCTGAATTGGGAAAAGTGCCACTTCATGGTTAAAGATGGTATAGTTTTGGGTCATCGAATCTCCGAAAAGGGTATCGAGGTTGATAGGGCGAAGATTGATGTAATGACCAACCTTGGAGCTTCGAATTCGGTAAAAGGTATAAGAAGTTTTCTCGGTCACGCGGGTTTCTACACGAGGTTCATCAAGGACTTCTCAAAGATAGCTAGACCGCTCACGAGATTGTTATGCAAGGACATCGCTTTTCGGTTTGATAAAGAGTGCCTCGAAGCCTTCCACAAGATCAAGCAAGAGCCGATAAGTGCTCCTATTGTGCAACCGCCGGATTGGGATCTTCCCTTTGAGATCATGTGTGACGCTAGCGACTATGCCGTTGGCGCGGTTCTAGGCCAAAGGAAGGATAAGAAGCTCCATGTCATCTACTACGCTAGTAAGACAATGGATGAAGCTCAAACCAAGTACGCTACTATGGAGAAAGAGCTTCTCGCCATCGTGTTCGCTTTCAAGAATTTTAGATCATACTTGGTGGGTTCGAAAGTAATAGTCTACACCGACCACGCGGCGTTGAGACACTTGCTAGCAAAGAAGGATGCGAAGCCTAGATTGTTGAGGTGGATCTTGTTACTCAAAGAATTCGATTTGGAGATCAAAGACAAGAAAGGCATCGAGAATGGAGTCGCGGATCACTTGTCAAGATTGCGCGTAGACGACCTCCTTCCGATTGATGATTCATTCCCCGAGGAAGAACTAATGACGATCATGTTAAAGAAATATCGGGGAGAGCAAGAGCATGAGATTGAAGAGCTTTTTGCCGTCGAAAAAGAACCTTGGTACGCAGACATTGTGAACTACTTGGCCACGGGAGAAGAACCGCACCATTTAGAGGGGTACCAAAAGAAGAAATTCTTTCACGACTTGAAACGGTTTTATTGGGACGAACCTTATCTCTACACCTTGAGCAAAGATGGTTTATACCGAAGATGTGTAGCGGATGAAGAGATAAATGGCATACTTATGCATTGCCACGGTTCGGCTTACGAAGGACACTTCGCTAGTTTCAAGACGGTCTCTAAGGTATTACAAGCTGGGTTTTTGTGGCCTACGATGTTCAAGGATGCCCACGAGTTCGTTCAAAGGTGTGATCCTTGTCAAAGGAAAGGGAACATAAGCAAGCGCAACGAGATGCCACAAAACCCGATCATGGAAGTTGAGATTTTCGATGTGTGGGGAATTGACTTCATGGGTACCTTCTGATATATTGCATATTTAGCATGTTTTTACTTTGATTTTTGCATTAGAACTAACACATTTAAGTTGCATTTAGTATCATATAGGTTGCATTTGTATTTGTTCATGCGTTTTCAGGTTCAGGAGTGCTAAAGCGACAAGAAGGCGAGGAAAAGAGGTTTAAAGTGGAGAAACGACCATTATCAGCAACTTTTGCTGATTAGCTGTGGTCGAGACGCGAAGAAAAGGCGAAAAAGAGAAGAAGGAGCCAATATCGACCAGTTGTATCGACCAGATTCTGGTCGATATTGAGCCAAAACTCATATCGATCAGTAGTATCGACCAGAAACTGGTCGATATCGACCAAGAGTATCGACCAGATTCTGGTCGATATCGAGCGCGTAAAATAAAGAAAAGGAAAAGGCCCAAGTAGTTTTTCAAAGGCCCAAGATGAATTTTTAGGTCAAAGACTTGTTTTTTTTCAGCAGACTTTTGTTTTTTATCTCTTATCATACTTTGTTCTTGAGAGTTTGTTCTTGTACTTTGGATTTGGAGATTTTGCTTGCTTGGATTTGTTTTTGCAATCAAGATTCTTGTACACCTATTTCAATAACAGAGTTCTTCTTTCCCTTAATCTTGTTATTTTGCTTTTCATGTTGTTTTCAACCTTGATTGTTTTGGTATTCATAATGTTTAGTGAGTAATCTCCCTTAGGCAATTAGGTTGGGGAAAAAGGGTAAATCAACTTTAGGATTGTAATTGTCTTGATCTTAAACTTTATAAAACTTTAATCTAGGGTAATGTCCTTAATGCTTTGAATTAATTGGCCATTCAATTGATAGAACCCAGGAAGCTTCACCTTTGGGAAAAGTGTGGAGTTCCTGAACAATTATCCTAAAACTAAACCTAGCTTAACCGAGGAATCTGTGTTAATAAGTTTAGTGGTTGAATTGATTTGAACTTAATGTTTTCTAAAACTTAAACTATCCAAGGCATTGTTTTAGTTTACTTGTTAGGAAAATGATCATTGTCACGGGAGTGGATTGATCTAAATTACGTTTTCAAAACCTTAAAGTTACAATTGTTAAAAGACATTTAGAAATCTGAAAGTTGATCACCCGCTAAAGTACCCCAACCTGGTTGTTTTGCCTTAAATTTAATCTTAAAAACTTGTCAAATTAATCTTTTGTTTTCTTGCAAATTCACATCGGTTACAAAATAAAAACAACTCTTTTGAACTCGCTTGAACTGAGTATAGTTTCTCATAAGGTTTATTACATTAGTTGCTCCTGATTCGGATTGACACCTTAAATACTACAATAAGGCATTCGAAATAACGAGTGTAAAATCTCGTTTATCAAATTGGCGCCGTTGCCGATTCAGGAACTCGACTAATTATTAAAACTTTGAAATCACTTGGGATTAAGTTTTACTTCTTGTTACTAATCGTTTCTCTTTTGTGTGGTTTCTCGTTCTCTCAGGTGCATGCAAAGAAGAAGTCACAGACAAAGCGACAATCTACTCTTCTTTGCGGATATCAAAGCTCGCGAACGAACCATCGCCAGAGAAAGAAGACTCGATCAAAACTCCGACTCGTTTCAATCGGAAACATCAGACTCAGATTCAGAGATGGGTGACGCAAACAACGCAAACAATGCGACGCGTACCATTGGAACCGACGACGTGCCTTCTAACGTCACTTACCGTAGTGGTATTGCGCCACCGGCCATCGCCAACAACAACTTCGAGATCAAGTCTAGTCTCATCAACATGATCTCGGGCAACAAGTTCTACGGTTTGCCTAGTGAGGACCCGATTGACCACCTTCACCAATTTGATATGCTATGCGATACGGTGAAGATCAACGGTGTCAACGAGGACATGTTCAAGCTGCGATTGTTCCCTTTCTCACTAGGGGACAAAGCACACCTATGGCAAAAGAACCTTGTCAAGGACACCATCCAGACTTGGGAAGCTTGCAAGAAGGCTTTCCTAACAAAGTTCTTCTCGGTGGTTCGGACGTCAAAGCTAAGGAATGAAATCTCGGCTTTCGCTCAAAAGGACCATGAAACATTTAGCGAAGCTTGGGAGAGATTCAAGGGTTATACGCTGAGATGTCCACACCACGGGTTCTCAGGAGAAAGTTTGCTCAGCACATTCTACCGAGGCCTAAAACCGAAGTTTCGCATGCTTCTCGATTCAGCTAGCCAAGGTAACTTTCTTAGGAAGACGGAAGCGGATGGGCAACTATTGGTGGAGAACTATGCATTGAGTGATAGCAACTATGGCGAGGATTACGATCGCAACATCCGTAGCGCTAGTAATGATGAGCAATTCAAGCGAGAGATAAAAGCGGTGAACGAGAAGCTTGACAAGCTGATCATGTCTCAACAAGTGGGGATCAACTTTGTGGGAAGCGGAGAGGAACAGTTGCCCCCAATCGAGGGAAATCGGAGGAGATAAACTACATGGGGAATCAGACCGGTTGGCGCTTCAACAATTACTCTCAACACCCAAATATCTCCTACCGCAACAACAACGTCGCTAACCCTAGTGATCAAGTCTATCCCCAAGCAGGACAAGGAGGTTACCAAGGCAAACCTCAATACAACCAAGGAGGGTACGCACCGAGACCACCACTTAATCGCCCTCCGGGTTACAACCACCCTCCCGCTGCTCAAGGTGTGGGTTCTTCACCAGCTTCTCAAGGTGATCAAACCAACCAACTCTTGAAACAAATCCTCGAAGGTCAAACCCGTCATAGCATGGAGTTCAACACTTTCAAAAAGGAGATTCACACCAAGGTAGACAACTCATACAATGATCTACACGCCAAGTTTGAATCAGTGAGCTCACACTTGAAAGCTCTGGATAACCAAGTTGGTCAAATCACCTCCTCATCTAAGCGACCAATGGGTTAACTACCAGGGAAACCAGAGGCTAATCCGAAAGAGTATGTCAACGCTCTACACCTCCGTAGTGGTAGACAATTACCTTCTGGGGATCGCATCGAGGACAATGCGAATCAGGACGAGGGGGTATACCATTCGACAGAAGCAGAGAACGCGGATACGCGCGATGGAAACCTCGAAACTGAGGCAAAGGAAAATTTCGGTGAAGGGAAACAAGCAGACAGTCCATATCGACCTGTGGTATCGACCACACCTGGTCGATATCGACCAGTGATATCGACCAAGAATCCGGTCGATATCGAGGGTAAAAAGCCGAATGCTCAGGATCGACCAGTGGTATCGACCACAAATCCGGTCGATATCGAGGGTGAAAATACGGATGGTCAGGATCGACCTGTGGTATCGACCACAACTGGTCGATATCGACCACCAATATCGACCAGAAATCTGGTCGATACTGAGGAGAAACTCGTCAACAAAGGTAAACCGGTCTACGCGACGTCTCCTTACGCGCCCAAACTTCCTTTTCCGGGACGAGCTAAGAAGCACCTTTTAGAGAAGTACAAAGCGCAATTCGAAAAGAAAATGAAAGAGGTTCAAATTGCTATGCCCCTCATCGACGCTTTCAAACTTGTTCCTCACTATAGCAAGTTCCTAAAAGATGCCATCAAGAACAAGTTCCAAGACTTTGACGATACGGTGATTCTTTCGCACGAGTGTAGCGCTATCATCCAGAGAAATTCCCCTAAGAAGCTAAGTGATCCGGGAGTTTCACAATACCATGTGCCATTGGTCCTTTGGTCTTTGAAGGGTGTTTGTGCGATTTGGGAGCTAGTGCTAGTCTAATGCCGTTGTCTATTGCTCAAAGACTTGGATTCTCGTCCTTTAAGCCGACAAGAATCTCCCTAGTGCTTGCGGATAGGTCCGTAAGGATCTCCGCGGGAGTGTTAGAAGACATTCCGGTTAGGCTTGGAAACGCGTTCATCCCCACGGATTTCATCGTCTTGGCAATGGATGAAGAACCCAAGGATCCTCTAATCCTAGGTAGACCATTCTTAGCCACCGCGGGGCCATCATCGATGTAAAGAAGGGAAAATCGATTTGCACCTTGGAGAGGACCTTGTCCAAAGGTACGACATCAATGATGCAATCAAGAAGCCAACTATCGACGGGCAAATCTTTTACATCGACTTGATGGATGAGCTCGCCGACGAGTACTTGGAGGAGCTAGCAGCTGAAGATGAGCTCCAACTTGCCTTGACAACACGTGAAGAAGGAGGCCAAAGCGCTAGGAGCGACGTCATGGCAATGCAAAGGAGAATCGACTCCCACCCCGTTGACAAGGAAGCCGATTTTCTCAACCTACCCGAAGTACTTGCGTGCGACGCAAAAGCCATAATGATGGAGAACAACGCTAGCAATGGTAAGCCTAGCGACGATAACGACGATTGGAGCGAGCTCAAAGCGCCAAAGGTAGAACTCAAACCTCTTCCTAAAGGGCTAAGGTACGTTTTCTTGGGGCTTAACTCCACCTATCCGATAATTATCAACGCCTCGCTTAGCGATGAAGAAGTGAAAACCTTGACTCATGAGCTTAAAAGATTTAGGAAGGCCATAGGTTATTCTCTAGATGATATCAAAGGGATATCACCCTCATTGTGTATGCATCGTATACATCTAGAGAACGAATCTATGTCCTCAATAGAACACCAACGTAGGCTGAACCCTAACTTGAAAGAAGTGGTCAAGAAAGAGATAATCAAGCTATTGGATGCGGGGATCATCTACCCTATATCCGATAGCAATTGGATCTCTCCCGTGCATGTAGTGCCGAAAAAGGGTGGAATTACCGTGGTTAAAAACGAAAAGAATGAATTAATCCCAACTAGAAAAATCACGGGTCATAGAGTTTGCATCGATTACTGTAAGTTAAACGCTGCGACTCGAAAAGACCATTTCCCCCTACCCTTCATTGACCAAATGCTTGAAAGATTAGCAAACCACCCATATTATTGTTTCCTCGATGGGTATTCCGGATTTTTCCAAATACCCATCCACCCCCAAGACCAAGAGAAAACAACCTTCACATGTCCCTATGGTACATTTGCATATCGTAGAATGCCTTTTGGGTTGTGTAATGCACCCGCGACATTCCAACGATGCATGATGTCTATATTCTCGATTTGATTGAAAACATTGTGGAAGTTTTTATGGATGATTTCTCTGTATATGGTTCTTCGTTTGCCTCTTGTTTGTCTAATCTTTGCAGGGGTGCTTAAAAGGTGCGAGGAATGCCACTTGGTTCTGAATTGGGAAAAGTGCCACTTCATGGTGAAAGATGGTATAGTTTTGGGTCATCGAATCTCCGAAAAGGGTATTGAGGTTGATAGAGCAAAGATCGACGTAATGGCTAACCTTGGAGCCCCGAATTCGGTTAAGGGTATAAGAAGCTTTCTCGGTCACGCGAGTTTCTACAGGAGGTTCATCAAGGACTTCTCGAAGATAGCTAGACCGCTCACGAGATTGCTATGCAAGGATATCGCTTTTCGAGTTTGATGAGGAGTGTCTCGAAGCCTTCCACAAGATCAAGCAAGAGCCGATAAGTGCTCCTATTGTGCAACCGCCGGATTGGGATCTTCCTTTTGAGATCATGTGTGACGCTAGTGACTATGCCGTCGGCGCGGTTTTAGGCCAAAGGAAGGATAAGAAGCTCCATGTCATCTACTACGCTAGTAAGACAATGGACGAAGCTCAAACCAAGTACGCTACCACGGAGAAAGAGCTTCTCGCCATCGTGTTCGCTTTCGAGAAGTTTAGATCCTACTTGGTGGGTTCAAAAGTGATAGTCTACACCGACCACGCGGCGTTGAGACACTTGCTAGCAAAGAAGGATGCGAAGCCTAGATTGTTGAGGTGGATCTTGTTACTCCAAGAATTCGATTTGGAGATCAAAGACAAGAAAGGCATCGAGAATGGAGTCGCGGATCACTTGTCACGATTGCGCGTAGACGACCTCCTTCCCATTGACGATTCGTTCCCCGAGGAACATCTAATGACGATCATGTTAAAGAAATCTCGGGGAGATCAAGAGCATGAAGTTAAAGAGGTTTTTGCCGCAGAAAAAGAACCTTGGTACGCGGACATTGTGAACTACTTGGCCGCGGGAGAAGAACCGCACCGCTTGGAGGGGTACCAAAATAAGAAATTCTTTCACGATTTGAAACGGTTTTATTGGGACGAGCCTTATCTCTACACCTTGAGCAAAGACGGTTTATACCGAAGATGTGTAGCGGATGAAGAGATAAATGGCATACTTATGCATTGCCACGGTTCGGCTTACGGAGGACACTTCGCTAGTTTCAAGACGGTCTCTAAGGTATTACAAGCTGGGTTTTGGTGGCCTACAATGTTCAAGGATGCCCACGAGTTCGTTCAAAGGTGTGATCCTTGTCAAAGGAAAGGGAACATAGGCAAGCGCAACGAGATGCCACAAAACCCGATCATGGAAGTTGAGATTTTCGACGTATGGGGGATCGACTCCATGGGTCCTTTCCCATCTTCATACGGAAAGAAGTATATCCTTGTGGCGGTTGACTATGTGTCCAAATGGGTTGAGGCTGTAGCGAGTGTAACAAACGACTCGAAAGTAGTTGTTAATCTCTTCAAAACGATCATCTTCCCAAGGTTCGGAGTTCCTAAAGTGGTGATTAGTGACGGTGGATCCCATTTCATCAACAAGGTCTTTGAGAGTCTTCTCAAGAAGTACGGTGTTAAGCACAAGGTGGCAACACCTTATCATCCCCAAACAAGTGGCCAAGTTGAGGTTTCCAACCGACAAATCAAAGCCATCCTCGAGAAAACGGTTGGCGTGACGCGGAAGGATTGGTCTGTCAAGCTCGACAACGCGCTTTGGGCGTATAGAACCGCGTTTAAGACGCCCTTGGGAACGACACCTTTCAACTTGCTGTATGGGAAAGCATGCCATTTACCGGTAGAGCTCGAGTACAAAGCCAGCTGGGCAATCAAGCTTCTCAACTTCGATCTTAAGAACGCGAAAGAGAAGAGGGAGTTTCAACTCGAGGAATTGGATGAGATAAGGCAACAAGCCTATGAAAGCTCGAGGATCTACAAAGAAAGAACCAAAGCCTTCCACGACAAAAAGATCATCAAGAAAGAATTCAAGGTGGATGACTTGGTTTTGCTTTTCAACTCGAGGTTGAAGATTTTTCCGGGTAAGCTCAAATCCCGTTGGTCCGGCCCATTCAAGGTCAAAGAAGTAAGACCACTCTGAGTGGTGGTACTCTGGAACAAGCACGGGGGGGGGGGGAGTTTGTGGTGAACGGTCAAAGACTCAAGCCGTACCTCGCGAATGAAGCTGTCACCGAGGGAGACACATTGTCTATTTCGGATCCCAACGTCGCTTAAAAAAACGGGTAAAGTCAAGCTTTGTGACTATAAACAAGCTCACTTGGGAGGAAGTCCCATGTTTATCCTTGTATATACATGCTTTATTTTTGTTTTACAACTTTTATTCTTTTAGTTTTCTTTTGTCTTAGTGGTTTTCAGGAAAAACAGAGCGGAAAATGGCGAAATCAGGCAGTATCGGACAGTTGTATCGACCATATTCTGGTCGATATTGAGTTTAAACTCGTATCGATCAGTAGTATCGACCTGAACTGGTCGATATCGGGTCAGTCGCAAAGCCAAACCTGTATCGACATGTAGTATCGACCAAATCTGGTCGATATTGAAGCAGACCCGAAGGCCAAACTCATATCGACGTGTAGTATCGACCACATCCGGTCGATATTGAACCGAGCATCGAGGATCGAGGAGTAATATCGGTTTGATCAAACCGATACAGTATTTAATATCGACCAAATCAAGGTCGATATCAATTGGTCGATATCGACCGGTTGTATCGACCAGATTTTGGTCGATATCGGGTAAAAAGTCGCGATTTAAAAAAGGAAAACAAGGGCTTCCCTTCATTAACTCATCTTTTTCTCACAGTAGTTTTATCCTTACTTTGTGCGAAAATTTTGTGCGATTTTACATATTTTAAAACTTCGATTTCTCCTTCGATACTCAACGAAATCTCTTGATTTTTGGCTCAATCTCTTTGTTTTCTTCCCCTCTTTCCGGTCATACTAATTTCATCCACGATCTACAAGCTTTCACATCCTCCAAAACCTCCTTAGAACTTCAATGGGGCCAAAGACAAATTTGAAACCAAAGGCAAGTTCCAAAGATAAGGGAAAGGGAATTGCTATCCGGAGGAGCCTCGAGTCAAGAGGATTCATCGAGGAGGAGGTCCGGTGATGAGAGACCGCGTGGATGAACCCCAAAGAGCTCCACCAAGCCGAGCACGACGAGATACGGAGAGCTACGCCCCTCACGCGACGGAATTAGGAGAAGGAGAAGAGTGGGAAACGGATGATGAGGTTGAAGAAGAAGCTCCACGGCATCGCGGTTTCACCTTTCCACCAAGGCCCGAGGATGAACCTTTTGTGAGAGACCATAAGGTAGAACCGACCGCGAAAGAGCTCTTCTACGCATTCATGGAGATAGAGTTTTGCCCCTCCGCCTTCCCGGATCCGGTGACGTTGAAGAAATTGGGTATCTACGAAGAAGTCAAAGAGATAATGGATCACATGGGTATATCAAGCACACTTGGTATGAGTTTCGCGGCTTTCCAAGAAGATACTTGCCAATTCCTTGCCACCCTCCGGATTAGGTACCATCAAGAGGGTAGAGCGGACTACGAAGAAGATCACGGGGGCTACATCGAGTTCTCGGGAAACAACGGGACTACTTACCGCGTTTCATTCGCGAGGTTGGAGCAATTATACGGTTTCTCGAGCGAGGGTCCTAGTACCTTCGAAACTGCGGTGGGTGAGAGCGTATATCTCTGGGAGATGATTGCCGATGGAGATTTCATACCGGGAAAAGCCAAGGCGAGGAAGATTCGACATCCGGCTACACGGTATGTGCGCCAACTACTTTCACATGCTTTCTTTCCTAGGCACGAGACGGGTTGCGTCCATGCGGATGAGATGGCATTCTTGCAACAAGGACTCACCCCCATTATACGGAGAGGTAGTGGCAGGGACGATATCTTCCCGAGATGCGAGGACCAAAGGCCAAGCATCTTGAAGATCTTCCTCAAAGGTCTACTTAGCTTGCACCATTGGGCGTGGTCCCACAGGGTCAAGAAGCCAACATTGAGCATTGGAGGATGGATCACCCCAATCTTGCGACTTGCGGCTCATATCTCGTTGCGAGGTAAGTGCGAGGAACCAAAGCTCATGGATGTACCCTACATGGCCAAGCTGACATGGCTTAATGGTGAGCTCAACGGGAGCTACGGGTACATATTCGACCTCGACTCTCATCAGCGTATGGTCCACTTGCCAAATGAGCGGTGGACGTCTTTTCGGTACCGCGACGCGGTGTATTTTCGGCCAAACCAAATCCACAACGCGATCGAGGCGCCACTTGCACCTATCAGAGGACCGCGCAAGCCCGTGATACCAATCGGACCACCTCAGGTACGATCACCCAACCTCTCCTACACGACCTACGGAAGCCAGCGATACTGCCCAGGCAAGATGGCGATACCGAGCAAACCAGGGCCACTTCAGGATATCTACGTGGAGATGAAGAACATGATGCGCTGGAACAGGTTTCAGGATCGCACCATCGGGAAACTTGTCAAGGAAGTTAAGTCCTTGAAGAAGAAGCTGGCCAAGGTGGCCAATTGTGCGAGTTGTAGTACGAGTCGGAGCGCACCATCCGATGTGAGGGAACCCGAGGGAACCCAAGTTGAGCCGCGCAGGTCCGAGAGGAGACCGCGACGCTACATCGCTCCACCACCTCGTCCTGAGTCAGATAACGAGTCTCCTATCTTCTCGACGGACGACGAGGAGTTTGACGCTTCGCGACACTACTATTGAGGTAACTCCTGAAACCGTTGTACATAAGCATATTTCTTTTACATTAGTCTTTGCATATAGGATCTTCTCCAAATACTTTCTTCACACAGAGACTGTGTGATTTAAGTTTGGGGGAGTAGTCATATAGTTTCATATTAGTTGGCATTCAATAAAAAAAAAAAAAAAAAAAGAAAACTCAAAAACACAAAAAAATGCATGTAGGATTAGTTAATCTCATTTAGGTCATATGCATAGGGGATCTATGATGATTTTAGCCTTATAAAGCGACGCGTCTAGTGTTTTAAACGGTATCTTAGGTGTGGTGTCTTCCTCAAACGACTTAGAACTCGCCGAAAATCTTGAAATCTCGACCCTAGACATTGATGTTTAAAAAGCCAATAGTGTGGTTATGAAGCTTGATAGTTCTAGGTAGCCTTCAAAAATTATTTGAACCTAAACTTGACTTCTAATTAGCATGATTGAGAGTTTTTAAGAGTATTTCTATGGCTTTGTGATTTCTACGGATTGTGGCTTCCTAAACCGAAACACTTTAAGCGCAATCCGGTCATTCTCATTCTAAGGATGATTCCCCTCTCACCCCTAAACCTTAACCCAAACACTTGTCACTACAAGAAAAATATCATATAGCCACGGTCGTATCCGTGGCTATAACGTTAAATCCGTGGCTATACGGTCGTAGCTAACAAAATCCGTGGCTAATTAGCCACGGATTTTTTCTATAGCCACGGAACGACCGTGGCTATATGACTTTTTTTTAGTAGTGTGTGAGATTTCTTTTCATTTAGTGATTGTTTGGTTTCGCAAAAACTTGAAAGTATAGGGAGCAACAAGAAAGGACATCCATTGGGCTAGTTTTTCTTAGACTAGTGATTTAGAAGGGGATAATGGTTTGGTGAGACACGTCTTTGAGTTTTGAAAATTAAGAAAATAAACACGAGTAATTGTAAAACGCTTTTGGGGGTAAAAGAATGGCTAAGTAAATAAAAAAAAAAAAAAAAAAAAAAAAAAGGACTTAGCCAAAATAAAATCCCCTAAGGTTGTTAAGAAAAGAAAAGAAACTCGATGTTTAAGCGTTTAAATGTTTAAAAGAAGACGATGGGTTAGTGGATAGAGTTATATAGGGATGGATGTCCGGACTTGTATTGTTCCTTGTCTTTCCCGGTTTTGTTTAACCCTTTCACTCCCCGAGAGAAACCGCATTACAACTGACCACATGCCTGAGTGTTAGCCTCCTCTTTTGATTCGAAATCCCGTTTTTACCTAGACAAATAGAAAAACTCTTAGAAATTCTTGATCATGTTTAATGCTTTGATTATGCTTAATTGAATGTGAAAGGTGCTTAGACTAGACAAGTGGATCACATGCTTTTGGTAATAATAACAGATTTAGACGGAGTTTGAGATGAATGGCAATAGGTAGAACTAGCTCGGTTGCGATAGGATACTATGTTTAGGATACTCGTTCACTACACTCTTCGCGTTACTTTTGATTCTGAGGTCCCCGCCTCTATACCCTTTTAAACTTTGATGTTAGTTCTCTTGCTTGAGGACAAGCAAAGGATAAGTTTGGGGGAGTTGATATATTGCATATTTAGCATGTTTTTACTTTGATTTTTGCATTAGAACTAACACATTTAGGTTGCATTTAGTATCATATAGGTTGCATTTGTGTTTGTTCATGCGTTTTCAGGTTCAGGAGTGCTAAAGCGACAAGAAGGCGACGAAAAGAGGTTTAAAGTGGAGAAACGACCATTATCAGCAACTTTTGCTGATTAGCTGTGGTCGAGACGCGAAGAAAAGGCGAAAAAGAGAAGAAGGAGCCAATATCGACCAGTTGTATCGACCAGATTCTGGTCGATATTGAGCCAAAACTCATATCGATCAGTAGTATCGACCAAGAGTATCGACCAGATTCTGGTCGATATCGAGCGCGTAAAATAAAGAAAAGGAAAAGGCCCAAGACGTTTTTCAAAGGCCCAAGATGAATTTTTAGGTCAAAGACTTGTTTTTTTTCAGCAGACTTTTGTTTTTTATCTCTTATCATACTTTGTTCTTGAGAGTTTGTTCTTGTACTTTGGATTTGGAGATTTTGCTTGCTTGGATTTGTTTTTGCAATCAAGATTCTTGTACACCTATTTCAATAACAGAGTTCTTCTTTCCCTTAATCTTGTTATTTTGCTTTTCATGTTGTTTTCAACCTTGATTGTTTTGGTATTCATAATGTTTAGTGAGTAATCTCCCTTAGGCAATTAGGTTGGGGAAAAAGGGTAAATCAACATTAGGATTGTAATTGTCTTGATCTTAAACTTTATAAAACTTTAATCTAGGGTAATGTCCTTAATGCTTTGATTGAATTGGCCATTCAATTGATAGAACCCAGGAAGCTTCAGCTTTGGGAAAAGTGTGGAGTTCCTGAACAATTATCCTAAAACTAAACCTAGCTTAACCGAGGAATCTGTGTTAATAAGTTTAGTGGTTGAATTGATTTGAACTTAATGTTTTCTAAAACTTAAACTATCCAAGGCATTGTTTTAGTTTACTTGTTAGGAAAAGGATCATTGTCACGGGAGTGGATTGATCTAAATTACGTTTTCAAAACCTTAAAGTTACAATTGTTAAAAGACATTTAGAAATCGGAAAGTTGATCACCCGCTAAAGTACCCCAACCTGGTTGTTTTGCCTTAAATTTAATCTTAAAAACTTGTCAAATTAATCTTTTGTTTTCTTGCAAATTCACATCGGTTACAAAATAAAAACAACTCTTTTGAACTCGCTTGAACTGAGTATAGTTTCTCATAAGGTTTATTACATTAGTTGCTCCTGATTCGGATTGACACCTTAAATACTACAATAAGGCATTCGAAATAACGAGTGTAAAATCTCGTTTATCACCTTCCCATCTTCATACGGAAAGAAGTATATCCTTGTGGCGGTTGATTATGTTTCAAAGTGGGTTGAGGGTGTAGCGTGTGTAACGAACGACTCGAAAGTAGTGTTAATCTTTTCAAGACGATCATCTTCCCGAGGTTCGGAGTTCCCAAGGTCGTGATTAGTGACGGTGGATCCCATTTCATCAACAAGGTTTTTGAGAGTCTTCTCAAGAAGTACGGTGTTAAGCACAAGGTGGCAACGCCTTATCATCCCCAAACAAGTGGCCAAGTTGAGGTTTCCAACCGACAAATCAAAGCCATCCTCGAGAAAACGGTTGGCGTGAAAGATTGGTCCGTCAAGCTCGACGACGCTCTTTGGGCATATAGAACCGCGTTTAAGACGCCTTTGGGGACAACACCTTTCAACTTGCTGTATGGGAAAGCATGTCATGTACCGGTAGAGATCGAGTACAAAGCCAGCTGGGCAATTAAGCTTCTCAACTTCGATCTTAAGAGCGCAAAAGAGAAGAGGGAGTTTCAACTCAAGGAATTGGACAAGATAAGGCAACAAGCCTACGAGAGTTCAAAGATCTACAAAGAAAGAACCAAAGCCTTCCACGACAAAAAGATCATCAAGAAAGAGTTTAAAGTGGATGACTTGGTTTTGCTTTTCAACTCGAGGTTGAAGATTTTTCCGGGTAAGCTCAAATCCCGTTGGTCCGGCCCATTCAAGGTCAAAGAAGTAAGACCACTTTGAGTGGTGGTACTCTGGAACAAGCACGGGGGGGGGGGGGGGGAGTTTGTGGTGAACGGTCAAAGACTCAAGCCGTACTTCGCGAACGAATCTGTCACCGAGGGAGACACATTGTCTATTTCGGATCCCAACGTCGCTTAAAAAAACGGGTAAAGTCAAGCTTTGTGACTATAAACAAGCTCACTTGGGAGGAAGTCCCATGTCTATCCTTGTATATACATGCTTTATTTTCGTTTTACAACTTTTATTCTTTTAGTTTTCTTTTGTCTTAGTGGTTTCAGGAAAAACAGAGCAGAAAATGGCGAAATCAGGCAGTATCTGACAGTCATATCGACCAGAAACAGGTCGATGTTGGACCTAAACTCGTATCGACCTGTAGTATCGACCTGAACTGGTCGATATCAAGTCAGACGCAAAGGGTAGACTGTATCGAGGTGTAGTATCGACCAAATCTGGTCGATATCAAAGCAGATCCGAGGGCCAAAGACATATCGACGTATCGTATCGACCAAATCTGGTCGATATTGGACCAGGCATCGAGGATCGAGGAGTAATATCGGTTTGATCAAACCGATACAGGTAGTTAATATCGACCAAATTAAGGTCGATATCAATTGGTCGATATCGACCAGTTGTATCGACCAAAATCTGGTCGATATCGGGTAAAATTTCGCGACTCAAAAAAAGAAAACAAGGGTTTCTCTTTCCCTTAACACTTTTTCACAGCAACCGTTTTTGTGCGAAAATTTGAGCTATTTTTGAGATTTTAAAACTTCGATTTCTCCTTCGTTTCTCAACGAAATTGCTTGATTTTTGGCTCAATCTCTTTGTTTTCTTCTCCTCTTTCAGGTTATACCAATTTCATCTTCGATCTACAAGCTTTCACATCCTCCAAAATCCCCCTTAGAGCTTCAATGGGACCAAAGACGAATTTGAAGCCAAAGGCAACCTCCAAGGACAAAGGAAAGGGAATTGCTATTCCGGAAGAGCCTCGAGTCAAGAGGATTAATCGAGGAGGAGGTCCGGTGATAAGAGACCACGTTGATGAACCTCCAAAAGCTCCGCCAAGCCGAGCGCGGCGAGATACGGAAAGCCACATCGCTCACGCGACGGAATTAGAGGAAGGGGAAGAGTTCACAACGGATAATGAGGAAGAAGAAGAGGCTCCACGGGCTCGCGGTTTCACCTTTCCCCCAAGGCCCGAGGATGAGCCTTTTGTGAGAGACTCTAAGGTGGAACCAACCGCGAAAGAGCTCTTTTACGCGTTCATGGAGATGGAATTTTGCCCCTCCGCCTTTCCGGATCCGGTGACATTGAGAAAATTGGGTATCTACGACGAAGTCAAAGAGATCATGGATCACATGGCATATCGAGCACCCTTGGTATGAGCTTTGCGGCCTTTCAAGAAGAGACTTGCCAATTCCTCGCCACCTTTAGGATTAGGTGCCACCGAGAAGGTATAGCGGACTACGAAGAAGATCACGGGGGTTTCATCGAGTTCTCGGGAAACAACGGGACTAATTACCGCGTTTCATTCGCAAGATTGGAGCAATTGTACGGTTTCTCGAGCGAGGGCCCTGCTACCTTCGAAACCGCGGTGGGTGAGAGCGTATATCTTTGGGAGATGATAGCCGATGGAGATTTCATACCGGGTAAAGCCAAAGCGAGAAAGATTCGACATCCGGCTACGCGGTATGTGCGCCAACTCCTTTCACATGCATTCTTTCCTAGGCACGAGACGGGTTGCGTCCATGCAGATGAGATGGCATTCCTGCAACAAGGACTCGCTCCCATTATACGGAGAGGTAGTGGCAGAGACGATCTTTTTCCGAGATGCGAGGAGCAAAGGCCAAGTATTTTGAAGATCTTCCTCAAAGGTCTACTAAGCTTGCAGCATTGGGCGTGGTCCCACAGGGTTAAGAAGCCAACATTGAGCATTGGAGAATGGATCACTCCGATCCTGCGACTTGCGGCACATATCTCGTTGCGAGGCAATTGCGAGGAACCAAAGCTCATAGATGTACCCTACATGGCCAGGCTTACTTGGCTTAATGGTGAGCTCGACGGGAGCTACGGGTACACATTCGACCTCGACTCTCATCAGCGCATGGTCCTCTTGCCAAATGAGCGGTGGACGTCCTTCCGGTACTGCGACGCGGTGTATTTTCGGCCAAACCGGTTTCACAACGCGGTCGAAGCACCACTTGCACCTATCAGGGGACCGCGCAAGCCCGTGATACCAATCGGACCGCCTCAGGAACGATCCTCCAACCTTCCCTACACGACCTACGAAAGCCAGCGATACTGCCCCGGCAGGATGGCGATGCCAAGCAAATCAGGGCCACTTCAAGACATTTACGTGGAGATGAAGAACATGATGCGATGGAACAGGTTTCAGGATCGCACCATCGGGAAACTTGTCAAGGAAGTTAAGTCCTTGAAGAAGAAGCTACCCAAGGTGGCCAATTGTGCGAGTTGTAGTACGAGTCAGAACGCACCATCCGATGTGAGGGAACCCGAGGGAACCCAAGTTGAGCCGCGCAGGTCCGAGAGGAGACCCCGACGCTACATCACTTCACCACCTCGTCCTGAATCGGATAATGAGTCTCCAACTTTCTCGACGGACGACGAGGAGTTCGACGCGTCTCGACACTACTATTGAGGTAACTCCGAAACCAGTGTACATAAGCATATTTCTTTTGCATTAGTTTTTGCATATAGGATCTTCTCCAAATACTTTCTTCACACGAGACTGTGTGATTTAAGTTTGGGGGAGTAGTTATATAGTTTCATATTAGTTTGCATAACCAAAAAAAAAAAAAAAAAAAAATCAAAAACACAAAAAAATGCATGTAGGATTAGTTCATCTCATTTAGGTCATATGCATAGGGGATCTATGATGATTTTAGCCTTATAAAGCGACGCGTCTAGTGTTTTGAACGGTATCTTAGGTGTAGTGTCTTCCTCAAACGACTTAGAACTAGCCGAAAATCTTGAAATCTCGACCCTAGACATTGATGTTTAAAAAGCCAATAGTGTGGTTATGAAGCTTGATAGTTCTAGGTTGCCTTCAAAAATTATTTGAATCTAAACTTGACTTCTAATTAACATAATTGAGAGTTTTTAAGAGAATTTATATGGCTTTGTGATTTCTACGGATTGTGGCTTCCTAAACCGAAACACTTTAAGCGCAATCCGGTCATTCTCATTCTAAGGATGATTCCCCTCTCACCCCTAAACCTTAACCCAAACACTTGTGAGAATTCTTTTCATTTAGTGATTGGTTGGTTTCGCAAAAACTTGAAAGTATAGGGAGCGACAAGAAAGGACATCCATTGGACTAGTTTTTCTTAGACTAGTGATTTAGAAAAGGATAATGGTTTGGTGAAACACGTCTTTGAGTTTTGAAAAATAAGAAAATAAACACGAGTAATTGTAAAACACCTAGGGGGTAAAAGAATGGCTAAAAAAAAAAAAACTTAGCCAAAATAAAATCCCCTAAGGTAGTTAAGAAAAGAAAAGAAACTCGATGTTTAAATGTTTAAATGTTTAAAAGAAAGATGATTGGTTAGCGGATAGTCTTGGGTAGGTATGGATGTCCGGACTTGTATGCATCAGTTGCTTCTTGTCTTTCCCGGTTTTGTTTAACCCTTTCACTCCCCGAGAGAAGCCGCGTTACAATCGACCACATGCCTGAGTGTTAGCCTATCCTCGTTTGACTTGAAATCCCGTTTTCACCTAGAAAAATAGAGAGACTCTTGGGAATTCTTGATCATGTTTCATGCTTTGATTGTGCTTAAATTAATGTGAAAGGTGCTTAGACTAGACAAGTGGATCACATGCTTTTGGTAATGACAACTGATTTAGACGGAGTTTGAGATGAATGGTAATAGGTAGAACTAGCTCGGTTGCGATAGGATACTATGCTTAGGATGCTCGTTCACTACACTCTTCGCGTTACTTTTGGTTCTGAGGTCCCCGCCTCTATACCCTTTTAAACTTTGATGTTAGTTCTCTTGCTTGAGGACAATCAAAGGATAAGTTTGGGGGGTTGATATCTTGTATATTTTGCATGTTTTTACTATGATTTATGCATTAGAATTAACACATTTAGCGCGCATTTAGTGTCATATAGGTTGCATTTGTGTTTGTTCATGCATTTTCAGGTTCAGGAGTGCCAAAGTGACAAAAAGACGAGGAAAAGGAGTTTAAAGTGAAGAAACGACCATATCAGTGACTTGTGCTGATTAGTTGTGGTCGAGACGCGAAGAAAAGGCGAAAAAGAGAAGAAGAAGCCAGTATCGACCGGTAGTATTGACCAGAATCTGGTCGATATTGAGCTAAAACTCATATCGATCGGTTGTATCGACCGAAGCGGTCGATATCGACCAAACTGTTCGATTTCGACCAAGAGTATCGACCGGAATCTGGTCGATATCGAGCGCGTAAAACAAAGAAAAGGAAAAGGCCCAAGACGTTTTTTAGAAGGCCCAAGACGATTTTTAGGTCTAGAAACTTTATTTTTTTAGCAGACTTTTTGTTTTTATCTATCATACTTTTGTTCTTGAGAGTTTTTTGGTTCTTACTTTGGGATTGGGATTTTGGCTTATTCTTGCTTGGAGTTTTGTTTTGCATCAAGATTCTTGTACACCTTAATTTAAATAATAGAGTTCTTCTTTCCCTAATCTTATTATTTTGTCTTTCATGTTGTTTTTAATCTTGATTGCTTTGGTATTCATAATGTTTAGTGAGTAAACTCCTTTAGGCAATTAGGTTGGGGGAAAAGGGTGAATCAACATTAGGATTGTTAATTGTCTTGATCTTAAACTTTACAAAACTTTAATCTAGGGTAACATTCTTAATGCTTTAATTGAATTGGCCATTCAATTGATAGAAACCAGGAAGCTTCACCTTTGGGAAAAGTGTGGGGATTCCTGAACAATTACCCTAAAACTAAACCTAGCTTAACCGAGGAATCTGTGTTAATAAGTTTAGTGGTTGAATTGAATTGAGCTTAATGTTTTCGAAAATTTAAACTATCCAAGGTATTGTTTTAGTTTAACTAATAGGAAAAGGATCATTACCACGGGAGTGGATTGATCTAATCAAACGTTTTCAAAACCTTAAAGTTATCTTTGTTAAAAGACATTTAGAAATCCGAATGTTGATCACCCGTTAAAGTACCCTGACCTGGTTGTCTTGCTTTAAATTGAATCTTAAAAACTTGTCAAATTAGTCTTTCGTTGTCTCGTTAATTCATCATCGGTTACAAAAACAAAACAATTCTTTTAATTCGCTTAAACTGAGTGTAGTTTCTCATAAGGTTTATTACATTAGTTGCTCCTGATTCGGATTGACACCTTAAATACTACATTAAGGCATTCGAAATAACGAGAGTGAAAAATCTCGTTTATCAACAAGTTTTTAGATGTTTCATAAGTTCATTAAACTTCTACAAAGTACATTGCGGCACTTATAAACACTTATCTTTCTTATAACTTGGTTTATAGTCGTAGAAAACACAGTGTTAGATATTTCATAAGTTCGTGAAACTTGTGCAAAGATCATTGAGGCACTCATAAGCACTAATTTTGCTTCAAACTTGGTTTAGAGTCGTAGAAAACTCGTAGTTATATGTTTCATGAGTTTCATCAAACTTGTTCAAATATCATTGTTGAACTTATTGACACTCATCTTGTTTACAACTTCAATTAGAGTCGTGGAAAACGGGTTGTTAGATGTTTAATGAATTCGTAAAACTTGTACAAAGATCATCGAGGCAATTATAAGCATGAATATTGCTTCAAACATTGTTTAGAGTCATAGAAAACTCGTTTTTAGATGTTTCATAAGTCCTTGAAACTTGCTCAAAGATCATTGTGGCACTAATAAGCACTCATCTTGCTTAATACTTGGTTAAGAGTAGTAGAAAACGAGTTGTAAGATGTTTCATAAGTTCGTGAAACTTGTTCAAAAATAATTGAGGCAATTATAAGCACTCATCTTGCTTAAAATTTTGTTTAGAGTCATAGAAAATAGGTTATTATATGTTTCATAAGTTCTACAAACTGGAGAAAATATAATTGAGGCACTAATAAACCCTCATTTTGCTTAAAACTTGGTTTAGAGTTGTTGAAAACGCATTGTTAGATTGTTCATAAGTTCGTGAAACTTGTTCAAAGATCATTGAGGCACTTATAAGAACTCATTTTTCTTAAAGATTTGTTTAGAGTCGTAGAAAAATACGCTTGTGAAACTTTTTCATAGATGTTGCTTAAAAATGTGTTAGAGTTGTAGAAACGCGTTGTTAGATATTTCATAAGTTCATGAGAGTTGTGCAAAGATGATTGAGGCACTTATAAGCACTAAACTTGCTTCAAAATTGGTTTAGAGTCGTAGAAAAATCGTTGTTAGATGTTTCATAAGTTCGTGAAACTTGTAGAAAGATTATTGAAGCACTTATAAGCACTTTTTTGCTGAAAACATGGTTTATAGTCGTTGAAAACGCGTTGTTAGATGTTTCATAAGTTTGTGAAACTTTACAAAGATCATTGAGGCACTAATAAGAACTCATCTTGCATAAAAGTTGGTTTAGAATCATAGAAAAACACGTTGTTAGATAATTCATAAACTCTAAAACTTTTTCCAAGATCATTGAGGTATTTCTAAGCACGCATCTTGATTAAAATTTGGTTTAAGGTCGTAGAAAACGCATTGTTAGATGTTTTATAAGTTTTTGAAACCTCTAAAAAGATCATTGTGCACTTATAAGCATTCATCTTCCTTCAAACTTGGTTTAGAGACGTAGAAAACGCGTTGGTAAATGTTTCATGAGTTTGTGAAACTTGTACAAAGATAATTGAGGCACTTATTATCACTAATCTTACTTCAAACATGGTTTATAATAGTCGAAAACGTGTTGTTAGATATTTCGTGATTTCGTGAAACTTGTTCAAAGATCATTGAGGCACATCTGAGCACTCATGTTGTTTAAAACTTAGTTTAAAGTTGTAGAAAACGCGTTGATAGATGTTTCATAAGTTCTTGAAAGTTTAACAAAGATCGTTGAGGCACTAATAAGCACTTATCCTACTTAAAACTAGTTTTATAGTTGTTGAATACGTGTTGTTAGATGTTTCATAAGTTCATTAAACTTGTTCAAAGATCATTGAGGCACCTATAAGTACTCCCTCCTTAAAAATTAGTTTAGAGTCGTAGAAAACACGTTGTTAAATGTTTCATAAATTCGTGAAACTTTTTCAAAGATCATTGACGCACTTAGAAAACACTCATCTTGCTTAAGAATTGGTTTAGAATCGTAGAAAACAAGTTTTTCGATGTTTCTAAACTTCATTAAACTTCTACAAAGTACATTGCAACACTTATAAACACTTATATTTCTTTTAACTTGGTTTATAGTGGTAGAAAACACAATTTTAGATGTTTCATAAGTTCGTGAAACTTGTGAAAAGATCATTGAGTCACTCATAAGCACTATCATTGTGTTATATGTTTCATGAGTTTCGTCAAACTTGTTCAAATATCATTGTGGAAGTTATCGACACTCATCTTGCTTAAAACTTCGTTTAGAGTCGTAGAAAACGGGTTGTTAGATGTTTAATGAGTTCATAAAACTTGTACAAAGATCATTGAAGCACTTATAAGCATGAATATTACTTCAAACTTTGTTTAGAGTCGTAGAAAACGCGTTCTTAGATGTTTCATAAGTTCTTAAAACTTGTTCAAAGATCATTGTGGAACTAATAATCACCAATCTTGCTTAATACGTGGTTTAGAGTAGTAGAAAATGCGTTGTAAGATTTTTCATAAGTTCGTGAAACTTGTTCAAAGATAATTGAGGCAATTATAAGAACCCGACTTGCATAAAATTTGGTTTAGAGTCGTAAAAATTGGGTTATTATATGTTTCATATGTTCTAGAAACTTGTGCAAATATGATTGAGGTCTTAACAAGTTCTAGAAACATATGCTTAACACTTGGTTTTGAGTAGTTGAAAACGCATTGTTAGATTGTTCATAAGTACGTGAAACTTATTTAAACCCATTTTTCTTTTAGATTTGTTTAGAGTCTTAGAAAAAATACGCTTGTGAAAATTTTTCATAGATCTTGCTTAAAAATGTGTTAGAGTCGTAGAAACTCGTTGTTAGATGTTTCATAAGTTCAAGAGAGTTGTGCAAAGATGATTGAGGCACGTATAAGCACTAATCTTGTTTCAAACTTGGTTTAGAGTAGTAGAAAAATAGTTGTTAGATGTTTCATAAGTTCGTGAAACTTGTACAAATATCATTGAAGCATTTATAAGCACTCTTTTTTGCTGAAAACGTGGTTTATAGTCGTTGAAAACGCGTTGTTAGATGTTTCCTAAGTTTGTGAAACTTGTACAAAGATCATTGAGGCACTAATAAGAACTTATCTTGCATAAAAGTTGGTTTAGAATCATAGAAAAAACACGTTGTTAGATAATTCATAAGGTCTTGAAACTTTTTCAAAGATCATTGTGGCACTAATAAGCACCAATCTTGCTTAATACTTGGTTTAGAGTAGTAGAAAACGTGTTGTAAGATGTTTCATAAGTTCGTGAAACTTGTTCAAAGATAATTGAGGCAATTATAAGCACTCATCTTGCTTAAAATTTGGTTTTGAGTCGTAGAAAACGGGTTATTATATGTTTCATAAGTTCTAGAAACTTGTGCAAATATAATCGAGGCACTAATAAACATTCATTTTGCTTAAAACTTGGTTTAGAGTTTTTGAAAACGCATTGTTAGATTGTTCATAAGTTTCTGAAACTTGTTCAAAGATCATTGAGGCACTTATAATAACTCATTTTTCGAAGGATTTTTTTAGAGTCGTAGAAAAAATACGTTTGTGAAGCTTTTTCATAGAACTTTCTTAAAAATGTGTTAGAGTCGTAGAAAACGTGTTGTTAGATGTTTCATAAGTTCATGAGAGTTGTGCAAAAATGATTGGAGCACTTATAAGCACTAATCTTGCTTCAAACTTGGTTTAGAGTCGTAGAAAAATCGTTGTTAGATGTTTCATAAGTTCGTGAAACTTGTAAAAAGATCATTGAAGCAATTATAAGCACTCTTTTTGCTGAAAATATGGTTTATAGTCGCTGAAAAAGCGTTGTTAGATAATTCATAAGTTTGTGAAACTTGTACAAAGATCTTTAAAGCACTAATAAAAACTAATCTTGCATAAAAGTTGGTTTAGAATCATAGAAAAAATACGTTGCTAGATAATTCATAAACTCTAAAACTTTTACCAAGATCATTGAGGTACGTACTTATAAGCACTCATCTTGATTAAAATTTGGTTTAAGGTCATAGAAAACGCATTGGTAGATGTCTTATATGTTTTTGAAACCTCTACAAAGACCATTGTGCACTTATAAGCACTCATCTTCATTCAAACTTGGTTTAGAGTCGTAGAACACGCGTTGGTAGATGTTTCATGAGATTCTGAAATTTGTACAAAGATAATTGAGGCACTTATTAGCACTAATCTTACTTCAAACATGGTTTAGAGTCGTAGAAAACGTGTTGTTAGATGTTTCATAAGTTCTTGAAAATTGTTCGAAGATCATTGTGGCACTTATAAGCATTTATCTTCCATAAACCATGGTTTAGAGTAGTAGAAAACGTAGTGTTCGATGTTTCATAATTTTTTGAAACTTCTTCAAAGATCATAGATTCACTTATAAGCACTTATCTTGGTTAAAATTTTGTTTAGAGTTGTAGAAAACGGGTTGTTACAATGTTTCATAAGTTCTTGAAACTTGTTCAAAGATCATTAAGGCACTTATAAGCAATCATCTTGATTAAAACTAGGTTAATAGTTTTAGAAATTGTGTTTTTAGATGGTTCATAAGTTCACGAAACTTGTACAAAGATCATTGAGGCATATAACAACTAATCTTGCTTCGAACTTGGTTTAGAGTCGTATAAAAAGTGTTGTTATATGTTTCATAAGTTTGTGAAACTTGTCCAAAGATCATTGTGGCACTTATAAGCAATCATCTTTCTTAAAACTTGGTTTAGAGTATTAGAAAACGGGTTGTTAGATGTTTTATAAGTTTGTAAAAGTTGTTCGAAAATCATTGAGGCACTTATTGTCACTCATCTTGCTTAAAACTTTGTTTAGAGTCACAAAAACGCGTTGTTAGATGTTTCGTAAGTTCGTGAAACTTGTACATAGATCATTGAGACATTGATAAGAACTCATCTTGCTTGAAACTTGCTTTAGAGTCGTAGAAAGTGTGTTATTAAATGTTTCATAAGTTCTTGAAACTTGTGCAAAGATCATTGAGGCACTAATAAGCACTCATCTTGCTTAAAACTTGGTTTAGAGTTGTTGAAAACGCTTTGTTAGATTGTTTATAAATTCGTGAAACTTGTGCAGAGATCATTGAGGCACTTATAAGAACTCTTCTTGCTTAAATGTTTCATAAGTTTGTGAAACATTTCAAAAGATCATTAAGGCACTTATAAGTAATCATCTTTCTTAAAAATTAGGTTAGAGTCGTAGATCCATGTTGTTAGATGTTTCATAAATTCGTGAAACTCGTGCAAAGATGATTGAGGCACTTATAAGCCCTAATCATGCTTCGAACTTGGTTTATGGTTGTTGTAAACGTGTTGTTAGATATTTCAAAATTTCGTGAAACTTGTTCAAAGAACATTGAGGCACTTATAAGCACTCATGTTGCTTAAAACTTAGTTTAGAGTTGTAGAAAACGCGTTGTCGATGTTTCATAAGTTCTTGAAAGTTTTACAAAGATCATTGAGGCACTAATAAGAACTTATCCTACTTAAAACTAGGATTAGATTTGTTGAAAACGTGTTGTTAGATGTTTCAAAAGTTCATTAAACTTTTTCAAAGATCATTGAGGCACTTATAAACACTCATCTTGCTTAAGAATTGGTTTAGAATCGTAGAAAACAAGTTTTTAGATGTTTCATAAGTTCATTAAACTTCTACAAAGTACATTGCGGCACTTATAAACACTATTCTTTCTTATAACTTGGTTTCTAATCGTAGATAACACAGTGTTAGATGTTTCATAAGTTCGTGAAACTTGTGAAAAGATCATTGGGGCACTCATAAGCACTAATTTTGCTTCAAACTTTGTTTAGAGTCGTAGAAAACTCGTAGTTATATGTTTCATGAGTTTCGTCAAACTTGTTCAAATATCATTGTTGAACTTATCGACACTCATCTTGCTTAAAAATTCGTTTAGAGTTGTAGAAAACGGGTTATTAGATGTTTAATGAATTCGTAAAACTTGTACAAAGATCATCGAGGCAGTTATAAGCATGAATATTGCTTCAAACTTTGTTTAGAGTCGTAGAAAACTCGTTTTTAGATGTTTCATAAGTCCTTGAAACTTGCTCAAAGATCATTGTGGCACTAATAAGCACTCATCTTGCTTAATACTTGGTTAAGAGTAGTAGAAAACGAGTTGTAAGATGTTTCATAAGTTCGTGAAACTTGTTCAAAAATAATTGAGACAATTATAAGCACTCATCTTGCTTAAAATTTTGTTTAGAGTCGTAGAAAATAGGTTATTATATGTTTCATAAGTTCTACAAACTGGAGAAAATATAATTGAGGCACTAATAAACCCTCATTTTGCTTAAAACTTGGTTTAGAGTTGTTGAAAACGCATTGTTAGATTGTTCATAAGTTTGTGAAACTTGTTCAAAGATCATTGAGGCACTTATAAGAACTCATTTTTCTTAAAGATTTGTTTAGAGTCGTAGAAAAAATACGCTTGTGAAACTTTTTCATAGATGTTGTTTAAAAATGTGTTAGAATCGTAGAAACGCGTTGTTAAATGTTTCATAAGTTCATGAGAGTTTGTGCAAAGATGATTGAGGCACTTATAAGCACTAAACTTGCTTCAAACTTGGTTTAGAGTCGTAGAAAAATCGTTTTTAGATGTTTCATAAGTTCGTGAAACTTGTAGAAAGATTATTGAAGCACTTATCGGGGGTGATTGATTGAGACTTTAAAAACTTTGTAAAGCCAATATTTTACTACAACCACAAAAATAAATCAATCATGCTCTGTCTTTAATTTTTTTTTCACAGACACTTTATTTCCTTATTTATTTATTTTGGCTTTGAAGAGCCATTTTTCTAAAGTCCAAAAAACAAGCTTTCATTTATTTTAAAGTTACATCCAAAAAATCTACAACCAAAAAATCTAAAGCCTTATTCCTACATCAAAAAATTCAAAGTTACATCATAACCAATCAAGCCCATAAGAACTTTTTGCTGAAAACATGGTTTATAGTCGTTGAAAACGCGTTGTTAGATGTTTCATTAGTTTGTGAAACTTGTACAAAGATCATTGAGACACTAATAAGAACTCATCTTGCATAAAAGTTGGTTTAGAATCATGGAAAAAACACGTTGTTAGATAATTCATAAACTCTAAAACTTTTTCCAAGATCATTGAGGTATTTATAAGCACTCATCTTGATTAAAAGTTGGTTTAAGGTCATAGAAAACGCATTGGTAGATGTTTTATAAGTTTTTGAAACCTCTACAAAGATCATTGTGCACTTATAAGCATTCATCTTCCTTCAAACTTGGTTTAGAGTTGTAGAAAACGAGTTGGTAAATGTTTCATGAGTTTGTGAAACTTGTACAAAGATAATTGAGGCACTTATTAGCACTAATCTTACTTCAGACATCTTTCTTAAAACTTGGTTTAGACTATTAGAAAACGGGTTGTTAGATGTTCCATAAGTTCGTAAAAGTTGTTCGAAAATCATTGAGGAACTTATATGCACTCATCTTGCTTATAAGTTTGTTTAGAGTTACAAAAACGCGTTGTTATATGTTCCGTAAGTTCGTGGAACGTGTACGAGAGATCATTGAGGCATTGATAAGAAGTCATCTTGCTTAAAACTTGCTTTAGAGTGGTAGAAAGTGCGTTGTTAAATGTTTCAAAAGTTCTTAAAACTTGGTTTAGAGTTGTTGAAAACGCATTGTTAGATTGTTCATAAGTCCGTGAAACTTGTGCAGAGATCATTGAGGCACTTATAAGAACTCTTCTTGCTTAAAGATTCTTTTAGAGTTAGATAGTTCATAAATTCTAAAACTTTTTCCAAGATCATTGAGGTACTTATAGGCACTCATCTTGTTTAAAATCTGGTTTAAGGTCGTAGAAAACACATTTGGTAGATGTTTTATAAGTTTCTGAAACCTCTACAAAGATCATTGTGCACTTATAAGCACTCATCTTCCTTCAAACTTGGTTTAGAGTCGTAGAAAACGCGTTGGTAGATGTTTCATGAGTTTGTGAAACTTGTACAAAGATTATTGAGTCACTTATTAGCACTAATCTTACTTCAAACTGTGTTTAGATTCGTAGAAAACGTTTTGTTAGATTTTTCATAAGTTCTTGAAACTTGTTTGAAGATCATTGTGGCAGTTTTAAGAATTTATCTTGCTTAAACCTTGGTTTAGAGTTGTAGAAAACATAGTGTTCGATGTTTCATAAGTTTGTGAAATTTCTTCAAAGATCATTGATTCACTTATAAGCACTCATCTTGCTTAAAATATGGTTTAAAGTCATAGAAAACGGGTTGTTAAATCTTTCATAAGTTTTTAAAACTTTTTCAAAGATCATTGAGACACTTATAAGCAGTCATCTTTTTTAAAACTATGTTAATAGTCGTAGAAAACGCGTTTTTTAATGTTTCAAAAGTTCGCGCAACTTGTACAAAGATCATTGAGGCACTTATAAGAACTAATCTTGCTTCAAACTTGGTTTAGAGTCGTATAAAAAGCGTTTTTAGATGTTTCATAAGTTCTTGAAACTTGTTCAAAGATCATTGTGGCACTTATAATAACTCATCTTGCTTAAAACTGGTTTAGAGTCGTATATTGTGCGTTTTAAATTTTCTCATAGGTTCTTGAAACTTGTGCAACGATCATTGAGGCACTAATAAGCACTCATCTTGCTTAAACTTGGTTTGGAGTTCTTGAAAACGCATTGCTAGATTGTTCATAAGTTCATGAAACTTGTTCAAAGATCATTGAGGCACTTATAAGAACTCTTCTTGCTTAAAGATTCTTTTGGAGTCATAGAAAACGCGTTATAATACAGTGAAATTTAAGATTCAATAGAAGAAATCAAACCAATATTCATAAAACACGGATTCAATCTTACCAGCTCTCAAGAAGAGAGAAACCCATCAATTCAAGAGAAAAATGTATTGATAATAATTTGTGTGTAGCAGAAAAGTGAGCTAACATATGCTCAAATACTCATGTGCACAGACGCACGTGTGAATAACAAACAATAGAAAATATCCCAATCGCACGTACGAAGTAGCATCATTTATTATTCTTTTTATTATCCTGTATCTTTTATTATCATGTATCACGTTAGTAGATGTTTCATAAGTTTGTAAAACTTTTTGAAAGATCATTGAGGCACTTATAAGCCCTAATCATGCTTCAAACTTTTATTATGGTTGTTGAAAACTTGTTGTTTGATATTTCAAAATTTATTGGAAACTTGTTCATAGATCATTGAGGCACTTATAATCACTCATGTTTCTTAAAATTTGGTTTCGAGTTGTAAAAAACGTGTTGTTATATGTTTCATAAGTTCTTGAAAGTTTTACAAAGATGATTGAGTCACTAATAAGCACTTATCCTTCTTAAAACTAGGTTTAGAGTTGTTGAAAACGTGTTGTTAGATGTTTCATAAGTTCTTTAAACTTGTTCAAAGATCACGGAAACACTTATAAGCACTCATCCTCCTTAAAAATTGGTTTAGGGTCATAGAAAACACGTTGTTAAATGTTTCATAAATTTGTGAAACTTTTTCAAAGATCATTGAGGCACTTATAAACACTAATCTTGCTTAAGAATTGGTTTAGAATCGTAGAAAACAAGTTTTTTGATGTAAAGCACCTAGAAGATGCTTAGGCGCCAAAGATAGAGTCAAATAAACTTAGGCGCCAAGAGGATAAAGAATATGCCAAGAAGATGCCTTGACCGTACGGACCAGAAGGAAGCGCCTTAACTCCACACGCTTGGTGTTTGACTACACATGCTTGGCGTGACCAAAAGCATCCAAGGCTTATCCACTAACGGCTATAATCTACTAGAGTCTTCTTCTTCTCTATTTAACCAATGTTGCATTCTCCTTATATTGTATCGAAAACACATTCTCTCTATACATAAATTATGAAACACTAAACACACTAATCTCTCAAGGACCAAGCTAATAGCTTTGCTCCTAATCTCCCATCTCTATACTCTCAAATTCAACATGGTATCAGAGCATATGCTCCTCCCCTTTAGTTTCTGATTCCGCACCTTTTTTATAGCTTAAAAACACAAAGATCTAGAGAGAGAAAGGAAGAATCAAGATCCGCTTGAAGAAAGCGTTCAAGATCTTGGTGAATCCTCTCTCCTCTTAAGAAGTGAACCATGTTTCTCTCCAATCTCATGAGTTAAAAGAGAACATGTTGAATCCACGTTCTTGTTAAGAACAATCCAAACAAAGACGATTCATGGAAAGTTTCGATCTTTAAATCGAGCTAGATGATGGTTTTGCATGTGTTTTTCTTTAAGATCTTTGTTTAGGCCGAAAGTTAGTGATTAAGAACCATGGATTCCTTGCTCATATGAGTGTAAGGAAACATGATGAATCCAATAATCACTTAACTTAGGCATTTAGGCTATGAACAAGTATCCAAAGCATCAAAGCTTGGAACTTGTGAGCTAAAAGAGTAGAGAACCTTATGTATTGTCTCTTTTGAGAAGAATAACATATTGAATCCAAATTCTCTTCTTTATTATATAGTATAGATCCATAGATCTTGGTAAAACCTTTATAAGAACACATTAATCACAATCGATTCATGGAAAGATTGGATCTTTAAAGATCTAGCTACATGTTTAAACATGGTTGTGAAAGTGTGTTTCTTTAAAATCTATGGATAGCCGAAAGTTAAGAAGTTGAGAACCATGGTTTCCTACTCTTATGAGCTTAAGGAACCTTGATGAATCCAAAAACTCATTAACTTAGGCATTAGACAATGAACGAGTATTCAAGATCAAAGCTTGAAACTTGGGAGTCAAAAGGTTTAGAGAACCTTTTTGCTAAACTCTTGTGAGTTTAAAGCAACTTGTTGAATCCGAAACCTTCTTTTAAGCAATGAACATGATCTCAAAGCTTAAAGCTTGAGAGCTAAAAGATGTGAGAATCTTGATTGTGTCTCTTATGAGAACATAAACTTGTTGAATCCACATTTGTTTCTCTTAGTTCCTTCATGAGCATGTATATTTTCAAATACTTTCAAAAGATTTCAAAATGTTTAAAGAATATGCTCATGTTTGTCCGAATTTCAAAATCTTCAAGACAATGAAGATGATTAGTGGCGTTTGTGTAAGTAGAAACACAAGAGGGATATAAAGAGATTAGTAGCTACCATGAGTCCTAAAGATCTTTAAAGATTAATAAGGAATTGGTTTAATCTCTATACTCTTTATCCTCTTCATACCCCACTATAATATCCAAGTCTTTTTTCTTACTAAAGTCTTAAATCACTATTTTTTGTTAAGTAAAGTGATTTGAGACTTGGAAAGGTTTAGGATCCTTGGTTCTCATATGTCTTTGCATTCAAAACCTTGATTAATCCAAAAGATCTCCGGTTTAACAAAGGGTTAGGAACCAATATAAGCTTGTGATTAAGCATATAAGGTCTTATGGGATCCAAAACTCTCTTAGAGGAAAGTGAACCTAGCATCATTAATAACACTGTGGACTTGATGAATCCTTTTGATAGTCGGTTAGCATAAGTCTAAAAGAGAGTCATGATTATCT
Organism: Cochlearia excelsa; assembly: GCA_963556525.1. Lineage (NCBI taxonomy): Eukaryota > Viridiplantae > Streptophyta > Magnoliopsida > Brassicales > Brassicaceae > Cochlearia > Cochlearia excelsa. The sequence goes on from CAUVZT010000045.1 coordinate 324,475, forward strand.
AAAAGGTGATACTTTTAAAGAGTCATGGTAAATCCAATTTAAGACTTATGGGGAAGTGATTCATGATCATGACTCTTATAAATCCAAATAGGATAAGTTTGACATAATGATCTATTTGTTAAGATCATTGACCGCCTTTGAGCACTTAAGTCAATGATCCGAGAGAAGTGACTTGCTATGAAAGCATTTCAAAAGTCACAATGATCCTCGGTTGTGTTAAAGATCATGGTCTATTTTTTAAGCCTTTAAAGACCATGATCCCCTCTAAAATTCTTTATGGCACGGAGCCATATTAATAAAGACTCTTGTTGCTAACTTGTTACAAGTTTAGGAAAGAAGCAATTAAGAGAATCTCATAAGGGAAGTCATGAACTCGTGCATAAGACTAACCGATTAGGCGCTCTTATGAGTATCATGACTCCTCCTAATGACCATCAATTCAAGGAACTATAAAGGGCCATTTCTAAAACTCTTTACTATGTATACTTATATAGTTAGATATTTGCTTAAGTGATCGTTAGTGCTTCATTGAATTATTTGCCTTGATCACTTAGATAAGAATAGATATAGAATTTGCAAATCACGAAAAATAAACTTGACTTGTGTTAAGATGCATTTTATACTCGGGTTTAGCTAAATGTCTTAGGGAATATATTGAACTAAGTCTTAAATTCTTCCTTGTACTTGTCATTGTTGTTAAGTAATATGTAAATTTGAATATGTTGCTAATTACATGCCGGTTATCATGATATTTAAATAAATTTTGTCTTTGTTATGGTGTAGGATCACAATCATTAAAAGACCAAAAGAGATTATCAATGAGAAACCCCTAAGCATGAAGAGGAGACTAAGAAGAGTTAAAGAGAAGAGAAGTAAAGAGAAGTATGAAAGAGGTCACAAAAGGTGTCCAAAGAGAGATGAGAACCTCTTCTCATTCAAGCTTGTGAAGAACAAAGCCGGAAAAGGGCAAAACAAGTCTAAGACTACTCCATCTTAATCATGAGGGGGCAAAGAAAAAGTGGTTAAATACATGTATTAACTCCATGATCAAAGTGGAGAGTCTACCATTTGGCTAAAACTTCTACAAAGAGCAAAAGCCATTATTCTACTAATCCATCATTCGACCTAGTCACTAGCAAGGACAACGCTCATCAACTCGGTTAAAGCATCTTCCAAGAAGCAAGACCGATACCATCACTTGGCCTAGTCACTAGCAAGGACAAAGCTCATCAACTCGGTTAAAGCATCTTCCAAGAAGCAAGACCGAGACCATCACTTGGCCTAGTCACTAGCAAGAATAAGGCTCATCAACAATTGGTCAAAGATCAATCAAAGCTCAAGACCAAATCAAATCACCTTATCATCACTCTCGGCCAAACTCTACAAAGGGAAAGTCCGAACCATCTAATCATCCAATCTTTGGTTAGAGCATCCACCAAGATGCAAAACCATTTTACTCACGGTCAAGCATCTACAATGAGCAAGGCCGATGCATCACAAAAGAAGAAGCTCTTAAAGAAAGAGTCTCAAACCAAAGGGAGAGCTCTCGAAACTTTCTAGCAAGAACAAGCTTGAGCCAATTCAACAAATGGCTAAGGCATCTACAAGGAGCAAGTCATTCATCATCTATACTCGGCCAAACATCTATCAAAAATTAAAGCCGAGTCAAGTCCCCATCAAAATTGGTGCTCGGACATCGGCACGCGAACACCGGAGCTCGGAAATCGTCACGCAAACACCGGAGCTCGGACACCGGCACGGCGCCCGGGCATCGAGCTCCCAACAAATCTTCGATCATCAATTCGGCTAAGTCTCTTTCAACAAGCACAGCCGAATGAAATGACTAAGCATCTACCAAGAGAAAGCCATCCATTATTCGACCAAGCCCCTTCAAAGTGCAAAGTCGAATCAAAGTCTATCACCTTGTTCCAAGTACACAAAGAAGAAAGTCAAAAGGCCTCATGAGGAAGTCAAAGACTCTATCAAAGTGCAACTACAAGAGAACTCAAACCACTACGAACTAAAGGTTGTCCCTAAAACCTCATTCTTCATTAAAATTAACTTGTTATAAGAACTAGAGCCGCACCATAATCTTGATTAGTTCTTGTTTGTCTAGTTAGCCTAATCAAAACACTTGAAATTTGCTATAAGAACTTAGGTTTAAATATGGCAAAATTACTCATTTGTTTCATTATTGGCATATAGACTTAAGAAGATTGGTGAGCATCTCTATCTAGTTATATCAAGTTAACCATTCACTAAACTCTTTGTAGTTCTTGAATCTCTTGAAGGTTCAAAGGAAACGGAAGTGAAGTGAGCATTCTCAGTTACTTGGATTACAAGAAGTAATGAAGGAAAAGAATAAAGGGAGTCCTAAAGTTCGGCCATTTCCACTCACACTCAAGCTTGTAAATGAACAAAGTCGTGAAGAGGAAGTAAAGAAAAAAGAATCTCCAAAGATTAAACCTTGAAGAAAACTTCATCATCTAAGTGTGAAGAGCATGATCAAGATGAGAAGTTTGAAGAACCCTTATGAAGAAAAAGTCAAAAGCGAAGAGCTTGAACCATTATCTACTTGAGGGGGAGTTGCAGCGAGCATGAGTTCAAAAGGATCACTACAAGAATGCAGGCTATTTCCGACCGTAGGTTTGGTCGCCAAACTGAAAAAAATTTGGCGAAAAAAAGAGCGGTCAAAATTATTGTGGTCGGAATTCGGTAGGAATTTCCGACCGATTTCCGACCACAATAATTAATTATATTAAAATTTAAATGTGGTCGGAATTCGGTCGGAAATTCCTACCGATTTCCGACCACAATAATTAATTATTTTAATTATTTAATTGTGGTCGAAAATTGGTAGGAAATTCCTACCAATTTCCGACCACAATAAATTAATTATTTTAAAATTTAATTTCCTACCATGCAAACACTTACCGTTTTCGGGTAAATTTCAAGAACTACGGTCGAATAAAAACGTATTTCGAATAGGTTTAATGGAGTGTTTATATAAGATTTCTTGAACATAACAATATATAAGTATAATATGTTTCACGTTTTCAAATGTTTTTATGAAAATACCAAAATTTTGAAAAAACATATGAAAGTTACATAACTAACTTGTAATGAAACATATATTGATAAAAAATTAAAACTATTTTGCATTTTATGATCATTTTAGACATTTTGTAGAGTTTATTTTATTTCTAAAACGTATTATATAAAGGTATTTCATTGATTCGACAAAAAAAAACATCATTTTGAAATGAAACCCTATAATGGTCGAATCGCTAAGTGTTCGGATGGATTAAATGACATGCATTTTCCGTCGGAATCGGTCGGAAATTCCTACCGAATTCCGACCACATTAAATTAATTATGTTAAAAAATGTAATTGTGGTCGGAAATTGGTCGGAAATTCCTACCAATTTCCGACCACAATTAATTAATTATATAAAAATTTAAATGTGGTCGGAATTCGGTAGGAATTTCCGACCGAATTCCGACGGAAAATGCATGTCATTTAATCCATCCGAACACTTAGCAGTTTCGGGTAAATTTTTCCTACCGATTTCCGACCGAAGTTCGTGATTTAGGGTATATTTAGTGTTTTGCATAAAAACGAATTTCGAATAGGTTTAATGGAGTGTTTATATAAGATTTCTTGAACATAACAATATATAAGTATAATATGTTTCACGTTTTCAAATATTTTTATGAAAATACCAAAAATTTGAAAAAACATATGAAAGTTACTTAACTAAGTTGTAATGAAACATATATTTATAAAAATTAAAACTATTTTGCATTTTATGATCATTTTAGACATTTGTAGAGTTTATTTTATTTCTAAAACGTATTGTATAAAGGTATTTCATTGATTCGACAAAAAAAAACATCATTTTGAAATGAAACCCTATAACGGTCGGAATTCGGTCGGAAATTTCCTACCGATTTCCGACCACAAATCAAAAAACGGTAGGAATTCGGTCGGAAATTTCCTACCGAATTTGGGGTTTCGATTTAGTACGAGGTAATTTAGTTTTGGCGGCTATCGACGGATTTCCGACCGATTTCCGACCGTTTTTTTAAAAATTAAAAAAAAAATAATTTTTTTAAAATTACTCGATTTGGTACGAGGTACGAGGTAATCGAGTTTCGACCGATTTCCGACCGAATTCCGACCGCGGTGTAAAAAATAAAAAAAAATTTAAAAATTTGAAAACGTGTAAAATTTTTGAAAACTTGTTGAAACCTATTTAATGGAAAAGTCTTTGAAAACTCTTTCAAAAAGTGTAAAAGAATTTAAAACTCTTTGAAAACTTTTTTTAAAACTCTTTGAAAACTCTTTGAAAAATTGTAAAATATTTGAAAATTCGTTGAAAACTATTTGATAAATCTTTGAAAACTCTTTGAAAAAGTGTTAAAGAATTTAAAACTCTTTTAAAAAACTTGTTGAAAACTTATTGTAAAATCTTTAAAAACTATTTCAAAACTCTTAATTTGAAAAGTCTTTGAAAAGTGTTTTTAAAAATATTTTCAAAAAATTTGAACTTTTTTTCAAACATTTCATTCGGATTCGGTTGAGTCTTCAAGTGGCGAATCAAATCCCTCCTCAAATTCTCCAACCTCTTCTTCGGATTCTTCATGTACAACAAAATCAAGCATCTTCGTTAAATCTACAACCAAATCCACTTGTAATGAAACATCCACTTCTCCCAAATGCCCAACTCGTTGTCGCTTGCAAAGGAGGATCGACCTCGAAGAACTACCATGAACTCTTCCCCTCGGGTTTATTTCTGTAACAACTATCCAAGGATCCTGTCTGCCGTGTGGTCGCGGATAAAGTCATGTATGATACTTGGTTGGCCTGCGATCCAAGAATGAACGGATAATATTTTTGTAACCTCCTCCGAGAATGTATTGTAGTAACACCAAACTCGTCCGTACGTACACCATGTCCCGCAACGGGGCTATACCAATCACAATATAACGTAACACATCTTAGATCGAGCATCCCGCTATAATGCACTTCTAATATCTCATGTAATACCCCGTAGTAAACCAAATCTCCGGCTACCGCCGACACCCCATGGTTTGCCGTCGACCTTGAATTTCCCTCACGAAATATTTTAAAAGCGTATCCACGCGTGCGATACATCGGGTGTGAAACAGCAATATATTGTGGACCGTTCACCACCTCTTCTAACCATGTTGGAATTAACTCTCCTTCGCGCCGCTGCCGTAAACATATAACTTTAACCATTCTGCAAATTCTCTTTCTTTGACTTCATTTAATTCATTGTCCGTTGCTTCCGAATGTTCAAATCGTTTTTGCGCCATGTAAATCTCCTCGTACGGCACCCAAATCTTCGCAGTTGGTCAAAATATACATGTGCACATTAGCATGCTCAACCTCGCCGAGTCTTCGCCTTTTACCCTTTCCACTTAAACGCCCAACCCGTCTAAAAAGTTTCTGGTACATATACGGGATAACAAGCATGCACTCCTCCATCATCATGTCGTTTTTGTTTTTCCACTCTTTGTTTGGGTTTGTGGTGGAAAGTAGTATCCAGCTAAGTTAGATCTCTCTTCGTTTATGCTTTTTGGGCAATAATTGAACCTTCAACCCTCGCTAAATTCTTCACTTTTTTCTTCAAATGGTACATGTAGCGCTCGAAAGGGATACATCCACCGATATTGAACAGGACCACCAAGTTCTACTTCCCGAGGCAAGTGAATTGGCAAATGTTCCATAACGTCGAAGAAAGAAGGCGGAAATATCTTCTCTAGGTTGCACAATATCACGGGGATCTTCTCGTTAAGATTTCGGATTTCTTCGGCGGAAAGGATCTCGCAAATGTCTCGAAAAAGCTCCTATTCCCGCAATCGCTTCATGGACTTTTTGCGGAAGAAGCCCGTCGAATGCAAATGGAAGAATACGTTGCATAACAACATGACAATCATGACTCTTCATCCCTGAAAACTTACCTTCTCCACGATCAACACAGTTTCTAAGGTTAGAAGAGTAACCATTCGGAAACTTAACACCGTCCATTATCCAGCTAAAGAATTCATGCTTTGTGAAGCGTTTAACCGAAAAGCAAAGTTGGGGATATCTTCCTTGATCTGGTGACATGAAGTTCCTTCCGAGAACAAATAGTCGGCAAGTCTAATCTGGACTTCAAGTTGTCTTTCGTCCCTCCCTTTCACGTTCATAATGGTGAACATGATGTTGTCAAAGAAGTTCTTCTCGATGTGCATAACATCTAGGTTGTGCCGAAGTAAATGATCCTTCCAATAAGGCAAATCCCAAAATATGCTCTTTTTGTGCCAGTTATGATGTTCACCATATCCATCTACAACTTGATGTCCGTTACCACCACAACGTACTTGTCTTCTCGGCTCCAAAATCTCTAAGTTGAGTTTAGTATATGTTCACCGCTTACTTCTTCGGGAGGTCCTTCATAGATTTTCTTCTTCTCTTCGTAAAGAAAGTAGTGCTCCGACGGTATGGATGATCGTTTGGTAAAAAATCGTCGATGACAATCAAACCAACATGATTTACGTCCGTTCTTCAATTGGAAAGCATCGGGTGTTATCTTGACAATAAGGACAAGATAACCGTCCATGTGTGGTCCATCCAGATAACATACCATATGCCGGAAAATCGCTAATAGTCCACATTAGTATTGCTCGCATCATGAAGTTTTGTTGCATTGATATGTCGTACGTTTCAACTCCACTCTCCCATAACATCTTCAACTCATGTATCAACGGCTGCATAAATATGTCTAGTGCTCTCTTCGGATGCTCGGCCCAGAACAAGAATAGATAGGAACAAAAACTCCCTAACCATGCACAATGACGGAGGCAAGTTGTAAGGCGTGACGATCACCGGGCCATAAAGAATATTGTCTCCCATGTTTCCCAAAAGGGTTGAAACCATCAAGTACTTAATCCCAAATACACATTGCGACTCTCACTTGCGAAACTAGGATACACATTTTGAAAATGTTTCCATGCTTGAGCATCCGAAGGATGTGCTATCTCTCCATTTAACATCTCATGTTCCGCATGCCATCTCATCGAACTTGCCGTGCGCTCCGACCGATATAACCTCTTCGCCTATCCGTTAACGGCAAATACCACATTTCTCTTATAAGGTATGGACACTCTTCCACCCGTTTCTTTATATCGTGGTTTCTTAACCGCATGCCGAGCGGTTTTCATCTCTTTCTCCAATATAACATACGGTTATCGACGCACACATCGATAATCCGATACGGTAATCCTAGACCAGATACCAACTTCTCGATTTCATAATACGTCCCGGTGCCATATTATCTTCGGGCAAAATGTCTTTGATCGACCAGCCCACGCATCCACACAATCTTCGAAAGATTGTAATCCGTTTTGATAGACATCATTCTTGTCGCAGTGAAAGAGGTGAATGACCTTCTCTACACCCACCATATAACGGGTTCTTAGCGGCATCCAACATGTCAAAGAATTTCTGCGCTTCCACATTTGGCTCCTCCAATGTAGGCTCATGATGATCTCCAACAAACGACGGCATATAGTTTCGCGAAAAATATCATTTACCATTTGCACGGTCCTATCTACGGATATAGGTTCTTCTACCGAGGGACAACTAAATTATTATCATAATATTGTACATTACTACTACTAGGATAATTTACCATCAAATCATTTTCCCCCCCATGAGAATACCATATTTTATACCCGGCGTAAAACCAACATTATATAAATGCTTCCATACTACTTTTACCAAAACATTTCTACGATTATCGCAATTTTTACAAGGACAATACATTTTACCTGTTGCTACGGTTCTTTCTTGAATTGCGGCAAACTCCATAAATTGTTTAAGCCCCTCCGCAAATTCTTCCGAAAGTAATCCCGTCGCCGGATCTTTATGATTTCCATCCATCCACGATCTAAAATAACTCATTATAATAATTTTTATTGAATGTTGTGGTAAATGGAGATTGATAAGAGAAATTGTTAATTTGTATTGAATTTTGTGGTAAATGGAGATTGATAAGAGAAATTGTGAGAAAGAAGAAGTGAGGATGTGATATATATAAGAAAAATTTCCTACGATTTCCGACCGATTTCCTACCACAATTGATCCGTTGCACAACGGTAACGAAACGTTAAAATATCGGTCGGAAATCGGGTCGGAAAATTATTTCCGTCGGAATTGGTAGGAAATTGGTAGGAAATTTCCCTACCAATTTCCGACGGATTACATTTCCGACCGATTTCCGACCGATATTTTAACGTTTCGTTTCCGTTGTGCAACGGATCAATTGTGGTAGGAAATCGGTCGGAAATCGGTAGAAAATTTTCGACGGAATTCCGACCAAAATAAAATTCGACGGAAATCCGACCGATTTCCTACCAAATTCCGACCAAATATTTGTGTCGGATTTCCGTCGGAAATTTCCGACCGATTTCCGACCAATATCCATGTAGTCGGAAATCGGTCGGAAAGTGGTCGGAAATTTCCGACCACGTTTTTACGGTCGGAAATGTGGTAGGAAATTACCCTGTTTTCTTGTAGTGAGAAGCCTTAAAAGGCAAGTCAAAGAAGAACTCACATTAAAAGACCCCTAAAAGCTCACATTTTTTCCTTAAAAGCGGTTTTACCCAAAGTGGTTTTCTATTTAAGGTTTTACTGAGGTTTGTTTAGCAATGTCCAATCTTAGCTATTTCATTAGGCTAAGCTTGAGGGGGAGTATTAAGACCAATGACAACCTTAAATGGTATTAGGTCGAAATACGAAGAGAAGTGTACAACATGCAAAAGAGAAAGAGGTGAGAAGGTACTTAGGTTTCAAAGAGATTCTTAAAGGATCTAGAAGATGCTTAGGCGCCAAAGATAGAATCAAATAAACTTAGGCGCCAAGAGGATAAAGAATATGCCAAGAAGATGCCTTGACCGTACGGACCGAAGGAAGCGCCTTGACTCCACACACTTGGTGTTTGACTACACATGCTTGGCGTGATCAAAAGCATCCAAGAGTTATCCACTAATGGCTATAATCTTCTGGAGTCTTCTTCTTCTTCTCTATTTAACCAATGTTGCATTCTGAGTGCTTATAACTTCCTCAATGAGCTTTGTACAAGTTTCTTGAACTTATGAAACAGCTAACAACGCGTTTCTAGAACTCTAAACCAAGTTTCATGCAATATGAGTAATTATAAGTGTATCAATGAGCTTTGTACAAGTTTGGTGAACTTATGAAACATCAAACAACGTGGTTTCTCGAACTCTAAATCAAGTTTCATGCAACATGCGTGCTTATAAGTGTCTCAATGAGCTTTGTACAAATTTCACGATCTTATGAAACATCTAACAACGCGGTTCTAGGACTTTAAACCAAGTTTCATGCAACATGAGTGCTTATAAGTGTCTCAATGAGTTTTGTATAAGTTTTATGAACTTATGAAACATCTAACAACGTGGTTGCTAGGACTCTAAACCAAGTTTCATGCAACATGAGTGCTTATAAGTGTCTCACTGGGCTTGGTAAAAGTTTGACGAACTTATGAAAAATCTAACAACGCGTTTCTAGGACTCTAAAACAAGTTTCATACAACATGAGTGCTTATAAGTTTCCCAGTGAGCTTTGTACAAGTTGACGTAGTTATGAAACATCTAACAACGCGTTTCTAGGACTCTAAACCAAGTTTCATGCAACATGAGTGCTTATAAGTTCCTCAATGAGCTTTGTACAAGTTTGACGAACTTATGAAACTTCTAACAACACGTTTCTATGACTCCAAACCAAGTTTCATTCAACATGAGGGCTTATAAGATCCTCACTGCACTTTGTACAAGTTTAACGAACTTATGAAACATCTAAGAATGCGTTTTCTAGGACTCTAAACCAAGTATCATGAAACATGAGTGCTGATAAGTGTCTCAATGAGCTTTATACAAGTTTGAAGAACTTATGAAACATCTAACAACGTTTTTTTAGAACTTTAAACCAAGTTTCATGCAACATGAGTGCTTATAAGTTCCTCAATGATCTTTGTACAAGTTTGAACAACTTATGAAACATCTAACAACGTGTTTCTAAGACTCTAAACCAAGTTTCATGCAACATGAGTGCTTATAAGTTCCTCAATGACCTTTGTCCAAATTTGATGAACTTATGAAACATCTAACAACGCGTTTCTAGGACTCTAAACCAAGTTTCATGCAACATGAGTGCTTATAAGTTCCACAATGAGCTTTGTTAAAGTTTGACCAACTTATGAAACTTATAAGAACGCGTTTTTAGGACTCTAAACCAAGTCTCATACAACATCAATGCTTATAAGTTCCTTAATGAGCTTTGTTAAAGTTTGATGAACTTAAGAAAAGTCTAATAACGTGGTTTCTAGGACTCTAAACCAAGCTTCATGCAACATGAGTTCTTATAAATTCTTCATTGAGCTTTGTACAAGTTTCACGAACTTACGAAACATCTTACAACGTAGTTTCGTTACTCTAAACCAAGTTTCATGCAACATGAGTGCTTATAAGTGTCTCAATGAGGTTTGTACAAGTTTGACGAATTTATGAAATATCTAACAACGTGGTTAATAGGACTCTAAACCAAGTTTCATGCAACATGAGTGCTTATAAGTTCCTCAATGAGCTTTGTACAAGTTTCACGAACTTATGAAACTTCTAACAACGCGTTTCTAGGACTCTTAACCAACTTTCATGCAACATGATTGATTATAAGTGTCTCAATGAGCTTTGTACAAGTTTGACGAAGTTATAAAAAAATCAAACAACGCGTTTTTAGGACTCTAAACGAGTTTCCTGCAACATGAATGCTTATAAGTTCCTCAATGAGCTTTGTACAAGTTTCACGAACTTATGAAACATATAATACCGCGTTTCTAGGACTCTAAACACAGTTTTATGCAACATGAGTGCTTTTAAATTCCTCAATGAGCTTTGTTAAAGTTTGACGAAATTATGACATATCTAACAACGTGGTTTCTAAGACTCTAAACCAAGCTTCATGCAACATGCGTGCTTATAAATGTATCAATGAGCTTTGTACAAGTTTGACGAACTTACGAAACATCTAACAACACGTTTCTTGGACTCTAAACCAAGTTTCATAACACATGAGTGCTGATAAGTGTCTCAATGAGCTTTCTTAAAGTTTTACGAACTTATGAAACATATAAAAACACGTTTTTAGGACTCTAAACCAAGTTTCATACAACATGAGTGCTTATAAGTTCGTCAATGAGCTTTGTTAAAGTTTCTAGGACTCTAAACGAAACTTCATGCAACATGCGTGCTTATAAGTGTCTCAATGAGCTTTATACAAGTTTGACGAACTTATGAAACATCTAACAACGTGGTTTCTAGGACTCTAAATCAAGTTTCATGCAACATGAGTGCTTATAAATGTCTCAATGAGCTTTGTACAAGTTTGACGAGCTTATGAAATATCTAAAATCATGGTTTCTAGGACTCTAAATCAAGTTTCATGCAACATGAGTGCTTATAAGTGTCTCAATGAGCTTTATTCAAATTTCACGAACTTATGAAATATATAAAAACGCCTTTCTAGGACACTAAACAAAGTTTCATGCAAAATGAGTGCTAATAAGTTTCCCAATGAGCTTTGTAAAAGTTTGAAGAACTTATGAAACATCTAATAACGTGGTTCCTAAGACTCTAAACCAAGTTTCATGGAACATGAGTGCTTATAATTGTCTCAATGAGCTTTGTACAAGTTTGACGAACTTATGAAACATCTAACAACGTGGTTGCTAGGACTCTAAACCAAGTTTCATGCAACTTGAATGCTTATAAGTGTCTCAATAAGCTTTGTACAAGTTTGATGAAGTTAAAAAAAATCTGACAACGCGTTTCTAGGACTCTAAACCAGTTTCATGCAACATGAGTGCTTATAAGTTCCTCAATGAGCTTTGTACAAGTTTCACGAACTTATGAAACATCTAACAACGCATTTCTAGGACTCTAAGCCAAGTTTCATGCAACATGAGTGTTTATAAGTGTCTTAATGAGCTTTTTGCAAGTTTCAAGAACTTATGAAACATATAACTAGGCGTTTTTAGGAATCTAAACCAAGTTTCATGCAACATGAGTTCTTATAAGTTCCTCAATGAGCTTTGTTAAAGTTTGACGAACTTATGAAACATCTAATAACGTGGTTTCTAGGACTCTAAACCAAGCTTCATGCAACATGAGTGCTTATAAGTGTCTCAATGAGCTTTGTATAAGTTTCACGAACATATGAAACATCAAAAAAGTGTTTCTAGGACTCTAAACCTAGTTTCATGCAGGATGAGTGCTTATAAGTGTCTCAATGAGCTTTGTACAAGTTTGACGAACTTATGAAACATCTAACAACGTGGTTCCTAGGACTCTAAACCATGTTTCATGCAACATGAATGCTTATTAGTGTCTCAATTAGCTTTGTACAAGTTTAACTAAGTTAAAAAAATCTAATAAAGCGTTTCTAGGACTTTAAACCAGTTTCATGCAACATGAGTGCTTGTAAGTTCCCCAATGAGCTTTGCACAAGTTTCACGAACTTATGAAAACTCTAACAACTCCGTTCTAGGACTCTAAGCAAAGTTTCATGCAACATGAGTGTTTATAAGTGTCGGAATGAGCTTTGTGAAAGTTTCAAAAACTTATGAAACATATAACAACGCGTTTTTAGGACTCTAAACCAAGTTTCATGCAACATGAGTTCTTATAAGTTCCTCAATGAGCTTTGTTAAAGTTTGACGAAATTATGAAACATCTAACAACGTGGTTTCTAGGACTCTAAACCAAGCTTCATGCAACATGAGTGCTTATAAGTGTCTCAATAAGCTTTATACAAGTTTCACGAACTTATGAAACATCTAACAAAGAGTTTCTAGGACTCTAAACCAAGTTTCATGCAACATGAGTGCTTATAAGTGTCTCAATGAGATTTGTACAAGTTTGACGAACTTATGAAACATCTAACAATTCGTTTCTAGGACTTTAAACCAAGTTTCATGCAACATGAGTGCCTCTAAGTGTCTCAATGAGCATTGTACAAGTTTGACGAACTTATGAAACATATAAGAACGTGGTTGTTAGGACTCTAAATCAGATTTCATGCAACATGAATGCTTATAAGTGTATAAATGAGCTTTGTACAAGTTTAACGAACTTATGAAACATCTAACAACGCGTTTCTAGTACTCTAAATGAAGTTTCAGGCAACATGAGTGCTTATAAGTTTCTCAATGACCTTTCTAAAAGTTTCACAAACTTATGAAACATTTAACAACGCATTTCAAGGACTCTAAACCAAGTTTCATACAATATGAGTGATTATAAGTGTCTCAGTGAGCTTTGTACAAGTTTGAAAAACTTATGAAACATCTAACAACGTGTTTCTAGGACTCTAAACCAAGTTTCATGCAACATGAGTGCTCATAACTTTCTCAATGAGATTTGTACTAGTTTGACGAACTTACGAAACATCTAACAATGCGTTTCTAGGACTCTAAACCAAGTTTCATGCAACATGAGTGATAAACGAGATTTTACACTCGTTCTTTCGAATGTCTTAATGTAGTACTTAAGATGTCAATCCGAATCAGAGCAATCAATGTATTAGAATTTATAAGAAATAAACTCAGTTTAAGCGTAATCAAAAAGTTGTTTGTTTGAATGTTTTGTAACCGTGTAACGAGCAAACGAAAACGAAAATTAAGAGTTTTAAAGATTTGAATAAAAAGCTAAACAATCATGTTAAGGTAGTTTAACGGGTGATTAAACTTTCAGATTTTAAATTGTCTTTTAACGAAGGTAACTTCAAGGTTTTGAAAACGTTTTTAGATAAATCCACTCTCGTGACAATGATCTTTTTCCTAATAATTAAACTAAAACGATGTCTTGGATAGTTTATTTCTTAAGAAACGTTAAGTTCAGTTCAATTCAACCACTAAGCTTATTAACACGGATCTCTCGGTTAAGCTAGGCTTAGTTCTAGGGTAGTTTGTCGGGAACCTTTATAACCTCTCGATTGATAAAGTTTCCTAGGTTCGTAATCGAATGGCCAACTCGATTAAGGCTTTAAATTTGCTACCAAAGACAAAAGTTTTAAGATTAAGTTCTAGACAATTATAATCCTAAGTTCAATCAACCTTTTTTCCCAATCCAATTGTCTATTTAGATCTACTCACTAAACATATTGAAAGCTAAAACAATTGATATTAAAGAAAGCATAAACAAATCAAAAAGGTAAAGGTTTAAGAAAAACTCTAATTGTTGAAGGTTACAAAGGTCTCTAGATAGCAAAGCTCTCAAGGTTTTTCTCCCAAGTCCAAAAACAAGAACAAAAGCGTGAAAACAAGATGAAAAAACAAGAATAAATAAATAAAAACCCTAATATAGTCTCAAAACATAAACCAAAAAAAACCCAATTGGTTTAGGAAGTCTTTTCCTTTTTAAAACCCAAAAACCGATTTTCCTTTTATTTTCCGCAACCCGTACCAGTCAAGTGAAACCGGTACAGACTGGCCGATATCGACCATTCGGTCGATACACATCGATCAATACAATTACTTCGGCTTCTTTCCTTCCGTATCAGCCAGGTCAAACCGCTATAATAAGCCAGTACAGCTGATTCTGCCTCTTTTAGACTCGAATTCTTCATCTTTTGCCGCTTAACCTGAAATACACATAACAAACCCAAATGCAACCTATATGATACTAAATGCAACTTAAATGAGTTAATTCTAATGCATAAAACAATGTAAAATATGTAAAATATGCAAGATATCAATGAGTTATTATAAGTGTTTGAATGAGCTTTGTTAAAGTTTGACGAACTTATGAAACATCTAACAACATGGTTTCTAGGAATCTAAACCAAGCTTCATGCAACATGAGTGCTTATAAGTGTCTCAATGAGCTTTGTACTAGTTTGACGAACTTATGAAACATCTAACAACGTGGTTGCTAGGACTCTAAATCAGATTTCATGCAACATGAGTGCTTATAAGTGTCTAAATGAGGTTTGTACAAGTTTAACGAACTTATGAAACATCTAACAACGCGTTTCTAGTACTCTAAACCAAGTTTCAGGCAACATGAGTGCTTAGATGTTTCTCAATGACCTTTCTAAAAGTTTCACAAACTTATGAAACATCTAACAACGCATTTCTTGGACTCTAAACCAAGTTTCATGCAATATGAGTGATTATAAGTGTCTCATTGAGCTTTGTACAAGTTTTAAAAACTTATGAAACATCTAACAACGCGTTTCTAGGACTCTAAACCAAGTTTCATGCAACATGAGTGCTTATAACTTTCTCAATGAGCTTTGTACTAGTTTGAGGAACTTGTGAAACATCTAACAATGTGTTTCTAGGACTCTAAACCAAGTTTCATGCAACATGAGTTATTATAAGTGTCTGAATGAGCTTTGTTAAAGTTTGACGAACTTATGAAACATCTAACAACATGGTTTCTAGGACTCTAAACCAAACTTCATACAACATGAGTGCTTATAAGTGTCTCAATAAGATTTGTGAAACTTGTACAAAGATAACTGAGGCACTTATTAGCACTAATCTTACTTCAAACATGGTTTATAGTCGTAGAAAACGTGTTGTTAGATATTTCGTAATTTCGGGAAACTTGTTCAAAAACCATTGAGGCACATCTGAGCACTCATGTTGTTTAAAACTTAGTTTAGAGTTGTAGAAAATGCGTTGTTAGATGTTTCATAAGTTTTTGAAAGTTTAACAAAGATCGTTGAGGAACTCATAAGCACTTATCCTACTTAAAACTAGTTTTATAGTTGTTGAATACGTGTTGTTAGATGTTTCATAAGTTCATTAAACTTGTTCAAAGATCATTGAGGCACCTATAAGCACTCATCCTCCTTAAAAATTAGTTTAGAGTCGTAGAAAACACGTTGTTAAATGTTTCATAAATTCGTTAAACTTTTTCAAAGATTATTGACGCACTTATAAACACTCATCTTTCTTAAGAATTGGTTTAGAATCGTAGAAAACAAGTTTTTCGATGTTTCATAAGTTCATTAAACTTCTACAAAGTACATTGCAACACTTATAAACACTTATCTTTCTTATAACTTGGTTTATAGTGGTAGAAAACATAATTTTAGATGCTTCATAAGTTCGTGAAACTTGTGCAAAGATCATTGAGGCACTCATAAGCACTAATTTTGCTTCAAACTTGGTTTAGAGTCGTAGAAAACTCGTAGTTATATGTTTCATGAGTTTCGTCAAACTTGTTCAAATATCATTGTGGAACTTATCGACACTCATCTTGCTTAAAACTTCGTTTAGAGTCGTAGAAAACGGGTTGTTAGATGTTTAATGAGTTCATAAAACTTGTACAAAGATCATCGAGACACTTATAAGCATGAATATTGCTTCAAACTTTGTTTAGAGTCGTAGAAAACGCGTTTTTAGATGTTTCATAAGTTCTTAAAACTTGTTCAAAGATCATTGTGGAACTAATAATCACCCATCTTGCTTAATACGTGGTTTAGAGTAGTAGAAAACGTGTTGTAAGATTTTTCATCAGTTCGTGAAACATCTTCAAAGATAATTGAGGCAATTATAAGCACCTATCTTGCTTAAAATTTGGTTTAGAGTCATAAAAATTGGGTTATTATATGTTTCATATGTTCTAGAAACTTGTGCAAATATAATTGAGTTTTTAACAAGTTCTAGAAACATATGCTTAAAACTTGGTTTTGAGTAGTTGAAAACGCATTGTTAGATTGTTCATAAGTACGTGAAACCTGTTTAAAGATCATATAGGCACTTATAAGAACTCATTTTTCTTAAAGATTTGTTTAGAGTCTTAGAAAAAATACGCTTGTGAAACTTTTTCATAGATCTTGCTTAAAAATGTGTTAGAGTCGTAGAAACTCGTTGTTAGATGTTTCATAAATTCAAGAGAGTTGTGCAAAAATGATTGAGACACTTATAAGCACTAATCTTGTTTGAAACTTGGTTTAGAGTCGTAGAAAAATCATTGTTAGAAGTTTCATAAGTTCGTGAAACTTGTACAAATACCATTGAAGCATTTATAAGCACTCTTTTTGTTGAAAACATGGTTTATAGTCGTTGAAAACGTGTTGTTAGATGTTTCAAAAGTTTGTGAAACTTGTACAAAAATCATTGAGGCACTAATAAGAACTCATCTTGCATAAAAGTTGGTTTAGAATCATAGAAAAAACACGTTGTTAGATAATTCATAATTCTTGAAACTTGTTCAAAGATCATTGTGGAACTAATAAGCACCAATCTTGCTTAATACTTGGTTTTGAGTAGTAGAAAACGTGTTG
The DNA here is from genome assembly GCA_963556525.1 of Cochlearia excelsa. Taxonomy (NCBI): domain Eukaryota; kingdom Viridiplantae; phylum Streptophyta; class Magnoliopsida; order Brassicales; family Brassicaceae; genus Cochlearia; species Cochlearia excelsa. The sequence goes on from CAUVZT010000045.1 coordinate 341,861, forward strand.
TAAGATGTTTCATAAGTTCGTGAAACTTGTTCAAAGATAATTGAGGCAATTATAAGCACTAATCTTGCTTAAAATTTGGTTTAGCGTCGTAGAAAACGGGTTATTATATGTTTCATAAGTTCTAGAAACTTGTGCAAATATAATCGAGTAACTAATAAACATTCATTTGCTTAAAACTTGGTTTAGAGTTTTTGAAAACGCATTGTTAGATTGTTCATAATTTTGTGAAACTTGTTCAAAGATCATTGAGGAACTTATAAGAACTCATTTTTCGAAAGATTTTTTTAGAGTCGTAGAAAAATACGTTTGTGAAGCTTTTTCATAGATCTTGCTTAAAAATGTGTTAGAGTCGTAGAAAACGCGTTGTTAGATGTTTCATAAGTTCATGAGAGTTGTGCAAAAATGATTGAAGCACTTATAAGCACTAATCTTGCTTGAAACTTTGTTTAGAGTCGTAGAAAAATCGTTGTTAGATGTTTCATAAGTTCGTGAAACTTGTACAAAGATTATTGAAGCACTTATAAGCACTCTTTTTGCTGAAAACATGGTTTATAGTTGCTGAAAACGCGTTGTTAGATAATTCATAAGTTTGTGAAACTTGTACAAAGATCTTTAAGGAACTAATAAGAACTCATATTGCATAAAATTTGGTTTAGAATAATAGAAAAAATATGTTGTTAGATAATTCATAAACTCTAAAACTTTTACCAAGATCATTGAGGTACGTACTTATAAGCACTCATCTTGATTAAAATTTGGTTTAAGGTCATAGAAAACGCATTGGTAAATGTTTTATAAGTTTTTGAAACCTCTACAAAGACCGTTGTGCACTTATAAGCACTCATCTTCCTTCAAACTTGGTTTAGAGTCGTAGAACACGCGTTGGTAGATGTTTCATGAGTTTCTGAAATTTGAACAAAGATAATTGAGGCGCTTATTAGCACTAATCTTACTCAAACATGGTTTAGAGTAGTAGAAAACGTGTTGTTAGATGTTTCATAAGTTCTTGAAACTTGTTCGAAAATCATTGTGGCACTTATAAGCATTTATCTTCCTTAAACCTTGGTTTAGAGTAGTAGAAACCGTAGTGTTCGATGTTTCATAATTTTGTGAAACTTCTTCAAAGATGATAGATTCACTTATAAGCACTTATCTTGCTTAAAATTTGGTTTAGAGTTGTAGAAAACGGGTTGTTACAATGTTTCATAAGTTCTTGAAACTTGTTCAAAGATCATTAAGACACTTATAAGCAATCATCTTGCTTAAAACTAGGTTAATAGTTTTAAAAATTGCGTTTTTAGATGGTTCATAAGTTCACGAAACTTGTTCAAATATCATTCTTGAACATAAGTTCACCATAAGTTCGTAAAAGTTGTTCGAAAATCATTGAGAAATTTATAGGCACTCATCTTGCTTATAAGTTTGTTTAGAGTCACAAAAACGCGGTGTTAGATGTGCTGTAAGTTCATGAAACTTGTACAGAGATCATTGAGGCATTGATAAGAACTGATCTTGCTTAAAACTTGCTTTAGAGTGTTAGAAAGTGTGTTGTTAAATGTTTCATAAGTTCTTGAAACTTGTTCAAAGATCATTGTGGCACTAATAAGCACTCATTTGCTTCGAACATGTTATATGTTTCATGAGTTTCGTCAAACTTGTTTAAATATCATTGTTGAACTTATCGACACTCATCTTACTTAAAACTTCGTTTAGAGTCGTAGAAAACGGGTTGTTAGATGTTTAATGAGTTCGTAAAACTTGTACAAAGATCATCGAGGCACTTATAAGCATGAATATTGCTTCAAACTTTGTTTAGAGTAGTAGAAAACGCGCTTTTAGATGTTTCATAAGTCCTTGAAACTTGCTCAAAGATCATTGTGGTACTAATAAGCACTCATCTTTCTTAATACTTGGTTTAGAGTAGTAGAAAACGAGTTGTAAGATGTTTCATAAATTCGTGAAACTTGTTCAAAAATAATTGAGGCAATTATAAGCACTCATCTTGCTTAAAATTTGGTTTAGAGTCGTAGAAAAACAGGTTATTATATGTTTCATAAGTTCTACAAACTTGAGAAAATATAATTGAGGCACTAATAAACCCTCATTTTGCTTAAAACTTGGTTTAGAGTTGTTGAAAACGCATTGTTAGATTGTTCATAAGTTCGTGAAACTTGTTCAAAGATCATTGAGACACTTATAAGAACTCATTTTTCTTAAAGATTTGTTTAGAGTCGTAGAAAAAATACGCTTGTGAAACATTTTCATAGATGTTGCTTAAAAATATGTTAGAGTCGTAGAAACGCGTTGTTATATGTTTCATAAGTTCATGAGAGTTGTGGAAAGATGATTGAGGCACTTATAAGCACTAAACTTGCTTCAAACTTGGTTTAGAGTCGTAGAAAAATCGTTGTTAGATGTTTCATAAGTTCGTGAAACTTGTAGAAAGATTATTGAAGCACTTATAAGCACTTTTTTTGCTGAAAACATGGTTTATAGTCGTTGAAAACGCGTTGTTAGATGTTTCATAAGTTTGTGAAAATTGTACATAGATCATTGAGGCACTAATAAGAACTCATCTTGCATAAAAGTTGGTTTAGAATCATAGAAAAACACGTTGTTAGATAATTCATAAACTCTAAAACTTTTTCCAAGATCATTGAGGTATTATAAGCACTCATCTTGATTAAAATTTGGTTTAAGGTCATAGAAAACGCTTTGGTAGATGTTTTATAAGTTTTTGAAACCTCTACAAAGATCATTGTGCACTTATAAGCATTCATCTTCCTTCAAACTTGGTTTAGAGTCGTAGAAAACGAGTTGGTAAATGTTTTATGAGTTTGTGAAACTTGTACAAAGATAATTGAGGCATTTATTAGCACTAATCTTACTTCAAACATGGTTTAGAGTCGTAGAAAACGTGTTGTTAGATATTTCATAATTTCGTGAAACTTTTTCAAAGATAGATCATTGAGACACTTCGAGCACTCATGTTGTTTAAAACTTGGTTAAGAGTTGTAGAAAATGCGTTGTTAGATGTTTCATAAGTTCTTGAAAGTTTAACAAAGATCGTTGAGGCACTAATAAGCCTTTATCCTACTTAAAACTAGGTTTATAGTTGTTGAATACGTGTTGTTAGATGCTTCATAAGTTCATTAAACTTGTTCAAAGATCATTGAGGTACCTATAAGTACTCATCCTCCTTAAAAATTAGTTTAGAGTCATAGAAAACACGTTGTTAAATGTTTCATAAATTCGTGAAACTTTTTCAAAGATCATTGACGCACTTATAAACACTCATCTTGCTTAAGAATTGGTTTAGAATTGTAGAAAACTAGTTTTTCGATGTTTCATAAGTTCATTAAACTTCTACAAAGTACATTGCAACACTTATAAACACTTATCTTTCTTATAACTTGGATGTTTCATAAGTTCGTGAAACTTGTGCAAAGGTCATTGAGAAACTTTTAACCACTAATTTTACTTCAAACTTGGTTTAGAGTCGAAGAAAACTCGTAGTTATATGTTTCATGAGTTTCGTGAAACTTGTTCAAATATCATTGTGGAACTTATCGGCCCTAATCCTGCTTAAAATTTCTTTAGATTTGTAGAAAACGGCTTGTTAGAGGTTAAATGAGTTCGCAAAACTTGTACAAAGATGATTAAGGCGCTTATAAGTGTGAATATTGCTTGAAACTTTGTTTAGAGTCGTAGATAACGTGTTTTTGGATGTTTCATAAGTTCTTAAAACTTGTTCAAAGATCATTGTGGAACTAATAAGCACCAATCTTGCTTAATCCATGGTTTAGAGTAGTAGAAAACGTGTTGTAAAATTTTTCATAAGTTCGTGAAACTAAACTTCTTCAAAGATAATTGAGGCAATTATAAGCACCTATCTTGCTTAAAATTTGGTTTAGAGTCGTAAAAATTGAGTTATTATATGTTTCATATGTTCTATAAACTTGTGCAAATATAATTGAGGTCTTAATAAGTTCTAGAAACATATGCTTAAAACTTGGTTTTATGTTGTTGAAAACGCATTGTTAGATTGTTCATAAGTACGTGAAACTTGTTTAAAGATCATAGAGGCACTTATAAGAACTCATTTTTCTTAAAGATTTGTTTAGAGTCTTAGAAAAAATACACTTGTGAAATTTTTCATAGATCTTGCTTAAAAATTTGTTAGAGTCGTAGAAACTTGTTGTTAGATGTTTCATAAGTTCAAGAGAGTTATGCAAAGATGATTGAGGCACTTATAAGCACTAATCTTGTTTCAAACTTGGTTTAGAGTCGTAGAAAAATCATTGTTAGATGTTTCATAAGTTCGTGAAACTTGTACAAATATAATTGAAGCATTTATAAGCACTCTTTTTGCTGAAAACATGGTTAATAGTCGTTGAAAACGCGTTGTTAGATGTTTCAGAAGTTTGTGAAACCTGTACAAAGATCATTGAGGCACTAATAAAAACTCATCTTGCATAAAAGTTGGTTTAGAATCATAGAAAAAACACGTTGTTAGATAATTCATAAGTTCTTGAAACTTGTTCAAAGATCATTGTGGCACTAATAAGCACCAATCGTGCTTAATACTTGGTTTTGAGTAGTAGAAAACGTGTTGTAAGATGTTTCATAATTGAGGCAATTATAAGCACTAATCTTGCATAAAATTTGGTTTAGAGTCGTAGAAAACGGGTTATTATATGTTTCATAAGTTTTAGAAACTTGTGCAAATATAATCGAGGCACTAATAAACATTCATTTGCTTAAAACTTGGTTTAGAGTTTTTGAAAACGCATTGTTAGATTGTTCATAATTTTGTGAAACTTGTTCAAAGATCATTGAGGAACTTATAAGAACACATTTTTCTGAAAGATTTTTTTAGAGTCGTAGAAAAATACGTTTGTGAAGCTTTTTGATAGATCTTGCTTAAAAAGGTGTTAGAGTCGTAGAAAACGCGTTGTTAGATGTTTCATAAGTTCATGAGAGTTGTACAAAAATGATTGAAGCACTTATAAGCACTCTTTTTGCTTGAAACTTGGTTTAGAGTCGTAGAAAAATCGTTGTTAGATGTTTCATAAGTTCGTGAAACTTGTACGAAGATCTTTAAGGAACTAATAAGAATTCATATTGCAAAAAATTTGGTTTAGAATCATAGAAAAAATACGTTGTTAGATAATTCATAAACTCTAAAACTTTTACCAAGATCATTGAGGTACGTACTTATAAGCACTCATCTTGATTAAAATTTGGTTTAAGGTCATAGAAAACGCATTGGTAGATGTTTTATAAGTTTTTGAAACCTCTACAAAGACCATTGTGCACTTATAAGCACTCATCTTCCTTCAAACTTGGTTTAGAGTCGTAGAACACGCGTTGGTAGATGTTTCATGAGTTTATGAAATTTGTACAAAGATAATTGAGGCACTTATTAGCACTAATCTTACTTAAACATGGTTTAGAGTCGTAGAAAACGTGTTGTTAGATGTTTCATAAGTTCTTGAAACTTGTTCAAAGATAGATCATTGAGACACTTCTGAGCACTCATGTTGTTTAAAACTTGGTTAAGAGTTGTAGAAAATGCGTTGTTAGATGTTTCATAAGTTCTTGAACGTTTAACAAAGATCGTTGAGGCACTAATAAGCCCTTATCCTACTTAAAACTAGGTTTATAGTTGTTGAATACGTGTTGTTAGATGCTTCATAAGTTCATTAAACTTGTTCAAAGATCATTGAGGCACCTATAAGTACTCATCCTCCTTAAAATGAGTTTAGAGTCATAGAAAACACGTTGTTAAATGTTTCATAAATTCGTGAAACTTTTTCAAAGCTCATTGACGCACTTATAAACACTCATCTTGCTTAAGAATTGGTTTAGAATTGTAGAAAACAAGTTTTTCGATGTTTCATAAGTTCATTAAACTTCTACAAAGTACATTGCAACACTTATAAACACTTATCTTTCTTATAACTTGGTTTATAGTGGTAGAAAACACAATTTTAGATGTTTCATAAGTTCGTGAAACTTGTGCAAAGATCATTGAGACACTTATAACCACTAATTTTACTTCAAACTTGGTTTAGAGTCGAAGAAAACTCGTAGTTATATGTTTCATGAGTTTCGTGAAACTTGTTCAAATATCATTGTGGAACTTATCGGCACTAATCCTGCTTAAAATTTGTTTAGATTCGTAGAAAACGGCTTGTTAGAGGTTAAATGAGTTCGCAAAACTTGTACAAAGATGATTAAGGCGCTTATAAGTGCGAATTTTGCTTCAAACTTTGTTTAGAGTCATAGATAACGTGTTTTTTTTATGTTTCATAAGTTCTTAAAACTTGTTCAAAGATCATTGTGGAACTAATATATAAGCACCAATCTTGCTTAATACGTGGTTTAGAGTAGTAGAAAACGTGTTGTAAAATTTTTCATAAGTTCGTGAAACTTGTTCAAAGATAATTGAGGCAATTATAAGCACTCATCTTCCTTCAAACTTGGTTTAGAGTCGTAGAACACGCATTGGTAGATGTTTCATGAGTTTTTGAAATTTGTACAAAGATAATTGAGGCACTTATTAGCACTAATCTTACTCAAACATGGTTTAGAGTCGTATAAAACGTGTTGTTAGATGTTTCATAAGTTATTGAAACTTGTTCGAAAATCTTTGTGGCACTTATAAGCATTTATCTTCCGTAAACCTTGGTTTAGAGTAGTAGAAACCGTAGTGTTCGATGTTTCATAATTTTGTGAAACTTCTTCAAAGATGATAGATTCACTTATAAGCAATTATCTTGCTTAAAATTTGGTTTAGAGTTGTAGAAAACGGGTTGTTACAATGTTTCATAAGTTCTTGAAACTTGTTCAAAGATCATTAAGACACTTATAAGCAATCATCTTGCTTAAAACTAGGTTAATAGTTTTAAAAATTGCGTTTTTAGATGGTTCATAAGTTCACGAAACTTGTTCAAATATCATTGAGGCATATAACAACTAATCTTGCTTCGAGTCGTACAAAAAGCGTTGTTATATGTTTCATAAGTTCGTGAAACTTGTTCAAAGATAATTGTGGCACTTATAAGCAATCATCTTGCTTAAAACTTGGTTAGAGTATTAGAAAACGGGTTGTTAGATGTTTCATAAGTTCGTATAAGTTGTTCGAAAATCATTGAGGCACTTATTGGCACTCATCTTGCTTATAACTTTGATTAGAGTCACAAAAACACGTTGTTAGATGTTTCGTAAGTTCGTGAAACTTGTACAGAGATCATTGAGGCATTGATAAGAAATCATCGAGGCATTGATAAGAAATCATCTTTCTTAAAACTTTCTTTAGAGTCGTAGAAAGTGCGTTGTTAAATGTTTCATAAGTTCTTGAAATTTGTGCAAAGATCATTGAGGAATTAATAAGCACTCATCTTGCTTAAAACATGGTTTAGAGTTGTTGAAAACGCATTGATAGATTATTTATAAGTTCGTGAAACTTGTGCGAGAGATCATTGAGGCGGTTATAAGAACTCTTCTTGCTTAAAGATTCTTTTGGAGTCGTAGAAAATGCGTTGTTGGATGTTTCATAAGTTTTTGAAACATTTTAAAAGATCATTGAGGCACTTATAAGTAATCATATTGCTTAAAAATTTGTTTCATAAACTCAATTAACTTTTGAAAAGATCATTGAGACACTTATAAGCACACATCTTGCTTAAAACTTGGTTAAGAGTTGTTGAAAACGCATTGTTAGATTGTTTATAAGTTTGTGAAACTTGTGCATAGATCATTGAGGCACTTATAAGAACTCTTCTTGCTTAATGATTCTTTTAGAGTCGTAGATCCATGTTGTTAGATGTTTCATAAATTCGTGAAACTCGTGCAAAGATGATTTAGGCACTTATAAGCCCTAATCATGCTTCGAACTTGGTTTATGGTTGTTGAAAACGTGTTGTTAGATATTTCAAAATTTCGTGAAACTTGTTCAAATATCATTGAGACACTTATAAGCACTCATGTTGCTTAAAATTTGGTTTAGAGTTGTAGAAAACGCGTTGTTAGATGTTTCATAAGTTCTTGAAAGTTTTACAAAAATCATTGAGGCACTAATAAGCACTTATCCTACTTAAAACTAGGATTAGAGTTGTTGAATACGTGTTGATAGATGTTTCAAAAGTTCATTAAACTTGTTCAAAGATCATTGAGGCACTTATAAACACTCATCTTGCTTATGAATTGGTTTAGAATCGTAGAAAATAAGTTTTTAGATGTTTCATAAGTTCATTAAACTTCTACAAAGTACATTGCGGCACTTATAAACACTTATCTTTCTTATAACTTGGTTTATAGTTGTAGAAGACACATTGTTAGATGTTTCATAAGTTCGTGAAACTTGTGCAAAGATCATTGAGGTACTTATAAGCACTAATTTTGCTTCAAACTTGGTTTAGAGTCGTAGAAAACTCGTAGTTATATGTTTCATGAGTTTCGTCAAACTTGTTCAAATATCATTGTGGAACTTATCGGAACTCATCTTTCTTAAAACTTCGTTAAGAGTCGTTGAAAACGGGTTGTTAGATGTTTAATGAGTTCATCGCATTTAGGTCATATGCATATGGAATCTATGATGATTTTAGCCTTGTAAAGCGACGCGTCTAGTATTTTGAACATACCAAGTGTAGTGTCTTCCTCAGACGAATTAGAGCTCGCCGAAAATCTTGAAACCTTGACCCTAGATATTGATGTTTAAAAAACCAATAGTGTGGTTATGAATCTTGATAGTTCTAGGTTGTCTTCGAAGTTATATGAACTTAAACTTTATTTTTAATTAGCATGATTGAGAGTTTTCAAGAGAATTTCTATGACTTTGTGATTTCTACGGATTGCGGCTTCCTAAACCGAAACACTTTAACCGCAATCCGGTCATTCTCATTCTAAGGATGATTCCCCTCTCACCCCCTAAGCCTAAACCCAAACACTTTCGAGAATTCTTTTTCAATAAGTGATTGTTTGGTTTCGCAAAAACTTGAAATTATTGGGAGCGACAAGAAAGGACATCCATTTAGCTAGTTTATCTTGGACTAGTATGTTAGAAAAGGATAATGGGTTGGAGAGACACCTCTTTGAGTTTTAAAAAATAAGAAAATAAACACGAGTAAATGTAAAACGCCTAGGGGTAAAAGAATGGCTAAGTAAAAAAAAAAAACAGAAAAAAATAGTAAAGAAAAAAAAAAAACTTAGCCAAAAGCAAACCCCTAAGGTAGTTAAGAAAAAGAGAAGAAACTCGATGTTTAAGTGCTTAAGTGTTAAAAGAAAGAGATGATGGGATAGATGTTAGATTTGAATAGGAATGGATGTCCGGACTTGTATGCATAAATTGCTCCTTGTCTTTCCCGGTTTTGCTTAACCCTTTCACTCCCCGAGAGAAACCGCATTACAACTAACCACATGCCGAGTGTTAGCTTCCTCTTTTGATTCGAAATACCGTTTATACCTAGACAAATAGAAAAACTCTTGGAAATTCTTGATCATGTTTCATGCTTTGATTATGCTTAATTTAATGTGAAAGGTGCTTAGACTAGACAAGTGGATCACATGCTTTTTGTAATAATAACGAATTTAGACGGAGTTTGAGGTGAATGGCAATAGGTAGAACTAGCTCGGTTGCGATAGGACACTATGTTTAGGATAATCGTTCACTACACTTTCCACGTTGTTTTTGGTTCTGAGGTCCCCGCCTCTATACTCTCTTAAACTTTGATATTAGTTCTCTTGCTTGAGGACAAGCAAAGGATAACTTTGTGGGAGTTGATATCTTGTATATTTTGCATATTTTACTTTGTTTTATTCATTAGAATTAACTCATGTAATTTGCATTTAGTATCATATAGGTTGCATTTGCATGTCGTTTTATGGTTTTCAGGTTTAAGAGTGTAATAATGAAAAATATGGGAAATTCAAGAAAAAAGTGTCAAAAAGGACACTGTTTGAGGAAGTTCCCAACGATGGATCTTTATCAAATTTTACCACAAGATAGCCACGGATGTTAGCTTTCATTTGGAGGTGGTTTGAGATTATTTCAACGGTGAGATCTAAAGTTATTCCAATTTTACTTCACACCGGTTTGTTATACCGGTTTGAAGTTGCCGGTATCAAGAAGAAAATAAGGAAAAACCGGTTTTTCGAGCTAAAAAGGAAAAGAGAACTCCTAAACCGAGGATGAAGTTTTTTAGACTTATTTTCTATATATTTAGAGCTTTCATATCTTATTATTTTAGGGGGATGCTTATTTTTATCTTGAAACCTTTTACAAGTTTTTCCCAGAGATTTGGATCTTGGATGCTTTGAGTTTTCTTCATTGATAAACATAGTTTTTCTTATCCTTTATCTCTTTGATTTTATTTATGCTTTTTTATTATGTTTGCTTTGATTTTCATTATGCTTAGCGAGTAGTTTCCCTTAGATAATTAGGTTGGGGAAAAAAGGGTGAATCAACTCTAGGGTTGATTAATGTCTAGAACTTAAACCTGATAAAACTTTAGTTTAGTGTAACGATCTTAATGCTTTAGTTAAGTTAGCCATTCAATTAATAGAACCCATAAAACTTTATGACTGATAGGATTGTGAAGATTCCCGATCAATTACCCTAGAACTAAGCCTAGTTTAACCGACAAATCTGTGTTAATAAGCTTAGTGGTTGAATTGAATTGAACTTAATGTTTCCTAAGATTTAAACTATCCAAGATATTGTTTTAGTTTACTTAATAGGAAAATGATCATTGTCACGAGAGTGGATTGATATAAATACGTTTTCAAAACTTTAAAGTTACATTTGTTAAAAGACATTAAAAACCTGAAAATTTGATCACCCGTTAAAGTACCCCGACGTGGTTGTTTAGCTTTTAATTTGAACTTTTAAATCAACTTTTAATTTCGTTTTTGCTTTCTTAGTTAATTGTTACAAAACCTCCCTTTTTGTTTATTGCTTAGACTAAGAAGATTTCTCATAAGTTCTAGTGGGTTGTTAGATGTTCGTAAAAGTTGTCCGAATATCATTGAGGTACTTATAGACACTCATCTTGCTTATAACTTTGTTTAGAGTCACAAAAACACGTTGATAGATGTTTTATAAGTTCATGAAACTTGTACAAAGATCATTGAGGAATTGATAAGAACTCATCTTGCTTAAAACTTGTTTTAGAGTCGTAGTATGTGCGTTTTAAAATTTTTCATAAGTTCTTGAAACTTGTGCAAAGATCATTGAGGCACTAATAAGCAGTCATCTTGCTTAAACTTGATTTGGAGTTCTTGAAAACGCATTGCTAGATTGTTCATAAGTTCGTGAAACTTGTTCAAAGATCATTGAGTCACTTATAAGAACTCTTCTTGCTTAAAGATTCTTTTAGAGTCATAGTAAACGCGTTAGAAGATGTTTCATAAGTTTGTGAAACATTTTCAAAGATCATTGAGGCAATTATAAGCAATCATCTTGCTTAAAAATTGGTTTAGAGTTGTAGAAAACTCGTAGTTATATGTTTCATAAATTCGTGAAACACGTGCAAAGATGATTGAGGCACTTATAAGCCCTAATCATGCTTCAAACTTGGTTTATGGTTGTTCAAAACGTGTTGTTAGATTTTCAAAATTTCGTGAAACTTGGTCCAAGATCATAGATGCACTTATAAGCACTCAAGTTGCTTTAAACTTGGAAGTTCTTGAAAGTTTTAAAAAGATCATTGAGACACTAATAAGCACGTATCCTTCTTAAAACTAGGTTTATAGTTGTTGAATACGTGTTGTAAGATGTTACATTAGTTCATTTAACTTGTTCAAAGATCATTGAGGCACTTATAAGCACTCATGCTCCTTAAAAAATGGTTTAGAGTCGTAGAAAACACCTTGTTAAATGTTTCATAAATTCGTGAAACTTTTTCAAAGATCATTGAGACACTTATAAACACTTATATTGCTTAAGAATTTGTTTAGAATCGTAGAAAACAAGTTTTTTGATGTTTCATAAGTTCGTTAAACTTCTACAAATTACATTGCGGCACTTATAAACACTTATCTTTCTTATAACTTGGTTTATAGTCGTAGAAAACACAATGTTCGATGTTTCATAAGTTTGTGAAACTTGTGAAAAGATTATTGAGGAACTTATAAGCACTAATTTTGGTTCAAACATGGTTTAGATTCGTAGAAAACTGGTAGTTATATGTTTCATGAGTTTCGTGAAACTTGTTCAAATATCATTGTGGAACTTATCGGCACTCATCTTGCTTAAAACTTCGTTTAGAGTCGTAGAAATGGGGTTGTTAGATGTTTAATGAGTTTGTGAAACTTGTACAAAGATCATTGAGGCACTTATAGCACGAATATTGCTTCAAACTTTGTTTAGATTCATAGAAAACGCGTTGATAGATGTTTCATAAGTTCTTGAAACTTGTTCAAAGATCATTGCGGCACTAATAAGCACTTATCTTGCTTAATACTTGTTTAGAATAGTAGAAAACGTGTTGTACGATGTTTCATAAATTCGTGAAACTTGTTCAAAGATAATTGAGGCAATTGTAAGCACACATCTTGCTTAAAATTTGGTTTAGAGTCATAGAAAACAGACTATTATATGTTTCATAAGTTCTAGAAACTTGTGAAAATATAATTGAGGCACTAATAAACACTCATTTTGCTTAAAACTTGGTTTAGAGTCGTCGAAAACTCGTAGTTATATGTTTCATGAGTTTCGTGAAACTTGTTCAAATATCGTTGTGGAACTTATCGACACTCATCTTGCTTAAAACTTCGTCTAGAGTTGTAGAAAACCGGTTGTTAGAAGTTTCACGAGTTCGTGAAATTTGTACAAAGATCATTGAGGCACTTATAAGAACGAATATTTCTTCAAACTTTGTTTAGAGTCATAGAAAACGTGTTGTTACATGTTTCATAAGTTCTTCAAACTTGTTCAAAGATCATTGCAACACTAATAAGCACTAATCTTGCTTAATACTTGGTTTAGAGTAGTAGAAAACGTGTTGTAAGATGTTTCATAAGTTCATGAAACTTGTTCAAAGATAATTAAGGCAATTGTAAGCACTCATCTCGCTTAAAATTTGGTTTAGAGTCGTAGAAACGGGTTATTATATGTTTCATAAGTTCTAGAAACTTGTGCAAATATAATTGAGGCACTAATAAACACTCATTTTGCTTCAAACTTGGTTTAGAGTTGTTGAAAACGCATTGTTAGATTGTTCATAACTTCGTGAAACTTGTTCAAAGATTATTGAGGCACTTATAAGAACTCATTTTTCTCAAAGATTTGTTGAGAGTCATAGAAAAAATACGTTTGTGAAACTTTTTCATAGATCATCGAGAAACTTTTGAGCAATCATCTTGTTTAAAAATATTTTTAGAGTCGTAGAAAATGCGTTGTTAGATGTTTCATAAGCTCATGAGAGTTGTGCAAAGATGATTGAGGAACTTATAAGCACGATTCTTGCTTCAAACTTGGTTTAGAGCCGTAGAAAAATTGTTGTTAGATGTTTCATAAATAAGAATTGATCTTGCATAAAAGTTGTGTTTACAAACATAGAAAAATACGTTGTTAGATAATTCATAAACTCTAAAACATTTTCCAAGATCATTGAGGTTCATATAAGCACTCATCTTGATTAAACTTTAGTTTAAGGTCGTAGAAAACGCATTTGGTAGATGTTTTATAAGTTTTTGAAACCTCTACAAAGATCGGTGTGCACTTATAATCACTTATCTTCCTTCAAACTTCGTTTAGATTCGTAGAAAACGCGTTGGTAGATGTTTCATAAGTTCTTGAAACTTGTTCGAAGATCATTGTGGTACTTATAAGCATTTATCTTGCTTAAATCTTGGTTTATAGTAGTAGAAAACTTGTTGTTCGATGTTTCATAAGTTTGTAAAACTTCTTCAAAGATCATTGATTCACTTGTAAGCACTCATCATGCTTAAAATTTGGTTTAGAGTCGTAGAAAACGTGTTGTTACAATGTTTCATAAGGTCTTGAAACTTGTTCAAAGATCATTGAGACATTTATAAGTAGTCATCTTGCTTAAAACTAGGTTAATAGTTGTAGAAAATGTGTTATTAGATGTTTCATAAGTTCGCGAAACTTGTACAAAGATCATTGAGGCACGTATAAGAACTAATCTTGCTTCAAACTTGGTTTAGAGTCGTGGAAAAAATATTGTTAGATGTTTCATAAGTTCGAGAAACTTGTTCAAAGATCATTGTGGAACTTACACTACAAGAAACTGGGCTTTTAGCAACGAAATTTAGCAAGGAAATAGCGACGAATTATATAGCAACGAATTGGCGACGGAATAGCAACGGAGAATCGTGTCGTCGCAAAATCGTCGCTATTTAGCGAGGTATTATTTCGTCGCAAAATTAGCGACGATTTAGCGACGAAATTGGCGACGGATGAGTTCTGCGTCGCTAATTAGCGACGGATGAGTTTTGCGTCGCTAATTAGCGACGGATGAGTTATGCGTCGCTAATTAGCGACGATTTAGCGACGAATATATATCCTTGCTAATTAGCGACGAATATATATCCTTGCTAATTAGCGACGAATTAGCGAGGAGGGTCGCTAAGTAGGTAAGCACGTTTTCAAAAACGTTGCTAAATCGTTGCTAATTTTCTTTCCTTGCCAAATCGTTGCTAATTTTCCTTGCAAAATGGTTGCAAAAATTTAGAATGGGACTATATAAACCCATCTACACTCTTCAAAAATTCACACCACAACACAATACAAAAACATTCACTCTATAAAAATATAAACACTCTAAAAATTTCAATATGTCCCACGGTAATAACAATATATACGAGTTACGTACTTGAATGTATCGGCATAAAGATCGATCAGGGGTAGTTACAGACGAATTTACGGAGGGACTTCAAGTATTCATGCAACGGGCCGGAAACATGCGAATACGCAAGATACCGGTAAAATGTATTGTCCATGTAAGAAGTGCGTTAACACTAAATACGTGTTTGTTGAAACCGTATGGAAACATCTTTTTAATAGAGGTTTTATGCCGCAACCGTAATCACTCGTGGTTACGTGTTCCACACCTTAAGTCATGGTCAACGTCGAGCAACCGCGAATTATGGGGTAACTGTGTCGGGTGATTCAGTTTTTTATGGTCTTCTAACGGATATTATTGAAGTGCAGTATCCGGGATTAGTCAATTTACGAACAACCCTCTTCAAATGTGATTGGTTTGATCCAACACTTGGTCGTGGTGTTTGATACAACAAATTTGGTGTGATCGACGTCAACCGGTCACGACGATATCGGAAGTTTGTACCTTTTATCCTTGGATCGCAAGCTGAGCAAGTTACTTTCATTCCTTATCCTCGGGTTAAGACTAGCGGTATAGCATGGAGTGCAGTAGTCCGAATAGTTCCAAGAGGTTTCATTATGGGTAACGATGAAGTTCTTATGCAACAAGATGTCATTGGTGGGACAATCATTCCAACAAATCAATCGACGGAAGATGTATTCCTTGTCGACCCCGATAATCAAGTTGTTGAAGATATTGTGGATGATGAAGACGACAGAGGTGCTGATGAATTCGATGAAAGTAGCGAAGTCGAATCTGTTGATTCCGATAATAATGAATAATTTTCTTTGTGTGTTTTGTAATATAATTGTGTACATGTGTTAGTTGTAATATTTGTATGTGTTTTTGTAATATTTGTAATCTTTGTGTGTTTTTGTAATAATTTGTGTGTGTGTTATTTGTAATAATTGTGTGTGTTTTTGTAATTATTATTTTTTAAAATAATATTTAAATTTGCAACGAAATAGCAAGAATTGGTAATTTTCGTTGCTAAATCGTCGCAATTTAGAGAGGATTTAGCAACGCTAACCTAAATTCGTTGCTAAATCGTCGCTAAATAGCGGTTGCGATGGATTACAGATTTAGGGGTTCAAGATCGTTGGATTACAAATTTAGGGGTTCAAGATCGTTGTTAAATCGTCGCTAAACATAATGACTTATCGTTGCCAAATCGTCGCTATTTCGTTGCTAAGCATGATTCCTTGCCAATTCGTTGCTAAGTCGTTGCAAGCCTTCGAACTTTAAACCCCTAAAACACCACTTAATATCGATTTATATGAGTTTTGCTTGACTAAAAAAGTGTACAAAACTAGGAATATATTTGTATTAAACAATAAAAAATATAGATTACAAAATTATACTTAACACATTTAATCTAAATAAACCATAACTTATAAGAGTTTATACTATAAAATTCATAATAAACTAGTTTATAAGTTTTTTGTGATATATTGAGTTTGTGACTTCTTATGATCAATGTTATAAACTCGTTTTGGCGAAAAAGTGGTAAAAAACGATACAACCCGAATTTAGGGTTCCAAACCATAAAATAAGGGTTTAGCATTAGCGACGATTTAGCAACGATTCGTCGCTAAATCGTCGCTATTTATATTTAGCGACGATTTAGCAACGAATCGTTGCTATTTCGTTGCTAATTTTAAACCTCCTTACATTCTTGTACTTGGAAATACGATGAATGCCGTTTCGTGTCACTTTATCATATAGCTACGAATTAGCGACGATTTAGCAACGATTCGTTGCTAAATCGTCGCTAAATATAAATAGCGACGAAATAGCAACGAATTCTGACATGCATGTACTTCTTAAATACGATGTAAGTCGCTTCGTGTCACGTTAACATATAGCAACGAAAAAGCAAGGAATCGTTGCTAAATCGTCGCTATATGGATTCGTCGCTAAATCGTCGCATTTTTTTCGTTTGCCGCGGGTGGAAAACCAATGGTTTAAACCAAAAAAGGCGACGACACAAAATCCTATATATACCCGAAGAGTTTTCTCATTTTATCACACAATCTCATTTTGTCTCTCTCTCTAAACATTTTATCTCTCTAAAAAAAACCCAACTCCAAAACCCAACTCAAAAACATGTCTCAAAATAATTAACCCCCTCGTTATTATAATTTCATAAGGAACCGATCCGGTTCCACCTCTAATTCAAACTCACCCCAACAAAACTCACCCCAACAAAACCCACCCCAACAAAACCCACCCCAACAATACCCAATAGAAGAGGCTATTCCCGATGCTCCAGCCAAAACCTACGCACATGCAACGGATCCTCGACTTTCTTCGGCAGGAGGGCCACCAGTACCTACCGTTGCTCCATTCCGAACGGCCGGATGAGACATTTTGGTAAGTAATTAAAAAATTTATATTATTTTATGCAATTTAATTAATTGATTTTCGATTATAATAATTGCTAACGATAAATTTATTTTTCGTAGGTTTTGCGATAACAAGGTTAGTAGGAGTGTCTCGGATGTGATGAAGACGTATTTCGTGGAGTCGCACGTCAATTGGGCGCATGCGCCTCATATATAAAGGACATCGGTTCGAATCTTTTGCGGTAAGTAAAATTTTTAATTATTTAAATTTTAAAAATTAAAAATTATAAAAAGTTAAAATAAATATTTATTGTAAAAAATAACATATATATTATATAAATTGTAATAATTATTACAAAATTTATTTTTTTATTATTTAAAATTTATTTTAATATTTTAAAAAACTCAAATAGCAAAAATGGCATTGGCGGGAGGAAGACATGTTTAAAGTCCGCAAGGGTTTCGAGGAGAAAGTCATGCATCGGCTCACTGGGATCATCAACAAATGGAAGACCAAGTGGCTGAAGAAGGGAGATGATGCGAAACCCATAGCAATGGATGGGGATTTGTGGAAGGGCCTTTGCAACTATTGGACGAACCCGCATTCGGTTCAAGTTGCGGGTAGCTGCTTCAAGTCCCGACTCACACCGATCGACGAGACCGGTCCATATGTCCACACCTCAGGACCGATTTCTTATGTCGGACGGCATATTCAGATGGTATTAAATATATATTTAAAATTTAATTACTTTTTTAAAAATATAAAATTTAAAAATATATAATTTAATTATAATTTTCAATAGCGCGAGGAGATGGGCGAGCTTCCGCCCATTGTGGAAATTTTGAAGAAGGTCCAAAAGAGGAAGGATGGGACCTATGGGTGTTCACGATCTGAAAAGATCGTGAACGCATATGAGGCTAGACTCGTCGAGCGGGTTAGTCAGGGTTCGACGTCGGCCGATGGTAGTTCGATGAACTCCTCGGGACAGCTGTCGGTCACCGAGTGCGACCAGATCTACTATGAGGTAATAATTTCAAATAATTTAATTTAATTCAAAATGATATTTATTATATTATCTAAAGATTTTAAATTTGTCTATATAGGTGGCCCCGAAGACGAAGAAGGACCGCACTTTTGGATTCAGTTCGATTGAGACGGTTCCCGCTGCTTCTTCTTCGCAGCCTCGTCGCACTTGCCCAAGATCACTCCGAAGAGAATGTTCGGTTGAGGGAGCAGATCGCGGAACAAGAAGTCCGCTATTAGAACATCACGGACTTCTTCTCCATCATCGCGATGGAAAGTCCAAACCTCGCGAGGTTGATGCGGCGAGCGGGGAGTCCAACCGACCCGGCTACCGGTGATCCCTCCAGATGTAGCGGCAGCTCAAGACCTTGGACGTGATATCGGGATTGATGATTTCGTCGTCGATCCCGATGATCCCGCTGATCCCGCTTATCCTGCTGTTTAGTTTTATTGTATTTTTAAAATATTTTGTCTTTTTTTAATATATTTATAATTGTTTTTTTTTAATTTTTTAAAATTGTTTTTTTAAAATTTGGTTTTTATAATTGTTTTTTTTTTAATTTTTTTTTTATTAAATCGTTACTTTTTTACACGTCGTTGTTTTCGCAAAATCTTTAAATTGAAAATTTATTTTTTATATATCGTCGCTATTTCGTCGCCAATGTTTTACGATAAACATCGCTAATTCGTCGCAAAATTAGCGACGAATTAGCGACGACACCTAAATAGCGACGATTATACGGCGTCGCTAAATTAGCGACGATTCTAAAATAGCGACGATTTAGCGACGAATTTTGAATAGCGACGAGCGTATAGCGACGAAAATATTCTCGTCGCTAAATCGTCGCTATTGGCCAATAGCGACGATTTAGCGACGAAATATGGCGTTGGTATTTGCCCAGTTTCTTGTAGTGTTATAAGCACTCATCTTGCTTAAAACTTGGTTTAGAGTCGTAGAAAACGGGTTTTTAGATGTTTCATAAGTTCGTAAAAGTTTTTCGAAAATAATTGAGGAACTTATAGGCACTCATCTTTCTTAAAAATTTGTTTAGAGTCACAAAAACACGTTGTTAGATGTTTCATAAGTTCGTGAAACTGGTACAAATATCATTGAGGCATTGATAAGAACTCATCTTGCTTAAAATTTGCTTTAAAGCGGTAGAAAGTGTGTTGTTAAATGTTTCATAAGTTCTTGAAACTTTTGCAAAGATCATTGAGGCACTAATTAGCACTAATCTTTCTTAAAACTTAGTTTAGAGTTGCTGAAAACGCATTGCTAGATAGTTCATAAGTTCGTGAAACTTGTTCAAAGATCATTGAGGCACTTATAAGAAGTCTTCTTGCTTAAAGATTCTTTTAGAGTCGTAGAAAACGCGTTGGTTGATGTTTCATAAGTTTGTGAAACATTTTAAAAGATCATTGAGGCACTGCACTTATAAGCAATCATCATTCTTAAAAATTGGTTTAGAGTCGTAGAAAACATGTTGTTAGATATTTCATAAGTTCATGAAACTCGTGCAAAGATGATTGAGGCACTTATAAGCCCTAATAATGCTTCAAAATTGGTTTATGGTTGTTGAAAACGTGTTGTTAGATATTTCAAAATTTCGTGAAACTTGTTCAAAGATAATTGAGGCACTTATAAGAACTCAAGTTGCTTAAAATTTGGTTTAAAGTTGTAGAAAATGCGTTATTATATGTTTCATAAGTTCTTGAAAGTTTTACAAACATCATTGAGGCACTAGTAAGCACTTCTCCTTCTTAAAAGTAGGTTTAGAGTTGTTGAAAACGGTTTGTTAGATGTTTCATAAGTTCTTTAAACTTGTTCAAAGATCATTGAAGCACTTATAAGCACTCGTCCTCCTTAAAATTTGGTTTAGACTCGTAGAAAACACGTTGTTAAATGTTTCATAAATTCATGAAACTTTTTCAAAAACTCATATTGGTTAAGAATTGGTTTATAATCGTAGAAAACAAGTTTTTAGATGTTTCATAAGTTCGTTAAACTTCTACAAAGTACATTGCGACACTTATAAACATTCATCTTTCTTATAACTTGGTTTATAGTTGTAGAAAACACAGTGTTAGATGTTTCCTAAGTTCGTGAATCTTGTGCAAAGATCATTAAGGCACTTATAAGCACTAATTTTACTTCAAACTTGGTTTACATACGTAAAAAACTCGTAGTTATATGTTTCATGAGTTTTAGGAAACTTGTTCAAATATCATTATGGAACTTATCGGCTCTCATCTTTGTTTAAAACTTCGTTTAGAGTTGTAGAAAAAGGGTTCTTAGATGTTTAATGAGTTCAATAAACTTGTACAAAGATCATTGAGGCACTTATAAGCATCAATATTGTTTCAAACTTTGTTTAGAGTAGTATAAAACGCGTTGTTAGATGTTTCATAAGTTCTTGAAACTAGTTCAACGATCATTGTGGCACTAATAAGCACTCATCTTGCATAATACTTGGTTTAGAGTCGTAGAAACACGTTGTTAAATGTTTCATAAATTCGTGAAACTTTTTAAAAGATCATTGAGGCTCTTATAAACACTCATCTTGCTTAAGAATTCGTTTAGAATCGTAGAAAACAAGTTTTTAGATGTTTCATAAGTTCGTTAAACTTCTACAAAGTACATTGCGGCACTTATAAACATTCATCTTTCTTATAACTTGTTTTAAAGTCGTAGAAAAGACAGAGTTAGATGTTTCATAAGTTCGTGAAACTTGTGCAAAGATCATTGAGGAACTCATAAGCACTTATTTTGCTTCAAACTTTGTTTAGAGTCGTAGAAAACTCGTAGTTAGATGTTTCATGAGTTTCGTGAAACTTTGTTTAAATATCATTGTGGAACTTATCGGCACTCCTCATGCTTAAAACATCGTGTAGATTCGTAGAAAACGAGTTGTTAGATGTTAAATGAGTTCGTGAAACTTGTACAAAGATCATTGAGGCACTTATAAGCACGAATATTGCTTCAAACTTTGTTTAGAGTCGTAGAAAACGCGTTGTTAGATGTTTCATAAGTTCTTGAAACTTGTTTAAAGCTCATTGTGGCACTAATAAGCACTCATCTTTCTTAATACTTGGTTTAGAGTAATAGAAAACGTGTTGTAAGATGTTTTATAAGTTCGTGAAACTTGTTCAAAGATAATTGAGGCAATTATAAGCACTCATCTTGCTTAAAATTTGGTTTAGAGTCGTATAAAACGTGTTGTTAGATGTTTCATAAGTTCTTGAATTTTGTTACAAGATCATTGAGGAACTTATATATAAGCACTCATCTTGCTTAATGGTTTAGAGTTGTATAATACGAGTTGTTAGATGTTTCATTACTTTGTGAAACTGGTACAAAGATCATTGAGGCATTGATAAGAGCTTATCTTGCTTAAAAATTGTCATAGAGTCGTAGAAAAGGCGTTGTTAGATCTTTCATAAGTTCAAGAAATTGGTACAAAGATCATTGAGACATTTATAAGAACTCGTCTTGATTAGGACTTGCATTAGATTCGTCGAAAGAGAGTTATTAGATATTGCATGAGTTCTTGAAACTTGTACAAAGATCATTGAGACACTAAAGCACTCATCTTGCTTAAAACTTGGTTTAGAGGTCTTGAAAACACGTTGTTAGATTGTTCATAAGTTCGTGAAACTTGTTCATATATCATTGAGGACATAAAAGCACTCATCTCGCTTAAAGATTTGTTTAGAGTCGTAGAAAACGCATTGTTAGATGTTTCATAATTTCGTGAAACTTTTTCAAAGATCATTCACTAGTAAAAAAACATACATAGTCATGGCAAAGCAACGAGAAAACATGGCTTTTTTAATACAACCACGACTAAGCCACATTTAACGAATCGTTGCTTATTTTATACCACGAGTTAGCCACGGTATGAAAACCGTGGCATTTAAAAGCCACAATTAGGCCACAAACCTTTATTCGTGGCGTAAATAAAGAACAATTTTCCACGTTCGATAAACAGTGGCAAAAAAGCAACGAAAATGCTACGATTGATGCGTGGCTTTGTAACTTTTTATATTGTGTCAGAAATGTGTCTGAGATTTTATTAAAACTTAACAAAGCCACAATTTCTTTGTGGCTTTTTTGTGGCTTAACCGTCGAAAAAACTGTCTTGTCGGTTATAATTCGAATATAAGCCACAATTTAAAACCGTGGCTTGCCGTGGCTCACTTTAATACACGTACCAAGCATTATCTTTCTATCATTTTTCTTATTCTATTCTCCTCTTCTTATACTCTTCTACTATCTTCTCTTCTTCTTTTCTATTCTTCTCAATTGTAATGCAATGGCTCATTATTCACAATTAAGAGGATGGATGGATAAACGTATTGATCCAGAGACTAATTATGTGAGTGAAGAATTTATAACGGGCACTCAAGAGTTTCTTTTATTTGCTTGTAATCAACCATCCTTCCAAGAGTTAAACACCATTTTGTGCCCTTGTGTCCGATGTAAGAATGAGAAAGATCGTGATCCAAAAATGGTGTCAAGACATCTATTTTGATATGGATTCAAAGGAAATTATTATGTGTGATTCAACCATGGAGAAAATGCTAATGAAGAAATCGGAGAATCTTCAAGTTGTGATGAATGTTATTGGGATCTACCTTATTGGGAAAACCTTCGGCTTCAACATAATTTTGACTTTATGCACATTGAGAAGAACTTCTTCGATAATGTGATCAACATTGTGATGAATGTTATTGGAAAATCAAAAGACAACTTTAAATCGAGGTTGTATCTCCCGGAAATATGTAACAACCTAGAAGCTCATATTACCAAGAGTGGTCAGATGATCACACCGAGAGGAAGAAGATTTTTCTTCGGTGGATGAAAAATGATATTAAATTTCCTAATGGATATTCATCGACGATTGGCCTATGTGTAGATGACAACCATTCTAAGTTATCGGGTTTGAAAAGTCATGACTGCAACGTCATAATGCAACGACATCTTCCTTTAGAATTTGCAGAGCTTCTTCCAAAACCCATTCATGTTGCTATCTCAAGTAAACTCTTACATTACAAAATTTGTCAAATGACTAGAACCATAATGAATACTCTGACATTGATTTTTTGTGAAATGTATGCAGATATTGCATTGTTTTTTCGGGACCTATCTTCGAAGACCTTACGAAACGAAGATGATGCTATTTTGAAATCAAATATTGCTTCGAAGATTTGCAATTTAGAAAAGTTGTTTCCACCTTCGTTATTTGATGTTATGGAACATCTACCTGTGCATTTACCCGATGAAGCAACTTTAGGAGGTCCGGTTCAGTATCGATGGATGTATCCTTTCGAAAGATACATGTATCACCTGAAGAAGAGAGTTATGAATAAGGCACACGTTGGAGGCTCGATTGTTGCTCAGTGTATAATGGAGGAAATTACTCATGCAGATTCAAGTTATTTTGGACAAACAGAAGTTGTGCAAGAATCTGTAAACAGGGAAATTCGATTTACTTATTTAGATCCAGAAGTGCATGTCTTGTTTCACCATGAAGGCCGAGTAAGTGGAAAAGCAAAAGATGGTTGGTTTACAGATGATGACTACACCGTTCTCCAAACGTTTATTTTGCTAAATTGTGACTAGTTTGAGCCTTATGAAAGGTACAATATTCATTAGCAGTAACATCATGCAAAATGCGAAAGACAACACTTTGTTCAATGGTGTAAAGATTACGTAAGTGTAACATTTATAAAGTCAATATTAACCATACTATACTTGCTTAGTTATGTGTACTTGATTCATTTTGTAGATTAATGAAGACTTTTCTTCTTATACATTTCTTTTTTGGATATTGGATTTCGTACAAGGTCCGAGACGTAGTTACACTACATGGCCTATGTATCGATCACGAGGTTATTATTTCCACACAGAAAAATATGGAAAAGATAGGAAAAGTCAAAACTATGGCGTCTACGTCAACGGAACCTCTGATACAGATTATTACACGTTGATAGAGGACATAATGATTATCGAGTACCCGGGTTATGTTGGTCTCAAAGCAATGGTTTTCAGATGCAAGTTGTTTGATACAACTTTAGGTCGGGGCATTAGCAAACACCCATCATGTATTATCTATATCGCACCTAGTAGAAGATACGAGAAATATGATCCTTTTATACTATCTGGCAACTGTGATCAAGTTTGTTTCGTTCCTTATCCTCATGAGAGTCGATCTGCGGCAAATGAATGGTGGGTTTTTCTAAAAGTTATGCCTCCTGGGGTTCGTGAAACATCTGAAGATGGTTTGACTGCTTTACAAGATGACACACATAATAAGAATGTCGTCCCAAGTGACATTATTCGTGTAGAATCACATGTCGTGGAAGATGATTCAGATTTCGATTAAATGCTTGTCGAGCCTCCTAATGATGAATACATTTACAGAAGACGAATTCAGATTCAGAGTAACCCTTTTAGAGGTTATTGTAAGATATTTATGTATTTTGTATGGTATTAATAATTTTGTAAGATATTTATGGATTTTGTATGATATTTAATGATGACTTTGTAAGATATTTATGCATTTTGTATGATGTGAAATGAATTTATAAGATATTTATGCATTTTTTATGATATTAATGCATTTTGTAAGATATTAATGCATTTTGTATAAATCCTAATGATGACTTTGTAAGGTATGTATGCATTTTGTATAAATCCTAAACTAACCACTAAACTAAAAACTAAATCATAAACTAAATAAAAACCTTAACCCTAAACTAAAACTTAAACCATAAACTAAAACTTATACCATAAACTAAAATATATACCCTATAATAAAAAATTGTAAACTAAACCCTAAACCCTAAACTAAAACCTAAACTATAACCTATACCCTAAAATAAAACCTAAACTCTAAACAAGAAAGACTAAAACCGATATCCTAAGATAAAAACTGTAAACTAAAACCTAAACCTTAAACTAAAACTTATACCCTAAAATAAAACCTAAACTCTAAACACCAAGGACTAAAACCTAAACCCTAAACATAAACCCCTAGCTCCAAACACCAAAGACTAAACGACAAAAGCCACCGATAAACCATTGTTTGAATTCGTGGCTAATTTTAAAATAACCACGGAATTTCCACAGTTTTAAACCGTGGCTTTGTATTAGGCCTTCAAATAAAACAATTTTTCTTCGACACTTTGAAACATTTTCTCCTTCTACGACGAGTTTCTCCTTCTCCTTCTCCTTCTCCGTCAACTGCAATTTTTCCTTCTCCATCGATAAACTCATCGCCGATTACTCCGGTGTTATCTCCTTCTCCTTCTTCATCTTTTTCTTCTTCTTCTTCGTCATCTTATTCTTCTTCTTTCCTTCTCCTTCTTCTTTGTCTTCTTCTTCTTCTTCCTCGCTTTCTCCTTCTCTTTCTCTAAAGCCGAGAAACTCGTCGCCTTTGCCGATTATTCTCCGTCGATGTCCCTTTCTCCTTTTTCTCTGTCTTCTTCTCCATCGATTAACCCTAAATCGTCGAACCTCAAAGATCCCCAAAATTAACCCTAAAATTGCTTTCTCCTTTTATGCCTCTATCCTTTCTTCGTCAATGAGTTCTGGAGGAGTTCGTGGTCTTGCTCGTTCCGGAGGAGGTCGTGGTTAATCCAATCTCGGAGGAGCTCCTCCTTATTCACTTGTTCATTCGAATCCCTCAGGTTATGCCCTTCTCCTCATCTTTGTTTGTTTGTTTAGGTCTTTATTTGTTTAGGTCTCTGTCTGTTTAGGTCTTTGATGTTTAGGTCTCTGTGTCTTGCTAATTGCTAATTGTTTGTGCTTGTGTATTTGTTTGAGTTTAGGGTTTTTGATGTTTAGGTCTTGATTTTGTCTCTATCTGTTTAGGTCTTGGAGGTTTAGGTCTGGTTTATGTGTCTGTCTATTTAGATCTTTGAGTTTCACCGTATGTGTGTTGGTAAATGTTCATTGCTTGTGTTTGTGAGAAACTTTGAGTTTCAGCGTATGTGTGTTGCTAATTGTTTGTTCTTGTCCCTCTATTTGTGTGTGTGTGTGTGGATATCTCTGTGTTTGTGTGTGTGTAGTTGTCTGTGTTTCTGTTTGTGTTTGTGTGTGTGGGTATGTGTTTATTTTAATTCATTATCCTCTCTTGTCTTTTCAGAGAGGCCACAAGGGACTACTGGATCTAACGCGTCAGCCTCAACGACTAACAACAACTTCAATCAAGTGACATAGGAGAAATTGTTAGCTGCTCCACATAGAGAATCTCAGCCACATCTCGATCCAAGGAAAGCTAATGGGGCTCTTTTTTATGTTCTCTTCTCTCACTTACTTAAACCTTATCAATTCCCCTCTGATGCATTTACTTTTTGTTTCAGGTTTGGTGTGGACCCATGTGTCCAGAGATTTGTTAGAAAGACATGGAAAGGCTACTACCTGGGACCATGGAGAAGCTGGATACATGTCCCTGAAGATAGGAGAGCCACTTGGTGGCACACTTTTGTGGTAATGTTAAATCTATTTATGTTTTCGTTTTTCTTTAATACCTTTATATTGATGCATTTCTAATACGCTTTTGTTTTTTTGTAGCAAAACTACTATTGGGAACCAAGGTTTCATGCTGCTGTCAACTTTCAGTGGAAGCATGAGACAACGACAAGTATTTGTGAACGTATCAGCAAGAAGTGGAGAAACAAGAAGAAGTCAAAGTACATTGGTCAACAAGATTGGACGCTTATGTTGGAGTATTGGGACACCAAAGAAGCTGCAAAGAAGAGCAAGAAAGTTGTTGCGTCTAGGACATCTGATCCAGATGGCAAAGGGATGCACAAGCATAGTGGAGGTCCCAAGTCTTTCCTAAAGCATGAGTATGACATGGTAAGATTCTTGTTATCCTTAGCTAATATGTTTTGATTCTTTCTTTTAAAATTTTGTTATTTTGAAGATGGTTGAGGCATGTACTAGTGAACCACCAGCTTTCACTCAACTTTTTCGAAAGAATCAAACACGCAAGGATAGGACCTTTGTCGATCCAAGGGCGGAAGAGATTGTTACAGAAGTGGAGCAAGCAACAACTAAATTCACTGAAGAAGAAGGATCTCCCAACGACCTCAGTCAAACTACATCTTCTGGTCCTTCAAGCCATCTTCCGAACAAGGAGTATATGAAGGTATTGTTTCTGCTTCTTCTTCTCTCAATTTGGATTTTATGTTTCTTTGACTTAAAATGTTTAAGGAGCTACTTATGTATGTTCTGTGATATGTAACTTTCTAGATTATGAGATTGCAAAATTGATTATGTCTGCTTCTTTGTTTATGTGTGTGTACGTGTCTTCTTCCGTGTGTATGTGTGTCCTTGTGTATATTTGTGTCAAAATTGAGCTACACTACTATTTTTATAAACCGTGACTTTAGTCGTGGCTAGTAGCCACAACTTCAACTGTAGCAAAAACCGTGGCTACTAGCCACGATTTTAAAATATAGTTTAATTGTTGCTTATCATAGCCACGAAAAGCCATGAACCAAGGAAGCCACGTAGTTATGGCCACTATTTTCCGAAACGTTGCTTTTTCGTAGAAATTGGTTTAGGGTCGTAGAAAACACGTTGTTAGATGTTTCATAAGTTAATAAATATTGTAACAAAGATCATTGTGACACTTATAAGCCCCCATCTTGATAAAACATAGTTTAGAGTCATAGAAAACACGTTGTTAGATGTTTCATAAGTTTGTATAACTTATACAAAGAACATTGAACCACTTATATTCACTCATCTTCCTTAAAACTTGGATTAGTGTCGTTGAAAACAAGTTGTTAGATTTTTCATAAGATCGTGAAAATTGTACAAAGATCACTAAAATCTTATAAGCGCTATTCTTTCTTAAAATATGGATTAGGGTCGTAGAAAAGCGTTGTTTTATGTCTCATAAGTTTGTGAAACAGGTTCAAAGATCATTGAGGCAATTACAATAACTTATCTTGCTTAAAACTCGGTTGAGAGTTGTTGGAAACACATTTTTAGATGTTTCATAAGTTCATGAAACTTGTCCAAAGATCACTAAGGCACATATAAGCACTTATCCTGCTTAAAAAAATTGTTTGGATTAATAGAAAACGGGTTTTTAGATATTTCATAACTTCTTTAAAGTTGTAAAGATAATTGAAGCACTTATAAGCACTAATCTTTCTTATAACTTGCTTTATAGTCGTAGAAGTTGTTAAATGTTTTATAAGTTCGTGAAATTTGTACAATGATCATTGATGAACTTATAAGAAATCCTCTTTCTTAAAACTTTGTTTATAGTCGTAGAAAACGTATTGTTAGATGTTTATAAGTTTGTGAAACTTGTACAAAGATCATTGAGGCACTTATAAGCATTCATGATGTTTAAAACCTGGTTTAGAGTTGTTGAAAACGAGTTGTTAGATTTTCCGTAAGTTAGTGAAAATTGTACAAAGATCATTGAGATCTTATAAGAACTCATCTTTCTTCAAACCTTGTTTAGAATTGTAGAAAACGCATTGTTAGATGTTTCATAAGTTTGTGGAATTTTTTCAAAGGTCATTGAGGCATTTATAAGCACTAATCTTTCTTGAAACGTGGATTAGTGTCATAGAAAATGCGTTGTTAGATGTTTCATAAGTTCATGAAACTTTTACAAAAATCATTGAAGTATTTATAAGAACTCAACTTTCTTAAAAGCTTGTTTAGGGTCATAGAAAACGGGTTGTTAGATGTTTCATAAGTTCCTGAAACTTTTATCATTGAGGAACTTATAAGCACTCATTTTGTCTATGGACCATCCTTCTACTCATGTCTTGTTAACTTTGTAGGTTGCTTAAACGATGCGAGGAGAAACACTTTGTGCTTAATTGGGAAAAGTGCCACTCTATGGTGCGAGATGGAATAGTGCTAGGCCACAAAATCTATGAAAAAGGTATCGAAGTAGACAAAACCAAGATCGAAGTGATGCAAGTTCTAAACCACTAGATTTCGTAAAGGTGATAAAGAGTTTCGTTGGTCGCGCGGGATTTTACTGACGTTTTATCACAGATTTCTTTGTAAAGATGTCAAGTTTGATTTTGATAAAGAGTGTTTGTTCTCCTTTTTACGGATAAAAGACGTTTTGATATCTGCCCCGGTTGTACAACCTCCAAACGGGAATTGCAATTCGAAGTGATGTGTGATGCCGGTGATTACGCGGTGGGAGAAGTGCTCGGACAAAGGAAGGATAAACATCTCAATGTCATCTACTACGCAAGTAGGACACTCAATGACACGCGGTGCAACTCCGCAACAACGTAGAAGGAGCTTCTAGCCATCGTTTTAGCATTCGAGAAGTTCGTTCTTACTTGGTTGGGTCAAAGGTTATTGTTCACACCGATCATACTTGCTCGAGGCACTTTTATCAAAGAAAGACGCCAAACCTCGACTTATATGATGGATTCTTCTCCTTTAACAGTTCGACTTAGAGATCAAAGACAAGAGGGGTGTAGAAAACATTATAGTCGATTATCTATCCAGGCTGCGAGTAGACGCATCTTTTCCTATAGATGAGTCTATACCCAATGAGAATGTCTACGCTATCGCGTAAGACACAACCACAAATTTCATCCACGGCAAGAGCAATCGACATTGCCAATTTACATGTATGAGAACTCAAGAATCTACAAGGAGAGAGCTAAAGTCGTGCACGATAAAGAGATGATTCCTAAAGACTTTCATGTTAATGATAGTGTTCTAATTTTCAATTCGCGCTTGAAACTTTTTCCGGGTAAGCTACGGTCACAATAGTCCGGTCCTTTTAAGATCAAAGAGGTATGACCATACGTACTCGTCGATGATCCACTAAACTCCTAAATGGGGAATCCGTCAAGCTTGCGACGTTAACAAAAAAATTAAATATCACAAAAATTAAATTTTTTTAAAATTTTAATTTAAAAATTAAAAATATTTTATTTGCCAGTAAAAATGGAATTGGAAGAAGACCGATACCCACAATGTTCGTACAACTTTCGAAACAAAATCTTTGAAAGGTTTGTTAGGTAAGGTCTCCAACTGGAAAAAAGTTTGGAAGAAGGTGGGAGACGAGGAAAAACCCGAGGCCATGGACCCTTTGGTATGGAAGGGTATCGTTGATTACTTGCGGGTTTCGCACGTAGCTTCCGTTGGATGGAGTTATTCAAAGGCTCGCCTGACTAATCCATATGGTTTTGGGTCTTTATGCCAATACATCGCGTCAGACTTTTTATGTCGGGATGTTTAATAAAGATCATTGAGACACTTATAAGAAATGATCTTTCTTCAAATTTGGTTTAGAGTCGTAAAAAACGAGTTGTTAGGTGTTTCGTAAGTTCGTATAATTTATTCAAAGATCATTAAGTCGATTATAATCACTAATCTTGTTTAGAGGTGTAAAAAACTGGTTGTTAGATGTTTAAAGATCATTGACGCACTTCTAAGCACTCTTCTTAATTTAAAATTTCTTTAGAGTCGTAGAAAACGCGTTGTTAGAAGTTTCATAAGTTCGTGAAACTTGTACAATGATCATTGAGGAACTTGTAAGAACTTATTTTTGTTCAAACTTGGGTTATAGTAATAGAAAATGCGTTGTTAGATGTTTCGTAAGTTCGTAAAAGTTATGCAAAGATCATTGTGGCACGAAAAAGAACTCATCTTGCTTCAAATTTGGTTTAGAATCGTAGAAAAAGTGTTGTTAGATATTTCATAACTTCCCGAAACTTGTAGAAAGATCATTGTGAGACTTATAAGCAACCATCTTGCTTAACACTTTATGTAGAGTCGTAGATAACATGTTGTTAGATGTTTCATAAGTTCGTTAAATTTGTACAAAGATCATTGAGGCACTTTTAAGCAATGAACTTGCTTCAAATTTGTTTAGAGTCGTAGAAAACGCGTTGTTAGATGTTTCATAAGTTCATTAAACTTGAACAAAGATCATTGAGGCACTTATAAGCTCTCATCTTGCTTAAAACTTGGTTTAGATTCGAAGAAAATGCGTTGTTAGATGTTTCGTTAGTTCTTCAAACTTGTACAAAGATCATTGAGACACTTATAAGAACTTATCTTGCTTAAAACTTTTATTAGAGTCGTAGACAAACCGTTGTGAAATGTTTTAAGCAAGATGAGTTCTTTCTAGTGACTCAATAATCTTTGTGCAAGTTTCACGAACTTATGAAACATAGAACCTCGTATTTTCTACTACTCTAAACCAAGTTTTAAGCCATAATAATGCTTGTAAGTGTGTCAATGATCTTTATACAAGTTTCCTGAACTTATGAGACATCTAAGAACATGTTTTCTACGACTCTAAACAATGTTTATGCAAGATGAATTCTTATTAGTGCATCAATAATGTTTATACAAGTTTCACGAACTTATGAAACATCTAAGAACGCATTTTCTCCGACTAAATCAAGTTTTATGCAAGATGAGTGATTATAAGTGCCACAATTATATTTGTACAAGTTTCACGAAATTATGAAACATCTAACAACATGTTTTCTACGACTCTAAACAAACTTTTATTAAAGATGAGTTCTTATTAGTGCCTCAATGATCTTTGTACAAGTTTAAAGAACTTATGAAACATCTAAGAACGCCTTTTCTATGACTATAAACCAAGGTTGAATGATAGGATCCCACTAGGCGGATCTCTCCTCCGGACAAAGCTAAGCAAAGAACTATGGTGGATGAGTGGTGTAGGTGGATATGGATGCGGATTACAAGTCAAGAATGGAGCAGCGGATGGTGGGGAGGAACGTGAGGATGTAATATGAACGACTCAAGCAAGGGATGATGTCTCGCTTGATGGATAGAAGAAGCTCTTGTAAGCGTTAAGCTTGAAAGAGATTCGTGCCCGTTCGCCGAGCAAGGAGGAGTCGCAACAAAGAAGTTTTTTGTAAAAGTTTTGACTGCCTAAAAAGATGTGCGGCGCAACCCCTTTTATAGGGAAAACACAAGTCGCTTCTCCTCTTTAGGGTTGCGCAAAAGAAGAAAAGGAAACCGGCAAAAAGGAAATCCGCGAAAAGGAAACCGCGTACAAAGACAAAAAGGAAATCCGGCAAGAAAAAGGAAATCGCAAAAACGGATAAAAAGACGAGTAGTGTTAAAGCGCCTCGTCTCTTACGCTCTTCAAACTATGATCACTAATGGACGACGTGGTGTTCTTCTTGGCCTCGTTAAAACCCAGTGGGAAAAAGAGTGCCAAGCGAGACACCTAGTCCGCTTAGCTTTCATAGCTTGGTCTTGATCGAGGTTGCCGTGCTTGAAAACGTTGAAGAAGCTCTTGGTTGCTTCATCCTCCTCCATCATCATGGTTTGAATGTTTTTTGCTAACTCCCTAGCCTTGGACCGAGTGATCACTCCATCTTTCGCCTTCGGCTCCGGTTTTGCTCGGGCATCGGGCTCCGGTTTTGCTCGGGCATCGGGTTCCGGAGTTGCTCGGGCATTCGGTTCCGTGCTCACATCATCCCCTCCCTCTTGAAAGGGATTTGTCCTCAAATCCAAATCTGCAACATACGGAGACAAGTCAGAAACATTAAACGAGTCCGAAATGGAATACTTACCTCGGAGGTCGGTTTTATAGGCATTGTCGTTGATTCGTTTAGTGACTTGGAATGGGCCGTCTATCCTTGGCATGAGCTTAGACTTCCTCTCGGCTGGGAACCGCTCCTTCCTTAGGTGCACCCAAACGAGGTCGCCTTCTTCAAAAACCACCTTTCTTCGGCCCTTGTTGGCTTGCTCGACGTATTGCTTCGTCTTCTTCTCGATGTTCTCTCTAGCCTTCTCGTGTAGCTTCTTAACCTGCTCGGCTTTTCTCTTGCCATTTAGGCTGGATACTTCACTCAAAGGTAGTGCAATTAAATCTAAAGGAGACATCGGATTGAATCCGTAAACTAATTCAAAAGGAGAAAAGGAAGTAGTAGAATGCTTAGCGTGGTTATAAGCGGACTCTACGTGGGGTAAACATTCCTCCCAAGACTTGATGTTGCTTTTCACCAAGGTTCTAAGTAACGTTGATAACGAACGGTTCACCACTTCGGTTTGCCCATCGGTTTGGGGGTGGCAGGTGGTGGAGAATGACAACTTGGTCCCTAGCTTTGCCCACAAGGTTCGCCAAAAATGGCTTAAAAACTTGGTGTCCCGGTCCGAAACAATGACGCTAGGCATCCCATGTAGTCTCACCACTTCTCTGAAAAATAGATTGGCTACCTTGACAACATCATCGGACTTGTGACAAGCTATGAAGTGTGCCATCTTGCTAAACCTGTCAACCACTACGAAAATAGAATCTCTACCATTCCTGGTTCGAGGTAAGCCGACAACAAAATCCATCGAAATATATGTCCAAGGGTGAGAGGGAATGGGTAAGGGAGTGTACAAACCGTGAGGTTGCACCTTACTCTTGGCATGTTTACATGTCGCACATCTCGAGCATACTTTCTCTACATCTTTCTTCATGTTCGGCCAATAGAAATAGGCTTGGAGGCTGGCAAGTGTCTTCATAACGCCGAAGTGTCCGGCCAATCCTCCTCCGTGAGCTTCTCGGACAAGCAGTTCTCTCACTGATCCGCTAGGTATGCACAACCGATGGTGGAAAAACAAGTAGCCGTCCTGTCTATAATAACTCTCAAAGGGAAATTTAGCACATCTCAAGTAATACGTTCCAAAATCAGCATCGAATCATATAAATCTTTGAGCAATTCAAAACCGTGAGTTTGGATCTTAATTCGGCTATTATAGAATACCTCCGGGACAATGCGTCGGCAACGACATTGTCCTTACCTTTCTTGTACTTGATGACGTAGGGAAACGTCTCAATGAATTCTATCCGGCGGCCATGCCTCTTGTTCAACTTTTGTTGTCCCTTTAAGTGTTTGAGAGACTCATGGTCCGTGTGGATAACGAACTCCTTGGGCCATAGGTAGTGTTGCCACGTCTGCAAAGCCCTCACCAATGCGTACAACTCTTTATCATAGGTGGGGTAGTTCAATGTGGCTCCTCCTAACTTCTCGCTAAAGTAAGCAATGGGCTTGTTATCCCGCATAAGAACCGCACCGATGCCTACACCAGAAGCGTCGCACTCAATCTCAAAAGTTTTTATAAAGTTAGGAAGCATAAGTAAGGGAGAGTTGATAAGCTTCTCTTTGAGGCACTGAAAGGCCTGGTCTTGTGCTTCTCCCCACTTGAAGCCAACGTCCTTCTTGATGACTTCGCCTAAAGGGGCCGCAATGGTGCTAAAGTCTTTGACGAAGCACCTATAGAAGCCGGCTAGTCCATGGAAGCTCCGGACTTCTCCCACGGTGGTAGGTGTGGGCCATTCTTTGATTGCCTTGACCTTCCCTTCATCGACCCTAACTCCTTCGTACTCACAACAAAACCTAGGAAAACAATTTCTTTAGCGCAAAAAGTACACTTATCAATGTTAGCAAAAAGGTTCTCCTTCCTTAGGACGTCAAGTACGGCTCGGACATGGTCAATGTGCTCGTCTAGGCTCCGGCTGAAGATTAAGATGTCATCGAAGTACACCACCACGGAGACACCTATAAAAGACCTCAAAACATGGTTCATTAGTCTCATAAAACTGCTAGGCGCATTAGTAAGGCCGAAGGGCATAACAAGCCACTCATATAGTCCTTGTTTGGTTTTGAATGCCGTTTTCCATTCATCACCCTCCTTCATCCTAATCTGATGGTAACCACTCTTAAGATCAATCTTAGAGAACACGTTAGAACCACACAATTCGTCTAACATATCATCAAATCTAGGAATAGGGTGGCGATACTTCACCGTGATGTTGTTGATGGCTCGGCGGTCAACACACATGCGCCATGATCCGTCCTTCTTGGGCACCAGCAGCACGGGCACAACACATGGACTCATGCTCTCTCGGATATGGCCTTTGCTCATTAGTTCCTCAACTTGTTTTTGTAGTTCCTTGGTCTCCACCGGATTAGTCCTATAGGCGGGTCGGTTTGGAAGCGCCGAGCCAGGAACTAGGTCAATTTGGTGTTCAATGCCTCGGATCGGTGGCAAGCCAGGTGGTATCTCCTGAGGAAACACGTCACTATAGTCCTGCAAAAGCTGGGCAAAATCACTAGGAAGATCCTGTGGAGGGTTAGTGCTAACAAGACTCTCCTTATATATAAACAACAAGATAGAAGTATCTAAAGTAAGGATCCGAGAAACTTCTCTTTGGTTTATGTAGAGGTTGGCGGATGGCGTGGGTGCATGCTCTTTCTCCTCCTTGAGTTTGAGATAGAGCTGATCTTGATACACTTCACTTGGCGTGAGGGGAGCAAGGATGATTTTCCGGCCTTTGAACTCGAAGGAGTGCTTGTTGGTGTAGCCGTCATGGAATACTCTACGGTCGGATTGCCACGGTCTACCTAAAAGGATGTGGCTGGAGCACATGGGTATCACGTCGCAAAGAACCTCATCCTCATACTTGCCAATGGAGAAGGATAATCGAATTTGGCGAGTCACCGTTAAGGCACCACTTTCATTCAGCCATTGCAGCTTGTATGGGCGCGGATGGGACAAGGTTTCTAGGCTCAATTTCTGAACCATGGTTTCGCTAGCTGCATTAGTACAACTCCCACCGTCTATGATGACGCTACACACCTTGCCCTTCACAATGCACCGTGTGTGAAAGAGGTGGTCTCTTTGTACTAGTTCCTCCGGTTGGTTCTGTACACTCAAGGTTCTCCGTGCAACCAACATCTCCCCAATGGCAGCTACTTCCTCTTCCTCTTCTTCTGGGTCAGTATCGGACTCTTGGGGCACTACTTCTCCATTGTCCAGAATCATGAATACCTTCTTATTGGGACAATCCCTTGAGTAGTGGCCCATACCTTGGCATCTAAAACACCTAACGTTGCTGGAGGAGGCGTTGCTTCTGCTCTTAGGATCATACTTGACCTCTTCCTTAACCGTGGAGGTAGGCTTGGTGTCTTTGGAGAAAGGTGGCCGAGAAGGTGTAAAATCCTTTGGTTTGCTTGGCGTGGAAGAGAAGCTAGGTTTAGCGTATCTTCTCTTGTTCGGGTCTCCACTAGTTCGGCCTTGTGCACAAGTTCCTCAAGGTCAACATAGGTCCGGAGCTCCACTTTGTCCTGAATGTCTCGGCCGAGTCCACCAATGAACCGTTCCATGGTCACTTCCTCATCTTCCTCTAGACCGGCTCGGATAAGGAGAGTTTCCATCTCTTGAAAGGAGTCTCGGATGTGGTGGACCCTTGGGTGAGTTTTCTCAGCTTGTTGAGCACTTCCCTGTGGTAATGACTCGACACAAACCTTTTTCTCAAGTGGGTAGTAAGTTGGTGCCATGTGGTGATGGGTAGCTCATTATGGTGGTTCCGGGTAGTGCAAAGTTGATCTTACCACAGGAGTGCATACTCACTGAATTCGGAGACTGCTATCTTTACCTTGTTGGAGGCGTAGGTATCGTGGCACAAGAAGCTGGACTCCATCTTCCGTTCCCAGTCAAGGTAGGCCTCCGGGTCATTCTTGCCGAGGAAGGCTGGGAACTTGGCCTTGATATGCTTCAGTTGTTGGCTCTCCGGGTCTCTTGGGTCGTCCCTGTCTCGCCTCTCACGTCTCTGGCTACGCCGGCTACGGTCCGAGACGTTGACGGCATAATACTCGTCGCTAGAGCCAATGTATACGCGTTGTTCGACTATGGTTTGTGCTGGCCGTCGTGCAGCAGCATGTGGCCTACGCCTGGGAGCTCTGTCCTCTGGATCACTCAGCTCGGTGTGTGCCCGTTGGCGTGGTACCCTCTGCTCCTTCTCTGCGTTGGTTGGACGGAGATTGCGGATGGCCTTGAATCTAGACGTCCCGGCAACGCCTTTCCCTTTGCAAATCCGCAGGGCGTCGGACGGGGTTGGCGTGGAACCACCTTCAGAATCCGAGGTCCCCTTTGTGGCTTCCCTGGCTTGCTTCTCTCGTTCCAAGGCGAGTTGTTGAGAGATTTGCGAGGCGGGATGGAAGACATGGCTTCGGCTACTTGCGTGGCGATGAGCTTCTTCAAGTCGTCTAGTGCCTCCGGGGATAGAGCCATGGTACCTGTTACACGGACAAGCAACTCGCAGTAAGTTGTTCACAAAGAGTACGTCAAGAACAAACGCGTAAACAAGCAAGGAAAAGGGAAAACAAACACGCGGGTTTTTTTTTTTTTTGGAAAAGGAAATCATTTGCACTTAAATGAAACGAGCGTTTTAGCAAAAAAAGAAATCACAATAACACGTTTTGAAAGATGCGATTAGGTTTTCAAAAGATCTAAACCTATCACTACCGCCGCAAGTTGACAAACATCAAGAACACAAAGATCAACACATAATTTGTTTATACTAACAACAATCCTATGCCAAGCAACGACGAGTTCAATCAAACAAATTCGAGATTGTGATATTTTGAAAAGACAAAAGGGAAAGAACGACTCAGCCTTTTGGTACAGAGGCGGCTCTGATACCAGATGATAGGATCCCACTAGGCGGATCTCTCCTCCGGACAAAGCTAAGCAAAGAACTATGGTGGATGAGTGGTGTAGGTGGATATGGATGCGGATTACAAGTCAAGAATGGAGAAGCGGATGGTGGGGAGGAACGTGAGGATGTAATATGAACGACTCAAGCAAGGGATGATGTCTCGCTTGATGGATAGAAGAAGCTCTTGTAAGCGTTAAGCTTGAAAGAGATTCGTGCCCGTTCGCCGAGCAAGGAGGAGTCGCAACAAAGAAGTTTTTTGTAAAAGTTTTGACTGCCTAAAAAGATGTGCGGCGCAACCCCTTTTATAGGGAAAACACAAGTCGCTTCTCCTCTTTAGGGTTGCGCAAAAGAAGAAAAGGAAACCGGCAAAAAGGAAATCCGCGAAAAGGAAACCGCGTACAAAGACAAAAAGGAAATCCGGCAAGAAAAAGGAAATCGCAAAAACGGATAAAACGACGAGTAGTGTTAAAGCGCCTCGTCTCTTACGCTCTTCAAACTATGATCACTAATGGACGACGTGGTGTTCTTCTTGGCCTCGTTAAAACCCAGTGGGAAAAAGAGTGCCAAGCGAGACACCTAGTCCGCTTAGCTTTCATAGCTTGGTCTTGATCAGGTTGTCGTGTTGAAAACGTTGAAGAAGCTCTTGGCTGCTTCATCCTCCTCCATCATCATGGTTTGAATGTTTTTGGCTAACTCCCTAGCCTTGGACCGAGTGATCACTCCATCTTTCGCCTTCGGCTCCGGTTTTGCTCGGGCATCGGGCTCCGGTTTTGCTCGGGCATCGGGTTCCGGAGTTGCTCGGGCTTTCGGTTCCGTGCTCACATCATTGAAGAAAGATGAGTTCTCATAAGTTCCTCAATGATCTTTGTAAAAGTTTCACGGACTTATGAAACATCTCACAACGCGTTTTCTACGACTTTAAACCATGTTTCAAGAAAGATGAGTGTTTTAAGGGCCTCAATGATCTTTTTACAAGTTCCACGAACTTAGGAAACATCTAACAACGAGTTTTCTACGACTCTAAACCAAGTTTTAAGGAAAATGAGTGCTTATAAGTGAGTCAATGATCTTTTTAAAAGTTTCACGAACTTATGTAGCATTTAACAACGCGTTTTCGATGACTGTAAGAAGAGTGCTTATAAGTTCCTCAATGATCTTTGTACAAGTTTCCCGAACTTATGATACATTTAACAACGCGTTTTCGAACAAAATTTTTAAGCAAGATTAGTTCTTAAAAGTGCCTCATTTATCTTAGAACCAGTTTCACAAACTTATGAAACATCTAACAACGCGTTGTTATGCAAGATTAGTTGTTATGCAAGATGAGTTGTTATTAGTGTCTTAATGATCTTTTTACAAGTTTCAACAACTTATGAAACATCTAACAACGGGTTTTCTACTTTTCTAAACCAAGTTTTAAGCAAGATGAGTTGTTCTTAGTGTTCTCAATGATCTTTGTACAATTTTTACGAACTTATAAAACATGTAACAAAACATTTTCTACAACTCTAAACCAAGTTTTAAGCAAGATGAGTGTTTATAAGTGCCTCAATGACCTTTGTACAAGTTTCACGAACTTAGGTAACATCTAATAACTCATTTTCTACGACTCCAAATCAAGTTCGAAGAAAGATGAGTTCTTATAAGTGCCTCATAGATCTTTGTAAAAGTTTCACAAACTTATGAAACAGGTAAAAACGCACTATCTACAACTCTAAACCAATTTTTAAGCAAGATGAGTGCTTTTAAGTTCCTCAATAATCTTGGAACAATTTTCATGAACTTATAAAACATCTAACAACGCGTTTTTACGACAGTATACCATGTTTTAAGCAAGATGAGTTCTTTTTAGTTCCGCAATAATTTTTGTACAAGTTTGACGAACTTAAGATACATGTAACAACGCGTTTTCTACAAATCTAAACAAGGTTTTAAGCAAGATGAGTTATTATTAGTTCCTCAATAATTTATGTACAAGTTTCACGAACTTAAGAAACATCTAACAACGCGTTTTCTACAACTTTAAAGAAGGTTTTAAGCAAGATGAGTTCTTATTAGTGTCTCAATAATCTTTGTACAATTTTTATGAAATTATGAATTATCTAACAATGCATTCTCTACAACTCTAAACCAAGTTTTAAGCAAGAAGATTGTGTATAAGTGCCTCAATGATCTTTGAACAAGTTTCACGAACTTATGAAACATCTAACATCTCGTTTTCTACTACTTAGCTTTAAACCAAGTTTTAAGCAAGAAGAGTCCTTATAAGTGCCACAATGATCTTTGAACAAGTTTTACAAACTTATGAAACATTTTACAACGCGTTTTCTACAACTCTAAACCAACTTTTATGCAAGATGAGTTCTTAATAGTTCCTCAATGATCTTTGTACAAGTTTCACGAACTTATGAAACATCTAACAACGCATTTTCGATGACTATAAACCAAGTTTGAAACAAAATGAGTTCTTATAAGTTCCTCAATGATCTTTGTACAAGTTTCAAAAACTTATGAAACAACTAACAACATGTTTTCTACGACATTAAACCATATTTTAAGCAAAATGGGTTGTTATTATTGCCTCAACAATCTTTGTATAAGTTTCAAGAACTTATGAAACATCTAAACACGCGCTTTCTACGAATATAAACCAATTTTTGTAAAGAATGAGTGCTTATAAGTGCCTTAATGATCTTTCAACAAGTTTCACGAACTTATGAAACA